>QCXZ01000003.1:49818715-50031823 GCA_025024175.1 Rhyzopertha dominica
TTTCTAAGATCCTAAGTATAGGTATCTCCCGTATAGCAGACATCATTCGAAGTGACTATTTTCCAATACAATTATTGGAAATATTTGATATTGTTTGAAAGAGATGGATAGAGCTGTTTTTTTTTTTCAAATTATGTTGTCAAAAGTAACCTTAGGCTAAAAAAATAATAGATACCGTGAAACGTGAAAGTTGGCGTTGGATGTCACCACTTAGAGTACTCTTAAAAAAAATTGAAGCTAGGCGATAGCCTAGGGATGTCGACATTGTAGGCATAAGCCGAAGTAAACCGCTTATACAAGCAACTTCAATATTCAACGTAAAAATATATTAGATAAACATTATAAAACTACATGGTCTCGAAAATACAATTAAAATGTGAAATATTTGTTGATAATAAAGTAACATACATGCAAACGCAACACAAATGATAAGTGATAAAGAATAAACCATAACACTCACGGTACAAAAAAAGAACAACGGTACAAATAATTACAGGAAAAAAAGTTAATTCTCGTCAAACATGTCTAACACTGATAGTATACGCCCTTACTTTTTTGCACTGCTGGATCCAAGGTGCTTCTTTTTACTTTCGATAATCGCACTTACAAATGCCGCAAAAATATTCGTTGTATATAGCTCCTGGCTTGTTTTGGGAAAACCGTTGATGTTTCTCCATTGGGTTCTGTTGGAGCTTTGATTTTACAACCAGGAGTAATTTTTTTATCACGCGCGCTTTCGCTTAGAGTTTTTAGTGTTGGAATTTTTTTGTTTTTGTAAAAAGTCCAAAACGCCGCTATTCAAACTGGATCTTTTCTTTTCAATGTCATCTGGACCTTCAGAATCAGGATCATAAGGGTAGATACCAGTTTTTCCAAAACCCGCTAGTGCATTTGTACGCCCACTATTAACTTGTAATTTGGTGTAAAAGCGCCCTAATAGTGTAGGAAAATGTTTCTTGTCATAGAACCCTTTGCGTGACTTTGTTTTAACGCCATTCTTCTAAAACGTTCCTCCATTTTAATGGTCAAAAATAAAGGCCACATCTAGGTGATGCATGGTATGTAGGTATAGCATGTTGTAAATGTATTCTTTACAAAAAATACGAAACTAAATTATCCGCGATGACAACCTTTTCGTCTGGAATTGGTTGAACTAAGATAAAAAAAAACTTTTACGAACCAAAGCTCGAAAGTAACTAACCACCCATATTCGTAGGTTCATATTGTACGCCACGCGGACCACATCCTCACAGTGTTCGTAAATATTTTCTGGCTTATAAACTACAAACGGTGGCAGAATTGTACCATCAGAACTAATGAAAACATTAAAGAAATTGACACCTTTGAATTGAATAATACTCTCTCCACTCGCTCTGTGTGCCCTAAAACTACAACTGTTTGCGCTCCCGATCGTCTGATAAATTGAATACCTTATTTGGTGAAATATGTACAAGTTTGTCTTTAATATACTAAAAAAAACTCACGTAACGGATGATCTATACAGTGCGGCTCTTGCACCACTGACGTTCATTGCTTATCGTTATGTAGCTCCATGAAATACACACTTTGAGAAATCCTTACTGGGAATGTTGTTGCGAAAAACATTAACTTCTGTAACCTCGATTGTCAAAGTATCCCTTGATTATAGGTAAGCCGGACATCAAGTGGAGTTAGTGGATATAACCATCTGGCTAATTCAGTTGTAGACTCCACTTCATCCGTTGCTTTTAGTGCTTGTGAGCGACCTCACACCAATCCGTGCTTTCCATACCACACAAATAACACTCTTTCAATGGCCTCTGTATGATAGTGTTGCCATCATCGACCACCTATAACTTTTCGTTGTTTCCAAAGTATACTTGATCGCATATTTGATCTTGATATAGGTAGATCAGTTACCCGGTTTTACGGTATTTGTTTTATTTCATTTCCTTCAAAACTCTAAGTAATGCCGTTGGAACTGGGATTAGCGAAGCCATCGGACCACCTAAGTGGATACTTGGAATATAACGATTCATTGAACACGTTACACTCAAAATTATTCACCTCCGCCACTGTCTTGATGTCGGCAAGTCCAGTTAAAAACTGTCAAATGATAAACGCAAACATATTTATGATAAGGCTAAGACACTAACTGAAAATACATATTCCGAAAACAGTTACCGTGGATTTGTCCTTATAAGTTAGTTTGGCAGCCACTTAGGCTTAATTCAATTAAGTTTTACGACAAGCGCTGCCAATTCACACCTATGAACGCTGCGCGGTACGGCTAAAAGCTCGGAAAAGCGTCAACAATCGTGCACTTCCGTTTCTTTTGTCTTAACGCGGTACCGTACCGTTTCAAAATCGTTCTACATTTTGCAAAAKCGCTTAGGAACAACAAACACCRCTTTTCAACGGAGGCATTCCACATGGTGTGAGTACATATATACACCTTGTGAGCATATAATTACATAAAAACTGTAAATAGATTTTAAACACATGAAAAGCACCGTCAGTTAAGCGTAATTAACATCTGTACTTTAATTAACCGGCTTTAAAATATTTTTACCGACACAACTTTCCAGCACTCGGGATCGGGCAAATTGCATTTATAAATATACTCTCTGTCCTTGTTCTTTCACATGGCCGGGTTTGTAGGGGAGGGGGAAGCGACGTGTACGGGGTACAAATGCACGCACCTCTTGCGAAATACTTTTAAGTGACACATATTGCTACCAATTCACGCTTTTAACAAAATACTGTTTATGATTTTTCGCACCTATAATTAAACTGAAGTACACTAAAACCAAGCGCATGGGTATACATTGTCTATTATTTTGAATGACCATTTTGTGATTTTTACAGCATGAGTCACCAGAAGTTGTTGTCCCTCAGGTGTCACACCATCGCGGAAGGGAGCAGATACCTCAAGAATCTTGCCTTATTGCTCACCAACTACTTAGGTCTAACTAATGTTTAAATAGCTTTTGGTTATACTTTGCTGTTAATTAAGTGTAGGTACTCTTCCAAATTATTCTTTTATGAGGAGGCATTGAACAGATTCTACTTATATAGCTGATATAGGTGAAAGACGTCTAATAACTTCATTGCATGATGCATTTTCAAGATATTTCTCCGCTAACACAACAAAAAATAAAAGCAGAATGTTCAAGATTTTGTACGTATTGTCCGACAAGTTTTCAACTATTTAAGTGAATTTACTTGTCTCTTTCTTGTACACTACCTACTACTTCAGAGTTTTTTTAAATATATTTTTAGCAATTATTTTATGAATGTTTTGCTGCAAATATGGTGTGAAGCAGCAATATCATCTTATCCTAGCCTTGGGGAGAATTCCCACAATCCGACAACGCCCCCTTATACCATGGCTACAGGCCAGTTTCACGAACAATCGATCTCAATCTTAAGCTTGGACAACTCTAGCAGGTTTTTGAAGGTCTGTTGGAGGGTATAACGACAAACTCGGTAGTTTTAAGTGAAAAGCAATAAATTAGGGGATAAATGAATGTGATAGTTCATAGTTACACGAGGGCGATATTATTGTTTAAGATGTGCCTAAGTGTTCGTGATTAACATGGAAATATCAGGTTAGCATTCCATGTTGTAATACGTAAAATGTGATTAATTATAATTTGTTAAGTGTAACTGCTGTAGGTGCAAAGCATAGCGCCTAAACAATAAAGAAACAAAGCAACAAACAATAAATATAAGGAATCTGGATCCACAAAGCAAATGAAATGTCTCGATATAGTTTTGCTATTATGTAACATAGCATTTCTTTATGAGTTGTATAACCCAACCTTCAGTGTACCTGAATTGAATTGAATGAATCATAACAGAGAATAAGGTATGACACACCAAAATGCTATATCATATAATACAAAGGTTGTATCTAAATTTGTAGAAACATACATACTAAAGACTATTTTATTCTTCGAAACAAAAAAAATATTTTGTTATTAAAGTAAAATATATAGTAGTTTCGTAGTAAATCAAAATCTAAACATTATCCATTATTATTCGCGTACTATACAAACACGTTGCCTAGTATTTAGCCTATTTAAGCCAGTTGCAGGTTAATATATAGATGATTATGTTAGCATCAATTGAAAAAGCATAGGAGGCTACATATAGTATACATTAACCATTTAAAGGGTTTTAAATTCAATATAGATACCATACACATAATCAGCGCAAAATACTAAATTAAAATTGTATATTTAATGATTCTCATATACTGATTAAAACTAAGTAGTGCATATGAAAAAGTTCAAACTAGTATAGATTTTCTTCTTTTCGGCTTATTATAGCGATAAAAAGCTTTGCCATCTTTCCTAGAACTACTGCGTAATATTTATGTACAGTTAGATGACCCATTACTATTTAATTTTTATAGCTTTCGTGGATATAGGTCTATTTTTATTATATATTATGTGTGCGATAATCGTGGATTAAGAATTTTGCCTTGCCTACTAAGATTTATAAATATCATAAAAGGTGTAGGCCTCCCTAATCATTTTTTTAAACGGCAAGATCATCTGCATTATATGTAGTAAAATCTTTAGCACAACCAAAGCAAATCATGTTTTATTTTTCATATTATACCAACGAAGAATGCAAAAATCTTTTATATTTTGCAGCTTCTATATCATTTACACTTGCAGAGGAATAAAAATTTTAAAAAGCCTGCAAACCMTAAATTATATATAAAAAATAAATCACTGTAAATCCTATTACTTCCAAAATATTTATAAGATTCAAATTCAAATATAGTACGATAGTACCACAGTTATCTTGTAATTCACAAGAAGCAGCACATTATCTTTGGGGAACTATGTAACTATGTATTTTACACCTAAATACATTCGTCAAGATTATAAAAATCAATATTAGAGCTGTTTAAGACTCCATCATTGTAGCAAAAAAAGTTATCAATTATCAATATTTGAACATACACAACGAATATTTCTAAATATTCTAAATTCACTTTAGTTAAAATGCAGTTTGCAATACTGAAAGGGCTCGCGTTACTAGAAAGAACGGGGTAACCAGGTAAATATGTAGAATATGCAGAAATTCAGCAGTTTTTTTAGCTAAAAGTTAAAATACTTAAGCTTACAATGGTCCATTTTGAAGACATCTGTAATAACTGGATTAAGAAGACCTTTTTAGGTAGACGTAACTTTTTATCTGGTTGAGTCTAATTAACCATCAGTTCCAAGGATGTGCTTCCCACATGGTATGGTTTTTTATTACATCATTATTTTGGAAAATCATTGAGTTACAAATTAAAAAAAAAAACAATTAAAAACACTTTGATAACCATGTAATTAGGAACGGCTACCTAGAAGTTAACAGCAAAAATTTCAGAGTTGAAATTTATGTAAACAGGATGTTACAAACAAATAATCTCTGTGGTGGTTGTATCTTTGATACATCCGTAAGGGGAATTAACAATGAATATGACAAAGATTAATTACTATTTTTTTACTGGGTTTTTGTTTTGCACTCAGCTTTTCTTTCCAATGGACTCAAACACGTATTGGGCAATCGGCAATGTAGATCTCTATATTTATCGACCGTATGTCGTAGTTCGTAAAGCCACCGCTGGATTACTCTACACTAGTGTTGGGCGATACGTATCGATATTTCTAGGTATCGATACTTTTGCTTTCGATACCCGATATTTTGTATCGATACTTGGTGTTGCGATATTTCGCTGGATCGATACCACTCTGATTGGTATCGAATCATTTATTTTCTACCAACCATATCCTTGTTATCTTCCATTAAAATTGCGGAAAAAAGTGACAACGACTTTACTTTAGTATAGCATTATATTTTTTATACCTACTCTGCCAAACCATATAGCATGATTACGGTTTTGATAAAAAGTATATCCTTAACGCAATGGGAACTCTTCTTATAGAACAACATATTGCAATAATGTAAATTGTAACCGTTCGTAAAATTTATTGTTGGCTCTAATTAGTGTTTATAATTGGATTCTCATAAGAAATCGTAAACGTGAAAATGCCGGATTAAGTCTTAAAAATGGCTTACCTCTTATCAAGGTATGTGCATGTGCACTTTTTTATAATTAGTAATACAGTTGCAACATAAAAAATCAATGAATTTTATTTGTGTTGGTTGGATATTTCATAAATTAATTCTCGTAATAAATCCCCAATTGCCTTCAATCCTTTCTTAGCAAATATGACTATTTTAGTTCACCCTTTTTCTTTCTCACCAATGTTCAAATAAACGCAAACTCAGTTTAATAAAATTCACTTATTCAATTCACTGTCCTTGCATGGTGACAAATTATTGATATGTTTAACATGGTACACTATTAACTGACGAAGCTGAAGAATAGAAAGGTTTTTAGAAATAGTGATGTAAATTATGTAAAACAAGAAGTGTTTTAATTCACTTTATATCGATTTGCTATTTCCTGGATCGACATTTATCCGATACTACGAATATCGATATGTGTATCGATATACAGTATTGCGATATGTATCGATACCGAATATCGATACATTCTGTTGTATCGCCCAACACTACTCTACACTACACCGATTTTCACAAAATAATAACCAAAATGAAGCATAAGACGTATCTACGTCATAAAAAAATGCTAGCCAGACCGATAAGGCGTAACGACGGAAAAATTAAGAATTCAAATATGTCTCCCAATTTAAAAATATTAAAAACCATTTCGACAAGTTATAAATAAATGCGTGTTAACTGGCTCAACATTAGAGACTTTTCTATAGACGTCATTAACAGCTATAAATGATTTCAGTCGAATCCTCGAAGCAGCTTCGTGAAACCTGAAATTAAAACATTTCGGCCCCATTTGTAAATTACGTTGCAGTCATATTAGCACCACATGTGGCGTGCACGGAGACTTATTCGCAATGACAGATGAAATTTGCTTGTCAGTTCCCACGGAAATTCGCACTCTGAGGCATCTAATGATGATCTAATGGCAGTGCAAAGTGTTACAACTTTCAAATTGTATTAGGTGCCACATGATTTGTTATGCAAACTGCATTTATCCAGTGTACTCGTACTATGATACTGATAATTCGTAAACGACTATAAGCTACACTCTTTACCGCCAGAGTTTGACTCAAACGTATTTAATAGCACCAATGAGTGTGTTAATGGAGAAATAGAAGAATTATATKTTAAAACAGTGAGGTAAACAAGCTATGTTGATTTCATTGCTGATTTTAGCTATCTTGATAATAGAAGATAATATTATTCATTTTAACAAAATAATTTGTATCCTACTATTATACACTAAAGTTAAAGAAATCAAGTGGCTGGAGTGAATTAACTAAAAGAAAATGACAGGTAACTCTTCAAAACACGTAAATAAGATTTTGTACCCTTACTATAATAGTAGTAAACATTAATCTGTGTGAATCATTGTCTATCGTTAGTAAATGCTGATGAGGGATTAACAATATCTCTATTTTACTTCTTTTGTATTTATTTATTTTCTCAATATAGCAGAAAAGCAGTAAATTGAACTTTTCCTGCTGTTTACGTTAAAGCTTTCATAATCAGCACAGTTGCATTATTTATTAATGCAGTTGTTGGTGTTTATTTGTGGAGTCCTTTGGGTGTTAATTTTTCTTATTGTATTTAGTTGTAGGTTCTGGCTCCTTATTTTTATAAATTAAAGACACGTTTTCTAATAATATGACGTTTCGACCTATAATTTAGGTCTTTGTCGAATATTTTTATTTTGAAGATTGACAAATTATTATGAAAATCTATATGACATTTACAATTTTGATATTAATATAAAATGTACCTTCAAGTTTGTTCCTTTGCTATCATTGTGGATGGTAAATGTGATGGTGAGAGGTTGTGTTTAAATGACGGTGTAGTAGGTATTACTTAGTCCTTGTATGTCAGTCCTGTCGTTTACACATGTGTTTAGGTTTTTTTGAATATGTATCATTTCTAAAAATTGTCTTTTTTGTTTATGTTGTTCTGTAGTAATAATTTTGGTATTATCAAAGTCAAAAGTGTGGTCAGTTTGTTCTTGATGTTTTTTTAAAGCTGTGTAGTTGTTATTATTTTTATGTTGTTGTAGTCTGTTTTTTAAGTATTGTCCTGTCTGTCCTATATATTGTTTGTTACATTCTTTACATTTTATACTGTATATTGTGTGTGTTCTTGTTTCTTTTGGTATTTTTGTTTTTAACGGTGTGTAAAATTGTTTAATTGTGTTAATTGGTTTATATGTAATTTGGAAGTTATGTGGTTTTAGTAGGTTTTTTATTTTTTTGAGTGAGTGGTGGTATATATGGTAAGGTTAAGTATGTTATGTTTGTGGTTTTTTCTTGTTTTTCGTATTGAATACTATTGTATAGTTTTTCTGTTTGTTGTTTTGTTGAGTTATTTATTAATTTAGTGGGGTAGTTGTTATTTTTTAGTATTTTAGTAGTGGTATGTAAAGTTTCAATTCTAAGTTCTGGACTAGTTAATTTTATTATTCGTTGTATAGTGTTGTTTAGGACAGCTATTTTTTGTCTGTAGGGGTGGTTAGAATGGTAATTTAGTAGTCTTCCCGATGCAGTTGGTTTTGAATACCATTTTGTGAGAATTTTGTTATCTTTTTTAATTAGTGTAAGGTCTAGATAGTTAATTGTGTTTTTCTTTCCTGTCTCTATGGTAAATTGTAATTTTGGATGATAACTATTAAACAAATTTAAAATTTCGTTTACTTTGTCTCTTGGTATTATTAAGAATAGATCATCTACATATCTTGTATAAAATTGTATATAATTTATTTTGTTTGTTATTGTTATTTCTAGATCTTCCATTATTATTTGTGCTATATTGCTTGAGATGGGTGATCCTATTGCTACCCCATCTATTTGTTTATAATAGTTGTTCTTATATTGGAAATAATTTGAAAATAATGTAAAATTTAGTGCTTTTATAAATTCTGTTTTTGGGATATTTGTATATTGTTCTACTTCTTGCCAATTTTTTGTGATAATTGGTTCTATTAATGTTATTGGTATATTAGTATAAAGAGAAATTACATCTAGAGAAATCATAATGTGGTTATTAGGAATATATATGTTGGAAATTTTGTTTTTAAATTCGAAAGAGTTTTTAATATAAAATTGGTTTTTATTAATAATGTTTTTTAAAATACTATTCAAGAATTTTGCCAGGTTGTATGTTGGTGATTGTATGTTGTTTATTATAGGTCTGAGAGGGATATTTGGTTTGTGTATCTTTGGTTGTCCGTATATTTTTGGGGGTAAAGCATTATATATTATAAGTTTATATGCTATTTCGTTAGATATATATTGTTGTTTTTTCCAATATTATATCATTTTGTTGTTTTTACGTTGTGTGGTGTTCGTGATGTCGTTTTTAATTATGTTGTATATTGTTTTGTCATTTAATAGGTCATGCATTTTTTGTTCATATGATACTGTGTCCATAATTAATTGAAACTTTACATACCACTACTAAAATACTAAAAAATAACAACTACCCCACTAAATTAATAAATAACTCAATAAAACAACAAACAGAAAAACTATACAATAGTATTCAATACGAAAAACAAGAAAAAAACACAAACATAACATACTTAACCTTACCATATATACCACCACTCACTCAAAAAATAAAAAACCTACTAAAACCACATAACTTCCAAATTACATATAAACCAATTAACACAATTAAACAATTTTACACACCGTTAAAAACAAAAATACCAAAAGAAACAAGAACACACACAATATACAGTATAAAATGTAAAGAATGTAACAAACAATATATAGGACAGACAGGACAATACTTAAAAAACAGACTACAACAACATAAAAATAATAACAACTACACAGCTTTAAAAAAACATCAAGAACAAACTGACCACACTTTTGACTTTGATAATACCAAAATTATTACTACAGAACAACATAAACAAAAAAGACAATTTTTAGAAATGATACATATTCAAAAAAACCTAAACACATGTGTAAACGACAGGACTGACATACAAGGACTAAGTAATACCTACTACACCCTCATTTAAACACACCCTCTCACCATCACATTTACCATCCACAATGATAGTAAAGGAACAAACTTGAAGGTACATTTTATATTAATATCTAAATTGTAAATGTCATATTGATTTTCATAATAATTTGTCAATCTTCAAAATAAAAATATTCGACAAAGACCTAAATTATAGGTCGAAACGTCATATTATTAGAAAACGTGTCTTTAATTTATAAAAATAAGGAGCCAGAACCTACAACTAAATACAATAAGAAAAATTTATTAATGCAATTCCGCCAGAAAATAATAATCTGTATCTGTACTAATGACTGAATACAAAAGCAAAATTAGTATGTATCTTATGGGAAACGTTATAACGCTAGTTCACATTTGGCTTATTTGCAATTAATATGAAAAGAACAAAACAAACGTTGTAATGATGTCAACCGAAAGATTTCTTCACTATAGGTACTGCTATACCAATAGGCAACTTGCACAGGCTGTACACAAATCTGGAAATATTTACCAGATCACAGTTACGAGCTTATATCAAATATAAACGTTTTATTTGATCCGTTTAATGCAAATATTTAGTGATTAATTCAGAAGCGCTTATTTATTTTATATATACATTAATTCAAACAGGAAATAATCGATAACCGAATCGCCAGTTATCAAACCACAAACATTTTTATGACAAACAATAAAACAGACATATACAACTAATAATAAAAATTTGACAGGTATGCGTAATTCATATTTACACGAAATTTAGCATCAAACGCAATCATTATTAAAATGTTGCTATATCTTCTGTTCTTATCGCTGTATACATTAGCAGTTCAAAGACATAATAAACTTCCTAATAATAACTTAGCTTTTGTAAAAGCCAGCAGATAAGGTTGTTAATGAATCTTAAAATCGTGAACCAAGGACTTTATGCAGTCTACATACCGCTCAAACTGGAATAAAATATATTATGTCATTATCTGTTTTTCTAAGTATTCACAGGTATCACTAAAAATGCATCTATTTGTAATCAACCATCAACAGATTAATTCGTTAAGCATTATGAGTGCACTAAAATAAAAGTTAACGGATTTATAGCTTTATACACTTAAATGTAATTCATTCCTCGCTATTTTAAAATTTTAGTAACCGCTTTTTTGAGAATCATTGATCATCTTACAAAAGGATATGTTTACAAATCTCGGCATGAGAATGTTCTCAATGTCATAAATGTATAATTTCGAGATAGTTACTATTATAGCAAACACGTGTTTATAACGTTTTTAGAGTCTTATTCGAATTTGTACCCTTTAATGAAATGTTAATACTCTCTCACTTTTTCTAATAAACACGTTTAATATTAAAATATAATGGTAAGCCTTATAGAGCCAGACAGATTGTAAACAAATTTTATACAGTTATATTTGCGATATTTATTAATCATTATATTTCAAATAACCACTAAAAATTATTGAATTACGGATCATAAGATGAAATTATACTACTTGCAAATATCTTACTACTCAAACAAAAATTCTGTATTGCCATAAGAAACAACAATTTTGTTAAAAGAATATAGTGACTATTATATTAAATTTGCCGAATTTTGAATAAAACTTGCAACACTAACTATGCAATATACTTAGAAGCGGAACATGCAATGGTTAATGCTAAAGAATCTCTGGAAAACCATTTCATAGCATTATGTTTTACTCTGTAGGCACTTGTTGAACAGCGTCCTTTTAGAAGACAAAAAATAACGATCTTTATTGGTAAATTGGTATTAGAACTGTTAAAAACTTAATTAAATTAATTATATACTACAACCAGTCATATAATATGTGATCCTTCGTTTCGTTAATTTTCGTATTAGGTATACATGGTGTTCCCTGTATTCTAATTCGCATTCCTGTTTTTCAACATAAATGTGAAAGTGCATGATTCATAATATCCTTCATAACAAAGTCAGTATAAAAAATGTCAACTCTAGCATGAACTTCATGCATTTCAGGTGAAGTGCCAAAGCAAGATGAGATGTAGAACATAAAATACGAAAACGATTGTCCAAGGAACGTCATAAAACGGTCTTATGACTTGATGCAGTGCAAAAATTCGTTTCTTAGCCAACATATTCTACACCTAGAGATATCCGCTTCTAAAAAGACGATGAAGACTTGGGGAAAGGATTAAGTTCTGTATTATCCATGTTTCACGTACGGTCTACTTTACAGACAAAATGCATTTTATGAGATTGTTATATTTTGGGAAGAAACGTAAGTAGTCACTGACAGAATTATCGATCTATCGTTCCGCTTACGCCTGCAATCTTTGTCAAAGAACAAACCCTCCAAGTTCAAACAAAATTTAGATAATAAACAAATCATCTATGGAGCACAAAATGCTTAGGTACTTGCAAAATGTACTTTATCTTTAGTAGAACACAGAATTTCATCTGAATTATTCTATTATTCTATGTACTATCAACAACTGAAGTATCTTGCTTTCTAGGCAACCTGTTTAATATTTTTTTCCGAAAGGCCTTGTACATGAGGCAAACACATCTTTAATTTACTTTGTGATGACTAAGAATTTATAGGATGAGCGTTTTTATTGAAAATTGAGGTAAAATTCCTATTCCTGTAAACATTTCTTACTAGCGCTGGGTTTGGTAGACAAATGTGTTTGGAAGGATGGTAAGATCTGGCATGTAAATAACTGTGCGTGTTGATTTTCTGCAAACTATATATGAACTGAACTCCATTGTGAATTGTATATCAGTATTTTTACTACTCAAATTACTTAGAAACCTAATTAACTTTAGCATGCAGAACCAAATAACAAAAGTACTATATAACATACCTATACCAAAATTTAGGTTTCAACTGAAAAATATTAAATCTTCAAAGTTTTCCATATATAGACTAGTGCTTAAGTGTGAAATGTTAAATCTATATTTTTTTGTCAATGCTTAATTAGCGACGGCGTTTTTCCAAAAAAAAAATTTTGGCAGGTTATATTTATATCCCAAAAGTAACTGGTGTGAAATGTTTGAATTCAGTGGTAGGAATATTTCTTAGCAATACATCACAAGGTATATCTCATTCCATTAATGTTGTACCTCTTTTAGTGGTCTGAGGGGCTTGTTGAAAATTTAGATCTCACCATATCATTACTTTGTGTTGCACAGGTGATCTGTTCACTAAAATTGGTCACAACGGATTTAACACAACCATATTTTCTTCCGTTTTGACTTCTTTTAAGAATAGCATGTATTTTTCAAGAGTATTGCAGGAGGAGTTAAAATGTGATCTGATGAAATTTTCACCGTTTAAAAGTCGATATTATAAAAATGTGAGAGGTAGAAGGATGAGATAAGAGAAACTATCTACAACCACTTAACTATGACCACCGCTTATTACAATTTTAAATCGTATATATAGTATAAACCAGCTGAAGCTTTTTTTGTCTAAAAATAAAATAACACGAATCCTCTAGATGCAATGATTGTTTTTGCTGTTTTAGTCTACTTATCTAATATCATTTTACTTTTATTATTACATTGAATGTGCAATAAGAATATTTTTTTAACAAAACGGTTAACGTGAGGGAAGAACTTACTCAAACAACTATGAGAGAGTTGATGTCAACAAGTAGAAATGCAAATACCTCAKTAGCGTAACAAAATGTTCGCGAAATAACTAGCCAARGCGGTAAAACACTTGATTGTTGATCAGCTGAAACTTAGTGAATTTAATCATACTGTGAAAGAATTCTAATTCACAATTATACAAAAACTGCAGAAAATGTTACCCAAAGACATGTGAATGTGGCAGCAAAAAGGAAGGCAGTGGATGATATCAGCTAAAAACCGTATTGTATTGAAATTGGCCACGGTGAATTTCAAGTCGACTTTATCTTTGTCAAAAAAGCAATTTACTATTCTCGGCGTAAAATACTTCCAAACCTTCCTTTTTGTACTAATGATGTTATTGAGGTGTTGAAAGACATGCCTACCTTAACTGTACGTGGTCAAAAATTTGATCTTTTCAACAAATAAGTTACTTCAGATTTAATAATGTTTTGGACTCCCAGTAATTTAAAATTTTTATGCCATTCAAAAACATGGATGGCACATTTTCGTATTTACCAGATATTTTCAATAATTACTTGCAATTAAATGCTTTTTAATGGACTTTATAAATAAAATGTATAAATAATATAACTGATATTTGAAAGACGTAAGTTTAGCACTTACTGCTTGCAAAATTGTCATTGCTGAAGTTGCTATTCACAATACTCTGAAAAGTGTTTGGAGCAATACGATAATTAGTGGATGCCGCTTTCATTAAGTCAAGTATGTTGGAGAAAGATTCAAAATTTGGTATTATCACCGGAATGTAACAACAAAGATAGTGAAATCGGGAAATGTGTAAGTATTTTTTGGAATGGTTCTTTTAGTTGCCAATTTAATTTTTTGTTTGACTTTTGAAATGCAACCTTATGTTCACTGACTCACTGTTTTCAGATTATTTAATCGAAAGTAAGGTATCGGAAGAGGCTCTTTTTCCATCTACAGTAAGGACAGCAGCATCTGTATGTCTGCATAAAACAAGTAACGCATGTGAATCTTTCCACAGCCATCTAAATGCTTCAATCACTTTATGGCTAGCACCCGTCGACATTTCTTTTGTAAATATTTTATCAAAAGTAGAGTCTGACACGTAATATTAAATGTAATAGTATTGACAGTATTAATAAGTTAAAGTTGCAACTGTAAAAACACACATGATTTTTTTAAGAACCAGATATAAAAAATTAACAACAAAGAATATAGGTACTGTGTTTGAGTACCTATGTAAAAATTACCTCGCCTTGGTATAACAAAAACACTTCGCAATGTCTGTATTTATAGATTGTATAGCATTTTGCGTGTTTTTTAATAAATAGTAAATATTTTTAAATTATTGTATCATTATTTCTCTCCTTAATAAATACAACACATTAACATGAAATTCCTGTGACGAGTCGGGCATTGCCAGTTTTAGTATTGCAAACGTTACCCAAAACCAAAATCCGATGGAAAGAAAAAATGATGACTGCGGAGAAATCGTTATATATCGAAATTTGTGAACCGAACTGACAACCTACATTTATCAACATAATGGGGCCCATTCTATTGCTTCAAAACACCTGACCGCAATCTCCATATTCCCCAGATTTGGTACCTACCGAATGGCATTTTTAAAACATCTCGATATTTTTTTTAGAGAGAGATCACTAATTCGTAATCAAGTTGAAGTCAAAATGCTTTTAATACCTAACCAATGGTAAATAAGAAAATTAAATGTTCAAAAGAGTGAAGCTCATTACTTGATGCCAATGCCACGAAAAAATTACGATAGTTTGAAACGAAAAAGTAATATCAAACACCACAAAACGAAAAAAAATTTGTGAAGTACTCACTTGGATGCGATAGGTACCAAAGTCCAATCGTAGCCTTGCAGCACTTTAGTAACGGCGTCGTTGATCTCACTTTTGTCCAGAGTCGGTGACGGCGCCGGTCCGCACGCCGCCGAAGAGGACGGCGTCGGCGTCGGGCTGCTGATGGCGGTAGCCGCCGCCGCAGCGACGCTCGCGGCGGTCGTCGGCGTGATCGCCACTGTTGTGCGCGACAGCATGCTCGCAGCGCGGCAAAAAACCGAACGAAATTTCGAAAATAGTCTTTGTGAATGAACCACCTGATCTCAAACAATGGCTTTCTGTTCGCGGTGCATCTCGCTCCAACACCTCCGGCCACAACCACAAATCAAAGAGTGCTTTGAAATTTGTGAAACAGTTTTCATATACCACGCGTCGGGAGCCGAGACGAAACGTCAGGAACCGGCCGCGGATCGTCCGTCTTGCTCGCGTTCGCCCAAGAAGGTGGCTGAGTCGTGGAGACGTGGCGGCCTTCTTCGCGTTAACAGGATCTTCGGAGCGCAGCCAATCGGAGGACCGCGCGGTGACGGCAAAACCGCCTATCGCTCGCCATTGGTCAAGACTGACGATTTCTTTTCATTAAACGTCGGTTTTTATTTGTGCCATTAAGCTGGTTAATTAGTATCGCTAATTGCTATTATCTGTGGTGTGTGAGTACGTAGCGGTGTGTGTACAAATATAGTTTTTAGCAATCCGTAAAGTGCTCCTCGCTAGTTTCGGTTTCCCATGCATTCCGCCAGGCTTTGTTTTCCATGGGCATCTTGTTTATTTTTTTGATGTGCTAAGCATCTTGAACATTAATAAGTTTAATGGATGGGGGGCAAACAAGAATATGAGAAACGATGAATACTTGGGAAAGCCAGGCCAAGCATCAACACAGAAAGCTTCCCAAGAGCGCAATGGGAACTATTTTTCTGTACTGTACAGGATAAATAGGAAGTTTGAATTCTTTTAGCATCTTTGATTCTCCAGGCTGCGGCTGCAAATTGAGCAAAGAAAGAATGGCCAGGGGAATTGTCTTTAGGATAGCACACACGTGTTAGGTTTTAAGCAGTTTTCAGGGACTATGCAAAGCTATATCTATACATTATAACGATTTTGTTTACAATTCTTTCTGCTGATTGTGTGCTTACAGATGCAGGTTTACGCACATATTCACAGTTCTAGTGACCCAATCAACCCCAGACCCGTATTTTTTCTTTAAATGGCAACATCCTACTTGCAACACATCGTTGGAACGCCAATAAAAAATTCTATCCAACCAGGTGTGACAGGGTGCAACAGTATTTTCTGTTTCCGAGAAATGGGCGAAAATTCGTCGAAAAGTTGATATCAGTTCAGCTTTTATCAAATCTAGTTGGCCACTTGGCAAACTACCTGTAATGTTGATTCCATAACAATTCTATGCTAGTTAGATCGTCTATAGGATGTTGCTGTTTTTCGGCGTGCGCTGTATACTTGCATATACTGAATGAGAATTCCGGATCGGAATTTAGTTCAATTTCAGGAACTGAAGCAAATACTAATTCGAACATCTACTCCATAAATGTAGGCACATTATTTATTCACAAAAATTACTGGATTTAAATCAAATTTGCGTTTGAAGTCTTTTAGCTGTCATGGGTACGACACGCTACTGAAACTCTGTCAACCATTCACTAGGCTCGTAGAAGCTTTCTGTCACTTGGGATAGAAAAAACTTAGCTACTTAGGAACGAATAATAACAAAAATTAAAGGGTACTAAGAAACAAATTCTTCAGATCAGTAAATCCGACAACCATGGGTATTTTCTGGACATTCCTTGAAATTCAACAAATTGTAATTATTTGTCAGGTAGCTTATACTGAAGAATTTATGACSGAACTGCAAAAAGTTCTGCATTAATCTCACAAAAAGAGTTTCTAATTTATTTCAACTGTTGAAGTCATGACTAGCTGCTGAACGTGTTGAAACAACTAATTTATGGCGCTGAAAATCAATGTTATCGGCGGGCAGCGGTTGTTTTCAATGTAAGACAACCTGAACACCACGTCGACCATAAGTAGGTATACGTTCGAAATCTGAAGAACCTGGTTCAGTAGTTAATAAGAAGAGGACACAACCAAGAATAGTCGATGAAGCTGCTCAAATTGAATTACTTGGTGAATGGCGATGAATCCAAATGTGTCAATTTCCGGAAGTCAGCTAGTGCAACGGGATTATCACGTGAATTCGAGAGAAAAGTTCTAAAGGTTGTAGTGCTTCTATTCCATTGCAAAGCAATGCTCGATAGAACCAACAACCGAGCTCAGGCTGTTGAAAAACACTTGTTTTTCTGACAAGTGCACTTTTGCTGTCACTAACGGTAATCATAGGCATAACTGCCGCTATTAGAGCGATAAGTTCACATGTCCAGAGAAGAGCACACATAACACTATAAATGGCGCAGTATTTACTAATGGCAATTTAAACGATGAACTATATGTCGAAATGTTACAGGAGATCATACAACCGTTCATCGTTGGGAAATCAAATTGATGAAAATGGTGAGCAGAGGTTAGATGAGGCTGTACTACATTTCCAACAGTAAATACCACCGCATTACATACTCCCAGTATAAAACATTGGCTGGAAGAGAACTAACCAAACTAGTGGATCGGTAGGACAAATCCTGTGGAATGCCAACCTATCACCAAATGATTTCTTTAACTGGGATCACATGAAATCGGTGCTTTATAAAGCCCGACCTGCTACAATCGAACCTTTGGGAATTTCCGCCAGGAGTTCGAGTTTAGAGCAGACCTGGAATCATTTTGAACACTTGATATGAAAAAAATGATGTGCGAGTGTATATTTGATGAATGTTTTTTTTTATTTTAATTTTGGACTCATGCATTCACTACTTCTGCTTTGAGTCACCTTCCTGTTTTTGTTATGATCCGTTGCTAAGTTCCGATTTCTTCTTCTCCAAGTGATATAGAACACATCTGCTTCTACGATCCTACTGAATAGGTTGACAGAGTTTCAGTAGGACGTCGCGTAGTAACCGATGAGAGCCAAAAAACTTTAAAAAGTAAATAGATTAGGGTTTTTTTGCATAGAGGGGGTGGGTGATAAAACTCCCAAAAGTATGTCATTCAAACTCTCCGTCGATTCTAACAAAACGGTTTTGGGATTATTATGTTTTTCAGGCCGGGTTGTCACTCGGTATAATGAGTTACCAATTACTTATATTTACAAAACTATAGATTATAGATACGTATACCTTTGTCCAGATTTCTCGGCAGTGTGCGTTCTTGAGTATTTTTTGTTCACTCATTAATATTAGGTATTGTTGCTATTTTGCCATAACGTCGCTATCCTTTTTGTACTAATTACGAGCACTACTTCACATCCGATCCTTTTGAAGCAAACCTTAAAGCGCCATGCAATAGCACAAGAGCTGCGTTTTGGTTATAGCTATAACCAGTGGCGGAGCCAAGAGGAGGAACTAAATTATTTTTATAATGTAATAGCAGCTTTTTTAAATTTAACAGTACAAATTTGTTGCAAACTATTGGTTTGTTGTATAATTGTTCGAAATAATTGTACAGAAACCAGGAAAACATGTAAACAAATCCAGTCACGAAAAATTGGGATAGTCATAAAGAAGCTCCAATGTATAGAAAAGAAAAGATACTAATACACAAGACGAGTGGAGTAATATCACCCCATCAAGAGATCCAACAAGCGAATGGATAAGCACATACGAAATCATTCAAAGCGTCGATACCATGAAGAAACAGCAAAACAAACAGGAATCAAACAACTATTGTGAATTATAAGATTTAAAGTTCATAATGTGTTCAAGTTTACATTGTTATTGTGATTGTCGTTACAGTGAAGTAGTTCGTGTATCTAGACAAGTGCATACAAGAAATCACGTAATCGTAGTAAAAAAAAAATCAGAAGACCAAAACTACCAAATATGCGTCGAACACATCACCAACAGCAACACAAACACCTTGTAAGAGAAATAAGAGAGAAAACGACAAATCACATTAGACCAAACTCTCTAGGAAAATCACCTCACATAAGGAGGAGATCAATGAAGCCGCGCTAAGCCAACAMCAAACACGGAAACATCTAAGAAAAGCATTCACTGGCCGAATGCACCCTGCAAAGCTTCCCTTATACTACAAAAGGCGTGGAAAACAGCAACAAGCTCAAAGTAGGATGACCGTGCTACAAGTGAGCAACGGTGGAGAGAATCATAGCAAAATAAAACGTAACCGAAGAACAGTGGTCAGAAACCGCAAAAGACAAGAAAACAATAAATAAGGAAGTCTTAAAGCTCTATACAATTTCAGACAGCAGCTCGTCCGAGGAAGAACAAGAACAATGCAGCCGAACTAAGCTACCATCCAACACGGAGGCTAATAAAAAGTATCCGATAGTTGGATGCCCTGAAAACCTCCCCATTCCAATCCCCAAACTCCTGTAACATGCGCTACAGCCCACTAGCAACAAGCGTGTCACCCCTCCAACCCAGCGTACACGTAGCAGGCCCGGCGGTATATCCGGGAGCGGCAGAAATGCCTATCGTACGCTGGTTCAATCAATCAATCAATCAACTATTGGTTTATTGTATAATAAAAATTTTAGCAAATTAAATATTAAATTTTAAATCACACCTCTTTTGGTTTTTTCTTGTGTTTGTACTTAACATTTTTCTTGTGTTTGGAGCTTCCCCCAAGTTAATTTTCTGGCTACCCCACTGGTTATAACCTACTAACAATCGAGAACATAAAGCGTGCATGAATCGTTTGCTACAATGCAATTTGAAATAAGTAAAGGCATAAATGTAACGAACTATTCAAATTATGCACCACACCAACTTACATCATCTTACATCAAATGTTGCCTCAAAATACACTACAGACTAATACTATTACAGAATTTGGCTCTACCTGATACATGAGTATTCTCCACTATGAACAACAACGCGTACTCGTACACTGCGTGTAAGCAGTGAGACCTCTATATTTTAAAATGTTTTTGCAGCTTCTCGTGTTTTTCTCGCATTTTAGACGCTCACGGTCATGAAATATCAGCTGTCGGTGTTTCAGTCTGATTGTGCTGTAGGTCGGTATTTTCATCTGCTCTATTTTGTACATTAATTCTACAATTATTTTGCTGTTGCTTAAGGTAAGAGCATCGGAGATCATAGATTTTTATCAAAGTAACCTATTTTATGCAAACTCATAATATATATAGGTATTTATCAAATTTACTAACTTTAACAAAACTGGATTGTATTTGTGGGAGCTCGTTTGTAACAACTTATAGATCATATAAAACACAGGTAACCTAACTGAAATGATGATTAAAAGCATAATTAAGGAACTATTAACAAATTCAAGGCACACTGGCTGTAATTTTCATTGTCAGATAAGAGCTTTCATTTCGGAGATACTTAATTGTATACACAAGGGTACTTCTTATAGATAAACAAATAACTTCTTTCTAAAATTTAATTTTTGCTAACTGGCCCACTTTTCAGCGACATCATATTAATTAAGAAAACAATTCTTGGTCCCTGTACACCTGTATGTTTTAGGTAGACACGTCTATCTTAAATACGTGATAGATGAGATTAGTTAACTTTGAGGTAAAATGAATATGAAAAAGTTTCAAGGTTATTGCATTTCACAGGGCCTTTTTTCGCTCAAACGCTCATTAGACAATCAGCTATGCAGGTCTCTGCACTTACGGACCGCACTAACCGTAATTGGTAAAAAGCTACCGCTAAATGACACATTACTGATTTTCCCCAATACGGCAATATAGGTCACTGTACTTACAAATCGTACCAATCTACGTCGTAGTTTGTAAAACCACCACTAGATGCCTCATTAACGATTTTCACAAAAGTACCCACAAAGACGGCGTAAGACGTGTCCTCGTCAAGATATAAGGATACGTTATGCTAAAACAATTGCTAGATTATTACATTATCTGAAAAAACGCTGGAACTAATTAAACAGTGACAAATATCTATCCCACGTTCGATTACATCAGTAGCATTATTTGTTGTTACTAGTTTCAATAAGTTGTTGTTCAGAAAGGTTTGTACGTGATAATACACTCGATAAATATGCTGTTGACTTGGTGCAGCCGTAAGTGGCAATGATTGAAATCTGATTGCTGTGTTAAATATTGATAATTTAGCAACACCTAAATGTCTGTAATTATCCAGTGAATGATGTTGCAGCACAATACGTTGCTAATATAAATGATTTCGCTGAATATCCAACTTATATCATCCATTTACAGGTCATATATAAAATTTGCAAATGCCTAAAATATTCTATTTTGCCCAAGTTAAGAAAAATGCTGAAAAATTTTAACTTGAACGGGGACCAAACTTTATTTTCCTCTCGGTTATTTCTGCATCGCTGCAGTGCCCACAAACACGCCTTCAAAAAAATAGGATGTAAGCCGAGTTATTTTGAAACTGCCTTTATTGTATAAGCAGCCATGTTCATTTTTTGTAATTTGTACGATATTTTTAGAGTATTACGTAATGCTTAAGGCTCATTAAAATTTTTACAATTTTTTTATGGTCTGGGTGAACTAAGAAACTTTGCCGTATATGCATTTCGGCTAAAATTTTCTACTTGATTCCATAAATTATGGTGGTTCAATAGTAGTCCACAAAGAAACGATCTGAAAAAACTTTACTACGAAAACAATACGTTGCGATTGTGACTGCTAGACTCTTCACCCAAAACCATGTGGAAGAGTTGCTAAATTTTAAAACAGAACTCTGTGGCAAACAAAAAACATGAATGTGAGCGTCATATCCGAAGTGTGCGCTTTGAAGTGTTTGTTCTTAGTAATATTTTGATGGATAATATGCAATCTGTGAAAAAATTGCTAAATAATCTTGCGTCTCAAAAAGTAGGTAGTGTTTATTGAAAATTCCAAACCATGAGTCTCATCCATACAAMATAAAACTTTTCCAAGAATTAAACAAGGATAATTCGGATCAACGTTTACAGTTTTTGCGATTTTTTATTGATTGAGTAATAATGCTGATTTACTTTACAGTATTTGCTTATGATAAATGGTGATGTTAACACAAATAATTGTCGGTATTGGAATAATACCAAGCCCCATATTTTCAGTGAAAGTCAAACCCAAACACCTTAGACATTGAACATTTGGGCACACATTCTGGGCGACCTCATTATCGGACCACTTTTCTGAAGGCAATTTATTTGGTAATCATTATTTACAGTTGCTAAGAAACATCATTGAGGTCTTAATCGCACAAGACTGGAAAAGGATGTAAATCTTCAAGAAACCCAACTTTTTTTTCAGCAGGATGYAGCACCTTTTCATTATCATGTACGATTTTGCGGTTTCCTCGAGGCTCGCTTTCCCGGACCAGGCTGGAGAGATCCTATAGAATGTCCAGCTGTATTTTGATTTGAAGGCTTCCGTGCTTGTTATCGATGACATGTTGTTTTCCGGGTTGCTTTCCACGTTGCTTATTTGACCTTGACGTGTCGACACCCATGTCGGTGTCTTCCTCAGAAGTGGCTCTGAAATTAACTGAATGTCCAGCTAGATTGCCCGATTTAATCCTTTTGGATTTCTTTTTGCGGGGCCACTTAAAATCCAAGGTTTATGCGACACCAACTAAATCTTTACAAGTGTTTTGGAAAAGAATCGTTGCAGAGTGCCAAGACGGGCAGTGTTCTAATAAAGGATGATTCAAATTAAAGAAAAGGTTGCTTACTTACCTATTTCAGCATTTTTTCAAACTTGGGACAAAATGGGATATTTTAGGTGATGCATATTTTAGTTCCGACACCCTGTATAATACTTAGGTATTAGGTGTACTATAATCATATTCGCTTTGATGTATATAGGAATAATAATAATATGTGCATCTTGCATTATGCAGAATGCAAACGTGCATATGGTAATAAATTTTATCCGCAATATATCACAAAAGTCGTTGATTAAAATAAAAAGATGTCTATGAGGACCTTTTTACCTATCAACGAAGGTGTACATAAAATTTCTTTGCAGATTGGGTGTTTTTATATCAAAAATGGCGGGGCCATTTTATTAAAACTGTAACTATGATTGTTACACATCTGACACCCACGTATTAGACAAAGAATTCTAGTACATAAAACATTTATTATAATACGATTATTTGCTTGCAGAAAAATATCATCAAAAATATTAGTTGGTACCAGTAATACCTTTATCAGTTTACACATCACGAAAAACAAATTTATGTAACCATGATAATACCATGACATGCAATGAGTTATATAATAGCATGAGAGTGCAAATAATAAAAATCGAACTGTGTCTGTTATGAAGCCTGCTCTTCCGGATTGATTATAGCATCATAGCTATATGTTCCCCAGCGACTCGCTTGTGACAAATACTTCTTCAGAAATATACGCGCACCAAAAGGACATGTCAGCATGCCGCCGCACACATGCATGCACCAGTCTATGGTCCGTGACAGCGACTTCTTGGCTCATGTCGTCGGGACGCTATCTACCTGGATCTGGCGGGCTAATGGCCATTAGAAGCGACCTTATCGGGACGGTCATCAATGCAAAACATGTCGGTGGGCATGCCAGGCTTCGAATCAGAATTAGGTCTTAATTGATACCAACATGTGGCTCCAAACTGGCGGAAAATGTTTATTGCGAAAATGATGATGGCAATCGCGAGATAATGTGTAGTTGGAAAATATGAAAACGTGTGACCTGATTTTGCTAAACATAAAATAATGTATACTTTCATAATAAGTTTAAATATACAGGGTGATTTTTTGAAAACTTCACACCTTAAATAACTTTAAATACTTAGAGGAAAAATTTAAAATTTTGCAAAAACAGGTAAACTTTTGTTTACAGGGGGACAACTTTTGAGATGAGTTTTTAATGGATAGCGCTTACCCTCTTAGCGGGGTAGATACCCCTTCAAAAATTTTAAATGACACTACCCATCTTACGATACATCATTTAAAAGCTTATTACACAAGGAGTCTTGCCATGTAATTAGTTTTACTATTTTTTACCCATTGACGGGGGGTAGTGGGTCAAAAAGTGCATTGTAGCAAGTGGCTTATAAAATGGAATATTTTGGACTTTTTAACAAAATTTATTGTCTTGCAGTTACAATAAAAATTGTCCTTACTTAAGCCTAAAAAAACTTGTTAAAAATAATTGTTACACCTAAGCAAAATGCCAAAAATACTTAAAATTTTCTTTCGACATTACTTGATATTGCAACTCGACAGTTTATACTGAATTGGTTAAATAATTATCTACTTTGTGTTTCAAATTTTTTGTTTCAACTTTTTGGCTACTTCTTTGGCACGACCATCTTTTTGTTCAAATTCTTTTTATAAATCGCGTGAAATTTTAAAGTGAGAGTCCAAGTGATAATGGTTTATTCAACTGCCGAAAGGGTAGAAATAATTTTTATTTACGGTGCTGAGCATAGCTGTGCTCGTGCGTCAGCAAGGGTGTTTAACGAACGGCACCCCGATAAAAATGTTGACGCTAGGTACATTCTCGATCTCGTGCAGAAATTTCAAGACACTGGATCTGTAGTAAACAAAAAAAGGGCAGGGAATAGAGTCGGTGATGAAATGGCCCAACTTGAAGTACTTGGTCATTTTGCAATGGATCCAACTAGCTCTTTGCGTAACATTTCTACAGCCACTGGACTTTCTTATTCATCTGTAAGGAAAGTTACAAAACTGCACAAATTCCATCCCTATAAGATGAAAACTCTCCAGGAACTCGGCGAAGATGACTTCGATAGAAGACTGCAATTTTGCGAAATTATGACAGAAGAGATTATAGTAAATCCAAATCTAATAAAAAATATCTGCTTCAGTGATGAATGCACATTTTTTTGAACGGCTCTGTAAATAAACATAACGTCAGGTACTGGAGTAACGAAAATCCTTATATTTTTCGAGAAGGTCATGCACAAGCTCCTCAGAAGCTGAACGTCTGGGCTGGAATACTTGGTAACGCAATTGTAGGTCCAATTTTCATTGATGGGACGCTAAATGGGGGAATGTATTCAGAATTACTTGATAACGTTATTGATCCTTTAATCACAGAGCAATTAGAAAACCAACATGACCCTGAAGGAAATCCAATGTTGGATGAATACGAATTGTTTTACCAACTTGATGGAGCCCCACCGCATTACGCCATTAATGTGCGAAGTTTTCCTCTTCACTGGATTGGTAGGCGTGGAACAATTGAATGCCCGCCACCATCACCCGATTTGACTGCTTTAGATTTCTTTCTATGGGGCCATTTAAAATCTGTGGTTTACAAAACACAACCTACTAGCCTGGACGATCTGCGAGAAAGAATTATTAACGAGTGCAGGAGGATTCCACCTGAAACTTTCCGAAAAGTGCAGCAGGAGTTCGAGAACCGTCTGTATTATTGTATGGAAAGAGGTGGTGCACATTTTGAGAATCTATTGTATGGTTTGAATTTCTATGGTTTTGTTCACACTGTTTTTGGATTTACATGATAAATACTTTAATGTTAATAATGATGTTAAAAGAAAATTTTCAGTATTCTGGTAGTTTTTTTAAGTGTCATATTTTTTACAAGTTGTTTGTTTAAATTTTGGGTTCTCGTAAGGACAAATTTTATTTCCGCTCTAAAATAAAGTACGTTTTGTTGAAAAGAGTCCAAAATATTCAATTTAATAAGCAACCTGTTTCGTAGGCACTATTAATCTATTACCCCGTCAATAAGTTAAACATGGTAAAACTAATTACATGGCCAGACTCTTTGTGAAATAAGCTTTCAAATGATGTATCACAAGATGGATAGTTCCATTTAAAATTMTTAAAGGGGTGTCTACCCTGCTCAGGGAGTAAGCGCTATCCATGAAAAACTTATCTCAAAAGTTGTCCCCCTGCAAACAAAATGTTACCTGTTTTTGCAAATTTTTAAATTTTTGCTATATTTAAAGTTATTTAAGATGTGAAGTTTTCAAAAAATCACCCTGTATATTCACATTCAGTAAAATGATTATGACGAATATTCCCTTGAATTTTGTCTTTGTTAGATTTATTTAATTTTAATTTTAATATTGTTACATCGTAAGTAGAAAGCGCTGTTTGGGACAAAGATGATCTTATAAGCCGATGAGCATAACTATAGCCCCATCCTGAATTTTAAGTTTTTCTTCGTCAAATGCAAACGTAAATTAATGTAACTAACAAGAGGGATAAAAGAAACGAAAATAATAAGAAGTAGACTATTCAGTCATTTATTAACAGTTCCCGTATTTTAATAAAATTGGACTGGTGCACAACTATAGCCCTATCTAAATTTCACGCAAAATTGAACAAATTTCAACAGAACATTCGTAAATTAATAATGGGTTTGGCCTCCATTATTCCTAGTTAGCTCAAAAATTCTAGAATTCCTGCTTCCAACCAAATTATTTAATATTTTTCATTCCAAATTGGCCCAAACTTCTTCTAATGAATTTTTGAGTACATTTATGGTGGCATACTGTCGGTTATCCGCACATGCTCGCCGAACTAAGATACCCCAAAGATTTTCAATTGGGTATTTGCCATGTATTTATATTTTATTAAATTGCATATTAATAGGTAGCGTCTAATCCACAAAACAGCTGTGACAGCTTATAAAATCAAAAAATGGATCGTAAGGTGTATTTTTATGTTAATAATGTTAATATTTAAAGGGACAGCTAAAACAGTAAAACATATTGGCCGTGACGTCAGGTGTCTTGTAGATGGCCGTTTGTTTACATCTGGGGTCAGCCGTCACGTGTCAAAATCAGCCCGTCAATTTATAATTTTGTTGTTGGCGTTCATTTTGTGACAAGCGAATTAAAATACGCCAAGAAAAAGTGAAATACGAGTTCATGTTCATTGTTATGGAATTTGTGTACAGCGACGAGTGGTTCAACGCAGCGGAGATAAGGAACGTAAAAGCAACAGCATAAGTGAACCTTTTATCAAACTAACGTAGCATTGAAAATTTGATCACAATGGGTTGTTGGAAACATACTATTTGTAAACATAAAAATGTAAGATTCAAAAATGTACCCTAAACTTGACATTTATTTTAGAGATCAGAATAAATATAAATTGCCATTTATTTTCGGCGCTGTCGCGGCTCGTTTGCGGTCTGGCTAACAGTCGAATATAAGGGGAACAAACGCCTTTCTTTCTTTCTTCCCTCTATCAACTTAAAAAACGCATACAATTTTCCATATCCTCTTCAAGCTATAACAAAATGCAAACTGAATGGTAAACACCTATAACCCCAAAAAGTATAATAAAACTTACATAAAGAATTAAGATGATCTTCACAATAGAAAAACAAACTTTGCGATTTCGCCTTGCGGCCTTAAACTACTTTTTCATGCGTTGATAATCTCGAGGAACGGTTACAAAAATTTTGTTAGCGGTACTGACTGAAGTACTCTTACAGCCATATACAAAACAACACTTGTTTTGTTTTCCACACATAATAGATGCTTGTAAAACTACACAAATCACTTTTGGTGCGACCTCTTACACCGTCCTTTCAATAAACACCACACAAAAGCTTTTCCAATACAAGAATGATACTACACCATTAAATAGCAGGCTCCTCGGTAAAGTTTACATGACACTTGACGTCACGAGTTGAATAACCTTGGATAGAAGCGTTTTGGCGGCGACTTCTAAGATTCGAATTTCAGACCTGAAATTCTCTACCTACAAATATATTTTTGTTTTTTTTTATCATGGCGTACAATATATACGCACTTCAGGATTCATTTTAGGTAATTTTGAAAAAAAGTGATAATACCCAATTGGGTTTATGTCAGGTGAACAAGAGCACCACTCTAACAATTCGACATTTTGATTAGCAAATCAAGTCATCGACTCTTTACTGACATGAATCCTGGTATTCTATTATCTTGTTAGAAATGAAATCTCGTTCGTATTTGTTATTTAGAAAAGGCTTTAAATTTGTCTCAAGAACTCTGTACTCTCGACTGTTCATTCGTTATGATCGGTAAACCAATGTTAAAACGCCTGCCTTTGTAAAGACACCCCATAAAATTAACGTACCACCTCCAAAGTTTCATTTTGAAAGATACTCAAGTTCTCTCCTCAAATCTCGCCAATTACAAGTGAAACCATGTGGAGCATCAAGATTAATTTTTGTATGATATTTTTAATGGGTTTTACAGGCATGAGAAGAAATGAAAAAGTATTGCCGCCTTGACCGAGATTTGAACTCGGGCCTTTTGAACACTAGTCAAACGCCCTACCCACTGAGCTACCAAGGCCCTATTCAGAATCGAGGTCAAAGCGGCATATATTCGTCAATGTTATGTAATGCTGCTGAACGCCATCCAGCGCATTTACAGTTGAATCGCTCGTCGCTCGTTATTTGCGAGCTTCGGAGCGCAATTCACTGCGGTGGCCAGATTGTGGCGACCAGCAGCTAATTACAACCCAATTATATATTATTATACACAGTGAAAGTTATTTACTGCCTGAATTGACTTTTAATGGACATGTATGATATTTTTAATGGGTTTTACAGGCATGAGAAGAAATGAAAAAGTATGGCGTTCAGCAGCATTACATAACATTGACGAATATATGCCGCTTTGACCTCGATTCTGAATAGGGCCTTGGTAGCTCAGTGGGTAGAGCGTTTGACTAGTGTTCAAAAGGCCCGAGTTCAAATCTCGGTCAAGGCGGCAATACTTTTTCATTTCTTCTCATGCCTGTAAAACCCATTAAAAATATCATACATGTCCATTAAAAGTCAATTCAGGCAGTAAATAACTTTCACTGTGTATAATAATATATAATTGGGTTGTAATTAGCTGCTGGTCGCCACAATCTGGCCACCGCAGTGAATTGCGCTCCGAAGCTCGCAAATAACGAGCGACGAGCGATTCAACTGTAAATGCGCTGGATGGCGTTCAGCAGCATTACATAACATTGACGAATATATGCCGCTTTGACCTCGATTCTGAATAGGGCCTTGGTAGCTCAGTGGGTAGAGCGTTTGACTAGTGTTCAAAAGGCCCGAGTTCAAATCTCGGTCAAGGCGGCAATACTTTTTCATTTCTTCTCATGCCTGTAAAACCCATTAAAAATATCATACATGTCCATTAAAAGTCAATTCAGGCAGTAAATAACTTTCACTGTGTATATTAATTTTTGTGTTCATCACAAAAAATAATCTGAATTAAAAAAAAACGTGGTTTAATTCGAGGTTTAATTGTATAGTTTTGGTSTACATTTTCCCAATTTCAATTCAMATTRACACGAGCAAATTCCAAACGGGCTGTTTTATGGTGAGGACGAAGTCTCGGATATTTTCTTAGTTTTTGGCTTACAGTGTGTTCACTTTTCTTCAGAAACATCAAACCCGTACTATTGGGCAATTCTTTTTCGACTTTTTAAAGTGTTACTCGCATTCATACCAAAAAGCTAAGATTTCACTTTTTTCCATGTCACTCAGATACCTTCCACGAGAAATTTTAACATAATTGTTACAACACAGTGACAGTTAATAATAACAAAATATTTATAAACATATGTTATTGACGTTCGATCACAGCCACCTAAAAGTTTTTGAAGTGGCGCCATAGTTATGCACCACGCTCATTACATTATGGAAATTATTAATAAATTACTTTAAATAGTCCAGTTCCTATTATTTTTATTTCTTTTATCCTTCTTGTGAGTTACATTAAATTACGTTTGCATTTGGCCAAGAAAAACTGATAATGCAATGTGGGGCTAGTTATGTTCCCCAGGGTATAAATAATAAAATTTTTCTGCAATTATTCAGAATTTTTGCTATTTATTAAGACTTTTTCTGTAAAATATTTTATATATAACTTTTTCCTAAAAAGTAAAAAAAATTAACACTATTTAAAATAAAGTTTTTAACCATAAAGTTTTTAAAAACAGAACTTTTAAAATTAAAGTTTTAATAATAAAACTTGTATAAATCACGTTCCATTTTTGTACTTCTAATGATACAGAGATGGCGCTCGAACTGATATCTGTACCGCGGCTAAAACAAAAACAGAATAGACAGTAGCAGTTAATAGGAGAGTTTATCGACCGTTGGTGACGCTAGTGTGTCTTTGCAAATGGCGGAAATAAACAGTACTTGCTATTATAATATACTCGTCTGTATCTCAAAATGAAACACAGATGGGTTCGCAACCGAGTATATTCAATATAATTATTACAAAGGAACTGGTAATGGTAACCAAAACACACTCGTGGCAATAACCTATGTGATAACCGCTTAATCACATAACCGCATAATATAATATCATAATATAATATCACACATGCTTTTTGTGTTTACATGTATCCCCTMTTTCTTAATAATATTCACTGCCCACAATTTAAAAATGCTAATACGATATAACAAAAACAGCAATARTATACAATAATTCCGCCTTTTTCCAGCATTAAAGTACTGTTTATAATAGTTTATGTATCTGCCGCCAGATGTCGTGACACTATTGTTAACTTGCCTATAGGTGTGGCAATCTATGAAGCAGAAGTAAAGCTGCATCTACCACGAGCTACGTTTTAATCTATTAACAGTAGGTATAGCTTTTAGACAATGATAAAAGAAACGTTCGATTATTACAAAATATTTAATGATACTAACAACAAGCGAAATAATGTAATAATGTAATAACAGCACTAGGTCTCTAGGTTAAACATTTGCATTGCCCAAGTAGAAGCTTGCAACTTCTTAGACGGGTGGGGGTGATCCAGAGGTTCCTATGTCAATCAGACGGCACCAGAGGAGGGTCAGGTCAGGTCAGGTCGAGGTCTACCAGAGGATACGTATCTACTCCAGGTGTCAACATCGAAGTGAAATCTTGCACCAGACAACCTTCTTATGTAGGCGGCTTGTTGCAGGTGCCCTCAACCATTAAAATAAAAGTACATTTATTCAAATAAGCCTGCATAATCTTGCGTAGGTCAAATCCTTTTCTGTTCACAGGATAAAAAGTAACTAATTGGTATAATACCTACATACTTATGTACAGTATTTATGCTTAGTGTGGTGGTGAAGGAAAACATTAATATAACATGAATTGTGTTGATATTATATATTATATATATATATATATATATATATATATATATATATATATTATTGCAAACAATCCTAAAAGATGACTCTCATTAAAAAGCATTTAAGGTTCAATTATTTCCATGCACTCGTTCAAATACATACAAAGATGCACTTGCAACTTAATCAGTCTGCCTACGTATGTAAAAACCTGTTGTGAACAAAAAAGAGGTTATAATACTTATGGAAACTCTTTAGTTGTGTAATAATGAATATCTTAGGGCAATTATGAACTTAATAAATTTGTGTCTACATGCGTAATCTTTATACAAAGAAACACTATGTACTCACATTTTTAATTGCAACTAAAACATTCATTAAGCTGCCGCTTAAAAAATTAACAGAAGACGGTTGTCACTGCATGTTACAAAAAACTGTGAATGAAACTGTTGGTAGCTTGATACACACCGTACGAAGTTCGGAAGTAATACTAGCTTTACCTTAGTGATCAAAACGTAAACATTTTAGGACACAAAATATTAGAGATCCTTAAAATCAGTACTGTTCATATGCTACCAGTCTAGTGGTGAAATTTGTGCTCCTAAATTTGGGTTACAAGGCCTGGTAAAATTCAAAATGGCGTCACAATCGGTATACGAACTCAACAATTTAAAGTGGCAATTGGGATCATGTGATATCTCATTTAAATGTCAGTATCATTCTCTACACGTTTGTGTTTATAAAATTGAAATCGGATAATTCATTCTACATAAAATGCTTCAGTGCAAGTGAACATCCAGAACAACAATAACAAATAATAATTTCAAAATTTTGCATTACAATATACAAAGTTTTCAAAATAAACTGCACAGCTTTAACATTTTATTTAACAAAAAAGTAGTAGATTTTTTGTGTGCATGTATTGGTTAGTGACATCAAAAATTAAATACGTAAAATTAAGTAATTTGTTAACTAAACGAAAATTTAAGTGATGTGTGTGTCAGAATTTCTTGGAATATATTTCAACAGAATAATATTTTAAAATTCATCATTTATACTTCTGCTAAAGAAATGTATAGTTATGAAACACGGAATAACCAAAATTACCTATCTTTTCATGTTCTTTCAAGTATCTATATAGTACTTAACTTTCTTAAGAGAGCTTATTATAACATTGAAGAATTTTTAGAGATTCATTTTATTATCCACGATTTTCAATCCTTCAATTTTAATTTAATTTATATTCCACAAGATGTAAACTTTAATCTTTCAACATATTTTTACTGAGTAACTGAAAGTGTGCTCTGCTTTTATTAGAATAAAGACAGTGGAATTAGATATTGTTTCATTTATTTGATTTAATATACAACAGTTATTTGATAAATTTTAAGACTACTGCCTGTTAAACTTGAAGAAATTTTGTTTAACCTATTCGTAATTCTTTATTGTCGATGCACGTTGTGACAGTCCATATGACAAAGCCACTTCTAGCTTACGTTCTAGCTGATTCGAGTGCTTCAAGTTCGTAAGGCTACAAATGGGGCTACGAAAGGGCTAAATAGGCGAATTATCGTTTGTGCTTGATTCATGTTCCTAAGTTGATTTTATGTTAAGTTAGATAAACGGGTATCTGCTATTCTCTAATGTGCAATTCCCGATTTTTGTTTTCTTTTTTTAAATTTAATTTCTGCTAGGATGAGCCTATGTAATATCGAACCAAAGATATGATTGGTTCCAAAGCGAACCCCACATTTCTGATAGTTTTGTAGCACAGAAAACTCGGATTCTTGTAGAGGATCCGAACCTTGGGGATACTTTAAACATGCACTGTATGTATATGTACTACACAGTATAAATAATGTCCTATGTTTTTACGTATCTGTTTATAGATTTTTGTTTTGAACGAGAATTTAATAAATAAAACATCATATCAATCAATAAGTAAGCAGATAAGCAGAAATGCTAATATAATAATGATTCTAAAGGTGAAGGTATGTCGTCATTTCCATTCAATTAACTTAAGTATAGTAAAAGAGTAAATCGTCGTTATCAACATTTACATTGTTCAGTCAACACCGAAAATGGAGCAAAACTGATCTATTTAAAAAATAGGTGGTAGTTCAAAAAACATATTTACCACAGAACAACTGTGCCCAAATTGTGATAAATGTGAACAATTCTGTACTAAAACAGATTAATAGTTTCACGGGCTCAATCTAAAAATACATGTAGAGTAATATAAAAATTTCCTGCGAAAAAAATGTAAACTTTTCTGCTAACAACACTGCTATCATCAGAAGTCAGTAATATTTTAACGATCACCTAGTAAATAGTTTTTTTTAATTCCTTGTTATAGTTAAGTGTACATTGAATCGAAAGACCATCTGGAAGCTTCTTGCTCTCATGCAGGGGACTTTTTCTTGCTTTTGCTGCCATTATGGATTACGTAAAGACACTTCAAGAATAGAAGTTTTATAGCTTGTGAATGCAGCTTACGTATGAAAAGTCAAGTAAAGACGCGAGACTGGTACGATAGATCGAATGCCATTCCACGTTCAGTAAAATTATAAGATGTAGGTACACCTTCATCCCAGACAAGCTTTCAAGGTTGCGCATGTACACGACAACATAACAAATGCAAGTTACAAACAAKTATTACGATTAGTTATGACATCATAAACACAAGTGAAAGATGAATGTGCCAKGCTAAATTGAAAAATCATTATTCAGCGTCTTTAATGGTAAAATAATGCTATTATACTAGGGGAATAATCTATTATCTATTCATTCTATAAATAGGATAATGGAAGGTACATATAATGACCAAATAAAGCCTACTTTATACTTTTCCACACCTTTATTCCAAAAACAGTTGACTGAAAATACCTAAAGCACTATGAAATGGTTAAGCCATATTGTGCACTTATTTATTATTATCTGCGTAGATAAAAACATTGCTTAACACTGTACAGATTCAAATCATGGTCGATTCCAAATTAAAGCACCTTCATAATCAAGTGTAATAATACGCCGCAACATCTGATATTTTTCCAAATGCCAAACCAAAATATATGTCTAAAATACTGCTAAGGATTGGATAGAATTCAAATTTCGTCCTATACCTATGACTATATTATATTCCTCTAATACATTAATTAAACAGACATGAAGGAATAAAATATATGGTGTCAGAGCTCAGAGCTATGGTTTTAATTTGGCAATAGTACAAAATACTTAGGCATTGAAATTTCGTGAAAAGAAAGTTTTTCAAGTTTAGTTTATATAACATGTAAAATTTCATTATTAGATGCAGTAGAAATCGTTTATAGCGACAGCCAATGGAACTTATAAAGTAAATAAAAAATGTTCTCAGCAAACTAGAAAATACATTATAGACAATAATTTCTTAATAAAGCGCATTTTTACGTCGAACTTTAGAAAAATATGTAATTCTGGTTTGCTTGGGTTTCTTTTGATTTTCATAAAATAACTTTTCAGTTGTGTTCCCTAAATGACCAATTTTCCTATTTGCATATAACCGAATAATTATTGGATTGAATGGAAAAAATGCTTATTGTTTGCACTGTCACCATTGCATCATTCACAAATGATGGTTCAATTTCGTTTCTTTCTTCGTCATTCAGGTCGGCATCCTCTTGACCACGTGCTTCAAGTACCATTAATATTTGATTGACATTTAAGTTTCCAGTAATTTCTAAGTTATCATCTAAGTATATGTGAAATTTGACAGTTTTTTTCAGGTACAACATCATGCCAACGGWTTGCTGTATCTACTGTGACAATGGGGTATAAGACAACTATTGAAACTGAACAAGACAATCACTTACAATGTTTCTATTTTGCTCTACTATCCTAATACAACCATCAGTTATTTTAAAAAATTACATACTAATAGTTACAATTACAAATCTGAAGGGTCCGTTCGTCCTGGTTTCAATGACTTACCGAATTCCCGCTTCTTTCCAGCCAATCGTATTCAGTCTGTTGCACACTTGGCATCATTGTATGTCCTTGCCAAGTTTATTTACATGATCATATGTTTATGTAAACATAACCTAAAGTAATGGGTACTTTAGAGTTGTCGAAAACTGGGTGTATTAATACCATTTCTCAGTTTGCAGGCAAAATATCATCAGGAAGCATAAAGACTGATTCGAGCAGCTTATCGCGTATTGATCACAACATCAAATAAGAAATAGCAAAATCTGCGAGTACCATACATAACCAAACAAAAACACGTGCACTTTCGTCTTTCACTGTCATGCTGTCATTTGTCATTGGTTACGGGCATGTCCGTCAGCTGATTGCCTTTCTCTGTTGTCAAACGTTCGACCAGTACATACGTCATGATGACATATGTACTGGCCGCGTTTAAAAAGGGGCGTTGTCTCCCGCCAATTTACAATAATTTTTTTAGGGCATTAAAACTCTACAGACGAAAGAAATATTTTGGAATTAGCATTAGCATACCTTTAGCTTCACAAAACATATTTTTTCCAGAAAAGTGTCTTATACCCCATTAAAGGTCGTCATTATTTTGGTTTTCCTGTTCATAACGAAGAACGGCGTGCTAGTGACAGTTCATCATCATAAAAAACTGGATTACCTGTCCGAAATCAAGCCTACGTAAAATAGTTTTTTAATTGTGTCATGGTTTCATACTTTTGAAATCAACACAATTGCAGTCAGATAACCATGAGGATTTTTTTTCTTTTATTATGCATTGATCCATCGGTTGTAATACCTACAGCTGTTGTGTTCACTGGCAGCAACACTAGTTTATACACTTTACTTGGTATAAATTTTGTGCCGTGGGCAATTATCTACGACCATGTTTTTTTCTTCTTTACAAAAAGTTCTGTATCCCATCCACGATTAATTTTTTCCAATAAGCAGGAGGCCATCCACGTATTGTTATGAAATTCATAATAAACCGGTAGGGATTTAACACTTTTAAAACATAGTTGTCGCCGTGTTTTTTCAATGACCCACAGCTCTCTTTCCCTTTCCCTGTCATATCGACGATAATATTTTCGCCGACACAATTTCGCCCTTGAATTTCACTTTTCTGTGAGGTGTTAGTTTAAAGAATAACTTTGTTTCATCGGCATTAAAAAGTTCAGCGTCACTATATATCTCTAAAAGTTTTGGCCAAATTGTAGCCAGTCGCTGCATACACCCTCTGGTACGGTTGCCGCCTCATCACTAAGGCCGGGTTGCACAAACATGGATCAAATTTGATCCAAGTTTAATCCGCGGTTATTGCTACAGCAACACCAATCAGAACACCAGATTCGTGATGTTGCTAGGCAACGACGACAGAATAAACTCGGATTTTTGCAACCGGCCCTAATAATTTCAAAAACAATGTTGTGTCTATTTCTGAATCGCTCATGTCATTCCAAGGTGCACTGAATTAAAGCATTTGTCTTTGTTTTTCTAACAAATTATATATATTATATGTTCCGACATCTTTAATAACGCCTCGTCAATTGTGGTGGATATTATTATAAGGTCTTATCTTCTTAGCTTTAAGATTTGCATGATGGAATGTGCCACCTAATGTTACAACTTAACTATCTTACTAAACGTACGTCACCTTCAATTCAGATGCCAATACAACAATTACTGATTCATCATTTCCCAGCCTGGCAGTTATGGCAACTTTTTCGTTAAAGTAAATAAGTTCAGCTTTATCATGGTATTGTACTTCCCAACTGATCCGTTCTGATGCGTAATAACACAAGAATGATTTGACCTGAAGCTTCAAGAATCGTTAAATTAGGACGTTATATACGATGTTATAACCGATGTCGTTTCTAACCGATTTCAATTGTAGATTACTTTAAGATTTTCATTTCATACTTTTCCGTTCAAATCTAAACAAGAGTGAATTACTTTTATGAACAACATAGTAGGTAATAATAAAAAATAGTAATTATTGATAGTAGATTAGCGACATATATACGTACCTTTTTACATACAGACAGAACTAAAAAATAAATAAATATGCTGAATAACGCAGTATAGAAACACAGCATTCWAAAATAACGATCCCTGCTTAACTCGAACTGTCTGCCAGTCTGCCACCCCCGTAGCAAGTCCATATTTGTTAAACTGTTAGCGCCCAAATAGCCCGTTAATTATCATGTCAGGAAATATGGAAAATCGGACGAGTTCCTGGTGCCTCGTAAATTAGGGGATCGGAACCCCCACATGGAATATTTGACACTTGCGGCGGCATCTCGGCCTTTGTCGGTAACTTCATCAGCACCAGGTGTAAACACTCAGGCACGGGTCGTCACATCCGGAAGTGTTTTATGATAAATTTTGCTCGACACTCCATCTTCAGATGCAGAGCTCTGTTAAAGCTATAGTAAAATCACATATTGCAGTATTGCAATATTAAACAATTAAATATATAAATATTTTTTCAGTAAACCCTTGTGCGGTACGGATATACCTATTTATTACGTTAATTCAGCAACACCTCAATAACTTTCCCAAACTGTAGCCCTCTTTCTTCGTAGTTATCAAAGGCTTTTCTCATACAAGTAGGTACCCAAAAATGATTAGGTACGCGACTCTCTGGGTAATAATAATAATAACAAAAAAAATTGTTGATCAACCTTTCATCAGTCAGATAAAATGACCCAAATTTTACTTTACGCGCTATACAACCGATACTTATTTAACGTTTTAAGAAAGATCGCCATCGCAACAAGGGGTTATTTTCGTAGAATTCCATCCTGACTTGAATGGGGAAAGCTGCCCAACGCAAGGTTTATATTTGTTTCTAGTGCTAATAATACTTGAACTGTTGTGTTATTAAAATTTTGACCCGCTCTCTTATACCTAAATAAATTTTCGTCTTTCTCGTATTCGTTTATTAATTAGACTTTATATAGAGATATATTTCGCTGCAATGAATTTATTTTTTACAAAATTTCTTAATACAGTAAATACTGCTTTCGTTATTTATATTATCAAATAATTCATACTAAGTTTTAACTGGATACTTTATTGCATGACAGTAACAAAAAAGACGAATACACCTTCGTATGCAGTTCCAATAACGAAAAAATAAGTAACCTAGCTAATGGTCCAGTTATGTAAGTAGGTATGTAGATACTTACAACACCTACTTCCATTTTATAAAGAAGGTACAGGTAATAAACACGGAGTTTGAAAATAATGACTATTGCAGTAAAAACTAAAAATAATAGGATATTGCCCATGGAGCTGCCATCTATCCAAAATCTAATGTACTGCTGCAGATTACTATAATATCGACTGGATTTTAGCACGCCGTTGTCAAATTACCGGGTAGAATTTCCTTGAATTTTATAGCTAGTAGGTATTGGAGCTTTTACTACTCGTATGATACCTATAGTAAGCATCTAGACATGCTTGAAATGTACTCTAAATAGAAAATTATCTATTTATACGATAAGGGTTTGATAAATACACAAATTAATGATTTCAAAATAATGTAATAAATAGAACTCGTTTTACTTCAACCACTTTACAAAGACAATTTAAATGTAGCTTAAGACTTAAAACGTTTTAACTGTATGTGTCAGCAAAGTTATTTCATACTTATAAACGTACTCGCATGAGTTTATAGCACTTAATATCCATAAAAAAAATCAGTTGATATACAAACTGCTTCCCATGATTTAGAAAAGTAACATCTGGCAACGTTCGCGTTTATTGCACATAACCTCACTATTTTAACGTGTTTACGTTTTACGTTGATGTTGGATAGCTATTTGTTTAACCGTTAAGTGCTTTTAATTAACGAAAATGTATTTAATGTACTATTTAGACGAGCAAGGAAAACGTGTTTACACTTTGAAGGTAATTCTCAGTACTCTAAAAGTGATTATAACTAAACGTTATTCACATTACAGAAGTTTGATCCTGAGGGAAAACCTACTCAGTCTGCTCATCCAGGTAAAAACTTCCGTATTTCTTGTGTAAATGAAATGTTTCGGCAATTATCTAGTTTACTTGCAACCTCATATGTGTGAAACTTCATTGGATAGTACATTGCACACTAATAATATCCACGCCTATCTTATCTTTCTTTCCGGTGAAGCTTACTTTTGGAAGAGTGCGCATTTTGTAACTACTTTACGACATGCAGTGTTTTCTGTATGCTGTGTAGTAATCTTGCATAGAGTGCTAACAACTATCAGCTTAGAAGAATATATGACGAAGTAATGTCGTGGGAAGGGCAAAAATGCATAAAATTTAAAGGGAAAGAGAAAATTAAAAGGTATGGTTTCATAAGACTGACAAAGGCATTAAACAGCACCATCATATGGAAAACAATGCACCATATACCTGCATTAATTCCAAAAATACGCATAAATTTTTCAKAAAATAGGAGCAAATGTATATTACTTTATTACTGGCTGTGGTATTTATGTGGAATCTAATAATATATCACATATGAATTTGCACATGTGGCATAAAATTGATACTGACCAATGTGGCATGTGAATACTATTAAGAAAATAGGCTGCAAATTATTTATTACAAAATAAATTCATTAACTGTGTTGTAAAACAAAATCCAGATATAATGGTTAAAGATTAGTGTAAATGCTATACAAATGTAAAATTTTCTTCAATATCAATTTATTTCATAATTACACTTACCTGTATCTATTTACCCAATTGACATGAAGTGTTTGGTTCAGCTTGCAGCACTGGCAACCTTAAACAGACCTGAATCTTTAAAAAACACCACATTTTCTGCATTCACAATATAAAAAAGCTTCATTTACTAATAATCAGATTTACAGTGTGAAATGATGTTTCGATAAAGCATTCGTGTTTAATGAAAATCATTCACTAAAGATAAAACAATGCCAGTTTATTACTATGTGGCATTCTTACAGTAGAGTCCAACGGAGACCTGACAGAATGGCCCTGTTGAAATAACTCAGCAGCAAAATAGCCAATTTCAAAAAATCCTAAAAAATATTTTGTATTATTAAGTTATAAGGAAGCATTGCGACTAAATACCTAAATAAATTAGGTACCTATAACACTTTTTCTAAGAAAGTGACTTCAGGTATTTGAAATCATACTCATGTATCAAGTTTTAAAGAGTTTAAATGCTTAGCTTATTAATTTAAGTATTTTTGATCAATGAAAGCTCTAGTTTTTTATTGTATCGGTGACATTACCTGTTTGTATTATGATGGCTTATTGCTGCATTCCATTATTCCTTAAGTATTATAATTTGTAATTGAAACATTAAAACTTATCAGAAGTGATTTTAAATACCTAAATTCAGGCCCGGTGACAACGGGGGACTAAATGTACGAGGTGTGGCTAGAAAAAAACCGAACTGATGCTATAAAAAGATTTTATTTTCCATTATTTACAATTTGATGTTATCTCCTTCAATATACTCTCCTCCTCGGTCTACACACCGCTCCATACGAATTTTCCACTGTTCATAGCAATGCTGCAGATCATTTTCGGTAAGTCCATACATTACTTCCGTCGCTTTTTCTTTTACTGCTTCAACACTCTCAAATCTAGTTCCTTTCAAAGCTGACTTGACTTTAGGGAAAAGAAAAAAATCACAGGGGGCCAAATCAGGTGAGTAGGGTGGATGGTCTAAGATGGGAATGTTGTGATTGGCTAAAAACGTCTTCACTGACAACGCATTGTGAGCTGGGGCATTGTCTTGGTGCAGGATCCATGTCTTGTTTTTCCACAAATCGTTCCTTTTTCTCCGTACTCGCTCACGTAGGGTAGTCAGGACGCTAATGTAGTAATGCTGATTCACTGTTTGTCCCTCTGGTACCCAATCAATGTGTACAATCCCTTTGATATCAAAAAAAACAATCATCATTGCCTTGAATTTTGATTTTGACATTCGTGCTTTTTTTGTCGTGGAGAATCAGGAGATTTCCAATGCATCGATTGGCGTTTGGTTTCGGGATCGTAAGTGAAAAACCACGATTCATCACAAGTAATAACATTTTGTAAAAAGGTGGGATCACGTTCAATGTTTCCTAGGATGTCAGAACAAATCATTCTTCGGCGTTCCTTCTGTTCAATTGTGAGACACTTTGGAACCATTTTTGCACACACTTTTTGCATGTTGAAACTTTCATGAAGAATCTGCCTAACACTTTCCTTGTCAATTCCTGTCAACTCAGACATTCCTCTGATTGTTAAACGGCGATCTTGTCGAACAAGTTTACCGATTGTTTCAATGTTTGCATCAGTTTTTGCTGACAATGGTCTGCCAGTGCGAGCGTCATCACTTGTGTCTTCGCGGCCATCTTTAAATCGTTTAAACCACTCAAACACTTGTGTTCGCGATAAACAATCATCGCCGTACACTTGTTGCAACATTACAAACGTTTCACTTGCAGATTTTCCAAGTTTGAAAAGAAATTTGATGTTAACACGCTGTTCTTTCTGTACACTCAACATTTTTCCGACGCACAGACACAACGTCAACTATTTAGAACAGACGCCACGGGCAGACTGAGTGCAGGAGGCAGATGAAACTCGAGCAGTAGGCGGAGCAAGAGTCACGTGACAGGCCAGGCGACTTTCAGCCTTATTGCATTCGTTTCATTGTTTCACCTGTGCTAGTTCGGTTTTTTTCTAGCCACACCTCGTACGTCAGTACCAGACTCAGAGGGGCCCATATGGTGATCAGAATAGTGGGCCTCAACATTTCTATCTCTGAGCCTGTCTAAATTTGCTTTCTGGGCAGTAGAAATGCAGCTGATGGTTACGAAATGGCAAATAGGTTCTTAATTTATTTAGGTATTTAGTTAATATTTAGTTTATTACCAAGAATACAAAATATTTAGAATATTTTCTGGGCAATTTGGTCTCTAAACTATTTTGTTGATACTTTTAAAGGTTTTCATTGTGGTAATGGAAATGAGAAATAGAAAAGATCAGTTCTTATATCAATTTGTCTTTTTATAGACATATATCAATCTTTAAGTTTAGACATTGTCTGTAACCAACCATAATGGAGTGTAAACTGTAATTTTCCTATTAAACATAGAACATCTCTAAAATTTGAGGTTACATAATAAGCTCATATGAATACTAGTGTAACTAATTAATAAATCAATTCAAGTGAAATTTACCCTGTGACAACTTTTAATCAAACATCTGTTTTGAAATATTTGTCACCTAAATCCAATATGTTTATAATTGCAGCTCGTTTTTCACCCGAGGATAAGTATTCAAGGGAAAGGATAACAATGAAGAAACGATTTGGCATATTAATGACACTAAAACCTGAACCAATATACTAAAACTAGAATTGTAAGATTTATATATGCTTAATAAATAATGTAAGTTTTTGATGTTTTATTGTTTTTAATGTTTACATTTATTGCTACTTTTTGTAACTAGAATCTGCTAATAATTACAGAATTATTTACAATTTGATTTACCTACTAACATTGTTAACAGCTAAACAATATAAACAGTAAAAAGCTATACATTAGTTGTAGGTATCAATAAGTCTAGAAATGGACTATTGTAATCAATAATACTTTAAAATTACATGGAAGATAATTTATAGTCTAGATGCAGCATATGCTCAAACAGGATTCTTCTATTTGTTTAAATAACTCGTCTTGTATACAAAGTACAAAAATTTGATTTATGCGAGTCTTACTAGTACCGTTGTCTGATTAATCAGACAGACGCTAATACCAAAAGTGATTATGCTCATTCACAAACCTGAAAGATAAGATAATCGTTAGCGTATCACTTACTACCTGGCCTTCTTAGCTAATAAATAAATGTATGATTCGTCGATGATGCTAAGAAAACCAGTAGTTACTGGAAACTTAAAATCTGCTTATCAAAACATAACTTGTATATAAAAAATATATATCTGTATTTGGTATTTGATGGAGGTATTCAAGAAATCAAGACAAATGAACAACCTGAGCACCAAACACTAGTAACAAAAATTGTACTTTTGACTAGGTGAAGCATGGAATGCATATTTTACAAGAGTGAAATAGATGACAGACCGGAACCGGCAGTTCCAGTTCAAAGGCACCAATAGACCGCTGTCGTTACTAATTCAAAGAAGACAAATGGCATCTGTGTTAGAATTGATAATAGGATGCTACTAATTGACAAAACGGTTTTATTACAAAACAGCTGGTCTGTAAAGTCAACAACTATTTGTTTTGATTATGCATACAAGCCCAGTCGATGGATTTTGGCAGACAAAAAGTTGTGTAGAATGAAGACTATAGGCTTGGGACACCCTTCCAAATCAAGTTCCTGCAACAACAAAAAGTTCATTACTGTTATGCCACATAAATAGTAAACTTTTATAACAAGATTTCATGTAATAAATTGCTTTAAGCAAAAGAAATTAGTATAAAATAACTCAACTAGTTATTTAACACACACACTAGAATATAACTGTAATATATAAAAGGCAAATTAACAAAAATAAGTGCAGAAATCATTATTTCACGACTGAATTTGATTATGGTTTAAAATACGGAATTAGTTAAATGAGAAAAATTTTTGAGAATTTAATGTGAAACTCAAAACTCAGTATTGGATCATCTTTGGAAGTTTTCCAGAACCTTAGGAAAACGTTCAATATTGCATTTTAAACTAAATTTTGTAGTTTCTCAACTTTATTAAAACGTTACTAGAGCACTTTTTACACTGCGAACAATGTGACCTCGAGAAAAATTCAGTCATCATTTGTTTTTAGTTATGCATTATGAAAACAGCTTTTCAGTGATGTTGATACCATTATCTGGTTTCTAAAGGTAAAATAATATTTTTTTGGGTCTTTAAGGGCCATTTTACAAAACAAAACACCAAAGCTTCAAGTGTCAGAACTGCTGTTTACCGTCATAAATTTTCAAATGATGAAAACATGATATTTTAGAAGGTTACTCCAAAAATCATCAGAACGCCGAGCTTTCTGTAAACATCAGTTATTTCCAAAGTTATCCTGAAAGATCCCAGTTTTGTAGCCAACAGATGCTTTAAAAGAACTTATAAAAAATTTGCTAATTAGCTGCATTAAGGCAGCTGTCAACATTCAAAAGCAATTTAAAGAAAATCCTTCCACAACCACTCACAATCCAGAAGGTGAAATTAGAATACTAAAGTGTATTCTAGTCTAGCTATCAAAAGAGTTTTAAGGTTTAATAATAGCAAAAGGGCTGTTCTGCCCATTACAGTATACTCGTAGATGTTCGGCAGTATTATTAGACATTTATGATAGATGAACAATTTCCAACAACGAACCACTACTTTGCCTTGCAAGATCCAAAATATGGAAATTTTGAATAGTTTTAAAGAATTGTCAAAATTGTATAAAAACATATTCATATTTTGACATTACCTATTTTGAAGGTTTGTTAATAGGATGTCAAAGTTATTTATGCCCAATGGTTTTTGGAAGTATTTTTTAACAAAAGTGATCTTGAATGAACAGCAATTGTTTGTATGGCAAATAGCCACTGAATCCATGGCTGTCGTTTTTTTTCTCATAAAACAACTTCTTTTTAATTGTGCTAGAATAGAAATGAAAATGTCATCTATAAAGGGACTTTATACTGTTCTTGAAACCTAATTGTCAAAATATCTTTGACGTTCGGAACACTGATTATGCTTTGCATGTATTGTTAAAAAAACAAATTATGTTTTGCAGTTTATAAAGTAGATAATGATAACAGAGTGTACTCCATGGAAAAACTTAATACTTTTTCCCAAAAAATAAAAAATAAGAAGTTTGAAAGACGTCATTGCATTGTTCGTTGGAAGTTGCTCAATAAGGTCGAAAATGGAGTAGAAATAAAAATGCAATGTTTTCCGTTTTCCCCATTTTTTAAATCAAGTATGAATCTCCTGAAATTCTCCGCAACCTTTTGTTATCTAAATTACTTTCTAACTTTAACTATAATTAATTTCTTATCGATAATTTTGTTTACCATAAGCGGGATCACAACTAGCGCTATGAACCTTCGTTGTATTCCCTAATTCTTAAACCGGGAAAGTTTGCAAAGCAGATTAATTCTATATTTGCTTTGATCACAGAACTATCATGTTCGGTTAATTTATTGTATTGATTTTTTCGTTAAATCGATTCAAATCGACCTTTTCGTCAAATCGAAAGAGATCTATCCGTTTTTAAATAAAACAGGACTGCAAATTTTTACCAAATTAGACAGGGAACGTGCCTAATAAGGCTACCACAATCTAGCAATTTCAGCAGTTTTGGACAAGTAATATTTTATGACAAAAAAATCTGTATACCGAAAACAAAAAATTAGCATATCCAGTTTATATATAACTGATACGTTGTAAGTTTCATGACATAAAGATCTGAAAAAATGATCAGTAAAGTAAAATTGTAGACGAAACAAAAATAACAAATAACACACCCAATTTTTATTTCTATAGGTACCTACTTTTAGAAAATGAACTAACTACCTACAAAGGCAGCTTTGAAACAGGATGGAAGTTACAATTTACAACTGTTGCACAAGTTATTCTATCAATGTATCATTTTTTTACAAATCGTGTCCATTTGTTACGCTACTTTGTTATTATCCAATGTAATCCTTTGCGCACAGTTAAACAAATTTTAGAATAAATAGACTTCAAGACTAACTCAAATACCTGAGGAACCTCTCCTCCCCTTCCCACCGAAAACAACCAAATAAACTACACATCACGTATAAATGCTATACATGCAAGTTTTGCTCGCAAAACGACCAGTGAAAAATGCTTTCTCAGCAACTTACAACTTCGTTTTCCTCTCCGCCGAAGTCGAGCCACAATATCCTTTTACCGTCGTCGGAGGAATTCCTCAGTCTGTCAAAGGGATACCTCCACAGCGTTCTAGACCCCGTGCCCGCCTCCAACAATGTAAATCCGTTCTCGTAGTGTATAACTAGCTGAGCTGGTCTTCCTTTCCATACACATCCTGAATATTAAGCTGAATTAACAACACGCCAACGGAGTCCAGTTAAAATGTGCATGAATAATTAAGTTTCCCGTCAAAACACGGGAAATGACCGCAAGTTGCGGAAACTTGGTAGCTGGTATACTATTACATAAGCCTAAATGCTTATAAAGTGATTATAATTTTTGAAGAAAAAGCAACTACTATTACTACTACATTATTAGACAATCAAACATACAGGTAAGATGTTTATAGTATTATTCAATCTGCAGATTAGCTACCTTTCCCTAAAAAAAAAACTACTTAAAATCTTGCAATAAGTTCTTTCATAGCCAGATCTATCGCTTAAAGATGTGGTTAACGTTCAAATATAAAGGTACATAATGTACGATCAATCAAACCGTTTACCTTTTATCGCACGTTATTTGTGAAGGGAAATGTCTCCAGTTCTGACAAAATAAATCTTTGCTGATGTAAAAGGCAATAACTTCGTAAAAATTCGTTTTAATTAGTCGAGACTGTTCTTTATCAATAATTTTAAAATCAGTTAAAAGGGTATAGGAACCTTTTTACTTGCTGTTAAAAGTCCCAGGTAGCTGTATTTTCGATACACCCTTAAATTTGACGTCGACACGTACCTAAATCTTAAATAGAGGTAGAGGACATAGTTAACTTTGAGCTAAAATGAATATATACACCGATTGCCACAAAATCAAATTTCTAACAATTACAGACCGTACCAACCTACGTCGTAGGCCATGGCTTTTAAGCAAAAATTATCCCCAAAGTACGGTGTAAGACATGTCCAGTCAAAAAAGAAGAACAAAGAAGCCCGGATATTGTCACAAACAATTTTCTTTGTTATAGAACCACATATTTCATTACAATATCAATAAATAACAGTAATCTTAAGGGGAACATAGTAAAAGCAGGTGACAAACACATTAAGGAAACCAAATAATCAACACTATTTATGTATCCTCCTTATAAATACCTATAACAGGAACAACAAATGGCAAGTTGTACAGGGTTTCTATAAATGATTCATGCAACGGCGACGGCGTTGATTTCTGAATTCTTTGTGCCCCCTTTTTGTGACTGCTGTCAAGCTGCAATAAGCACGGCGATCACTCAACATCAGCTTACAGTTACGAAATTAATGGCTTTATAAAGATTTTCCAACAACTTACGGTTCTATTTTTCTTTCAAAAGTAACAAATATCAATAATTATTGATATAGTACACCTGTGGCAACCTCTGTAGTCTATACCATTGCACTGTTGCACTGTGGAAGCTTTGTGTAGTGCAGCTAACGTTACTACCACTTAGTTTGTGAATTTCATCATTGCGGGAGGCTAAAAACATCTTTCAGTCCATCATTTATTTAACAGGCGTACTGTAGCCACAACCTCATAAATATGATACATAGTCTAAAATTTATACGAAACCGTGTCAACCCAGAGCTGTGGAATATGAGCTTTCTGCAACCTTAAAGTTGATTATCTCACATAACACTACACAATATGTTGAAAATACACACTCCCACGCGTTTACTCATAATAAAATATCAAATAATTCAACAATCGACAGATGACAGGTACACGTCAAAGCAATAGTTGTGTTCACTTTCGTGATAGGCAGCAAACTGATAATTTCCATAAGCGCCCTAGTTGCATCAGTTATTTATAGAAATCATGTATATACGCTGCAACCATTGTCGACATCTATCAAGATTCAGTAACCTTACAAAACAATTCCTGCAGCACTGCTGTCAATTTAATTTTAAGAATTCATTTTAGCTTGCAAGCCGCTATAATTTCCAGACATGTTTAAAGCATTATGGTAACTCTGTCCACGACAAAATTTGATATTAATACTTAAATTTCTTATTTCTTTCTAGTACGTCATTTGACAGATTTTTCAAAATTTTTTAAAATATAAAAATATCTACTAGCTTTCCATTAAGTGACATAGGTATTTCGTATTAAAATACACAGTTGATCGACATGAAACATATTTGTGAGAACCAACAATATTTCCCAGAAAACTTTAATATATGTTCTCTTCCGAGTCCCTACCAATGTCGGACCTATCTGGCCTTGTGATAATATATGTAGGCACTGATGGTCCCAGTTGTACTATGGATTAGAGGGATGATTACTTCTTGTGTCCACCGCAAGAGGTCATTTGTTTCAAACTATTGTTGGGCTAACTAGAGTGATGCCTTGGAACGTTCAAATAGTCAACTCCTGTAGTCATTTGAACATATTACAGTAGTATTAGCTGCGTAGCTAATGACTGCATAGCATTTTTTGCTATATATATAACACAAAGAAACTTTTCTTCGTAAATATTCATAATTATGTAGGGTTCCTTCCGGTGAAATACATATTAGCTCTGTAAATCATTATATTCTCGCTGACAGAGCAAGATTATCGCTCTAATTGAATCCGCGTTAACAATCACCTCAAAATTTAAGCTCTTACACAATCGTGATCAAAATAATCTGATATCTGTTCGGTACAACCAGAACTATGTGTGCCAACATCAAACGTCCGCATCAGACCTGTCAATTGAAAATTTAAATGAAAAACATCGTGTTTTTCCGGGCGCTTCTGCTGCATGCGGCCCGCATGCAAATGAAACATCGAATCTGTCAGGTTGGCTATTAAATTTTAATTGCCTATCGTTCTCGCTAATGATCTCGTATTACTACGATACCGTTGTTTCATTAATAGGTAATGTACGCGTAAAGCTATCTGGTCAAAACTAAATGGTGCACCAGCTGGGAAATTTTAAATTTTAATGTCGCTAATCTAGAGTCCGGGGCGTTGCGAAAAAATAACCGGGGTCGTAAAATTCAACGCTGCCCAGATGTTACCCCGTTGTGCACTCCATGAAATTAGTGTGATGTCGTCCTTGGTCTTCGGAAATATTTTGCGAGCCAGCGTATCTCCACAAGATAAAAAAAAAACTCTTTTGTTATTAATAAATGATAATGACTGACATCAAAATATGAACATGAACGTTCAGTCATATTTGGATAGTTTGAATAAATTTTTGAACATATGTTTGTTTTTATTAATACCAAAAACGATCAGTTCTTGTTTTATTGCTTTTTAAGAAACTATACACCTCCATTTTCTAAAAATTTCAAAAGTGAAATAAGGATACGATCCTTTACGTTTAATTAACAAATCTACATAACTAAAATATATAGATACAGGTAATGAATTAATCAAAGAAAGATAATTAATTACACATTAGAGATGCTGAGATACATATTTTTCAAGTTTATTCGTAAATTATTCAGCCAAAAGTTCAGTTAACAAAAGTAAGTCAGTTTTATGAATTAAGAATTTTGAAACAGTATTTATGAGAAAAATTACGTATTGGATTTGAATCGGCCTTTCTGGTCCCGCAAGATATTTGAACTTGGCCCCGCAAAAGTAACGCCGGCCCTAGTTAATACCATAATAACATGGAGGCTGCTATGTTTTTCCCCGAATTTCATGAACTATATATGTTTAAAACAACATATCAACCTGTCATAAAACTGCTCTAAACGAGATATGTAACTAATAATGAATGGACTGCGGGTTTTTAAAAAAGAATGAAAAACCGATGCAAGCTATTGCTGACCAGGAAATATGAAAAAAAGACACAAATTTAAACGTTTTATTAAAAAGCAACATATGAGTTGTGACTATGAAATATATAAAAGAAGACAATCCTTTCAAAAGAGGGATAAACTTTGATTGATAAACACTCAACAGGCAGTACTAAAGCTGGCGGTTGTTAAAATACACTTGGTTCTAAAATGTAAAACCAATTGCAAAGAGTTTTCAGAACATCACAATAATGGTTCCCTCTGATTACCTGTGGACGTTCTCTAATGTGTAGCTATAAGAAAAATAAAATGATAATTATAAAATATACAAATAAAAGTATATATTTCCGCCTCTAAAGAAACTGCTTTTATTTTTTATGGAACTTTCTTCTTATTATATTATATTCTTATATACTCCTACAGTTTCTTATTCAACACAAATAAAATCTAAAGATTTTTTATGAACCTACATACGGCATCAGATAATTAGCACAAACCAATACGGACTTTCAATTATATTGACCATTGGGCTTATTAGGAGAACAAAAATTCTATTAATTTTCGACAAAACGTAGAATGTTAGTACCTTTAACTAAGAATTGTTAAAAAAGACTTTTTTGGAAGGTTTGAAGTTTTGATAAGAACGTTGCTAATTTTGGAAATTTTTGCGGTAGGATTTCTGAGTAATTTTTTACATGTATACTCATGTAATAATTCACTAATTTTAAGACACTATTGCTAGCCCTTTGCCATCTATAACAACATTGATACCTATCAATATTTAAATCCTTAACAGCCATCATTTCTTCAGATGTCACATTTGAATATACTAGCTTACGAGCGCACACAAAGAAATATAGACAATGAATATTAATTAACAGAATATTACTTGTTTAGTCACTATCAGATGTGCCGTGCATGATAAATACACATGCACGCAAACATAAATATTAATTGGGGTACCCAACAGCATTTTCGAAGAATAATTAAAGTAATTATAAAGCACTTTTAAACCTAATCAACACCAAAAAACCTATACATAATTAGCTATGGATTTTTTATCAGCTAATCAAGAAAATAATCTCCGCAGTTTAGTTAGAAATTGCATATTACACTTTTGGATGTTTTATTTGATCTCTGTGATATTCAAAATCAATTCAAATATTAATATATGAGGAACAATAATTCATTTGATATATTCGATGGTGGATATGTACTGTATACTTCCTTTTTTTCATTCTTTTTGTACAAATTAAATTTATACCGAATATGTTACTTTAGTTTGCGCAGCGTAGTCCCCTTTCATTGGTTGATCAGGCTGAAACAGTAATACATTGCAGACAAAGACAGAATTTGTCTACTTTATCAGTACTTTAGCTAATTTGTATCCTACTATTTCTTATGTGCCTTATGTGTGTAAGAACAAATAATATAATCACGATATCTGTAGCGTGCTTTACAATATCTGGAAGCGATATATTTGTACTTCATTGACAGTTCAATTTTAAATGGCGCCAATTTCTTACGTGGGCATACTGATATTTGCATTGTCAACGCTTTTTATGCTATACGTAAATAAAATATATAAGGTTAAAATTAAAAAAGTTGATACAGTGAATTATTCTATGCGCATGAAATTTCTATCAACAATTTTTAAGAGGGATACGAAGTACCGAAATTTAGAGCTTTACGGGATTTACTGTACAGGGCTTAGTTTTGCACCGACTTCGACAAGCGAGGACTTAGTCGAAAGATGAAAGAACGTTCTACAGTTTGGCTTGATTACATTTCTGATAAATGCTACAGCTGATCGTTAAGAAATTATTGAAATTGGCTAATTATATCCATATTTGATAGCCACATAAATCGCTTTCAACAACAGTTAATGAAAATTTAATCAAGCCAAACTGTAGTTCAATGTTTCCATTACGTATGTTTCAAATCTGGACGAGATTGAAAAAAGAACAATTTAGTTATGTTAAACCCAGTAATGGTCTACATGCCGATATTTTTGGTGTTCAGCGGCCCGTCGCTATCCCCACTATTTTCTTCTGGCAGCTGCCAGGCCGGTGTTGTCCATGAGCGACGGGAATCGGAAATGTCCGAGCGTGAACAGTCACTTCATGATTTGGTTACTTGTTTTGGCGCGATATTACAAATCTAGCCAACTGTACAGTCAATATGGGTAAAAGCGAAAACAAATGTACGGCAAGGATCACACACGAAAAATGAAGGAAACGTCACAAACAAAAAATAGCTTACGAAGTTTGTACAAGGAATTCTATAATATATAGACGATAGCGATATAAGTATAATACAAATCCAACATATTAAATTATAACGCAAACACTCATTTATGATCATGCAACTGCCTGAAATGAATACCGGTAATATAATATTATTGAACCAATAAGTCGCTATAGCGTATTTATTCCCAAAAGCTCTAAATGTTAATTCCTAAGAATGGTTTCTTTCACATGCACCTGTATACTGTATTCAACAAAGTTCTCAAGTATTATATTTATTTAGTTAATAATCTCTACAATATGAATGTTTTACTGTTATAATGGGATCGGTTTTGAAGTCTAATGAGACCTCATCCGCAAGCCACTTGTTATAATTTAATAAAATATACCTACACATACATAATATAACCATTAATACAACTTAAAAATAATTATTCCTGTCATTAACTTTCTTTTTAGCAATATGTTGGACACGTTTCGAAAATATCATTAATTAATAACTTAGGTAAAAGATTAGTAGTGTGTGTGTTTAAAGTTGTCTTATTGAGATATTTCCAATAAGTTTAATGATTGCTTGAAGATAGAAAATTTTAACAGTAATATTAAATTAAAAATTGTGTTCTGTGTATCTAAAAGATATTTCACAGATAATGATTAATTTTGTGCCATTCGCCAAGACCTGATTTCTGTATGTTTCCAAAGTTACAGTATTTGCATCTTAATTTGAATATTCAATTTTTGTCTGGCATCTGAACTAAATTATCTTTATTAATTAAAATAATTTTGCCTAATGTTATTTATTTTTGTTACCTAGGAAATGCAAAAGAATTTTTTATTTGATTGTAAATTAATTTTTATATACATTTATTACGTAGTATTATTTAATAAATTACCAATTTATTCTATTACATGTAATAATAATTCTTGATTACATTTAGTTTTATATTAAGGTAGTTATAAGAGTTTATTTAAATTATTAGACAAAATAGCTGAAGTATATTGCATTGGTTGCAGTGCGTAATAGTATGGATATTTTAGTGGTACAGAAAATTCTCTTTGATAAAGAAGTCTGGAAGCTGGAAAGATGTGGAATATACGAATTAAGATGCAACAATTGGAAGAGTCTATAGGGATTTTATTCAGAAATGTTAAAATGAGAGTAAAAGAACATCTCAAGTTATGAAGATTGCTACAAAATTATTCGAGTTATATCGAAACGTCTTGGGATACAAGACATAATTTTGAAATAATACCGATACTGAAATTTTACATATTCAGCAAAGTAGGTATTAAACTTACTAGAAATTTTAAAGATAAAAACACGATCTTGATGAGGCTTTTTTGAGAGTTTGACGAACAGGCTCAATACTGCGATAAGAAGTTTTCTAATAATTATATGGTCAAAATTTAAGTTACTTGCAGAAATAATTAAGTTCCATTAATAACTGTTTTGTGTTTAATGGCTTAGTTATTATTTATATTATGCTTTATTAAAATGAAGATGTGATTTGAGGAAGAGGTCTCATCATAACTTTGATTAAAAATAGCGATCGCAACTTGTTGATTGTTCAAGCTTCAGAAATAGGGGGTATTCGACCTTTTGGTTTAATAAATTAAGTAAACCCTTTTTTCAGTGCCAAGCTTTAGTCTTTGTTTAAGACGTTATCAGGGCTTCTACTATAAATTTGCAATGGAGTAAGCATATAATAACAATAATAGGTTTTACGTAAATCTTACCGAAAGTGACATTAATTTTAAGTGAGTTTTATGTTGTGAATAATTTTCCCAATATAGGTACCATGTAATTTCTTCTTCTTTCTGTGTTTCAGTAGTTCGTATTAACAAGACATAGATGGATTAATCGTAGAAGATTAAAATACAGCTAAAAATTGTATCTACGTTTAAATTCAACACAACTCAACTGAAAAGACAGAAATATAGACAGTGTCAATATGTCGGCGTCAAAAATCACAGCAACATTTTCTAGTATTTTATATACAGTTAATTATTCAAAATCTGTTCAGATTTGAAAGTTCTGATAACTTTTTTTTTGTTCTGTTGAATTTAAAAGTACAATTTTAAGCTGTACTTTAATGTTCTGCGATTAATTCATCTGTTTCTTCTTAATACGAACTAGTGAAACACAGGAAGAAGAAGATATATGTTGGGAAAATAATTAACAACATAAAACTCCTTAAAATTAATCTCACTTTCAATAAGATTTATGTAAAACTTATTATTGTTATTATATGTTTACTTTATTGTAAATTTATTGTAGAAGCTCTGATGATGTCTCAAATAAAGACGAAAGCTTGGCACTGAGAAAAGAGTTTACTTAATTTATTAAACCAAAAGGTCGAATACACCCTATTTCTGAAGCTTGGTCTCATTATATATAGATATCGAAACTGGTCGCACCAAAACATTAAAATGAGTTAACACTATAACACGTCTTGTTATACATACTTATCTTGCAATGATATGAAGCTCCAAAGTTGGGTATATTTTACCATTTACTATTTTTTAAATATTGATTCATTTCAAACCAAAATGCGATTTAATAAGAATCATGGGCAATCCTTTTAGTTTAAAGCTAATTAGGTTTGTATGTTTTACTTCACTTTTACCGCATTGCCCTAAATAACATGTAATATGTATGTAACAATACATATTACATTGTCTTATCAGAAATACTACAGAAGAAACCAGAACGGGACAAATATAGTTCATTCGAAGGCCTTATTAAAATCATTTTCGATTTTTTTTACATCGGTTAAATTACCATTTTTATATGTGGATTTATGAAATTAATGTTTTGATAATAACGGTCGCATTTTGTTTTAAAATTTAATAATTTTTGTTGGTTAGTTTCAAAAACTACCTACGCACTCGAAGGGTTCAAACACTGATTACCGCTGGCGAGTACCTACCCTGTAGGTAGAAATAGAAATGCAAATGTTACACAAAAAAAACAGCCACCCTCCGGTAAGTAACTATTGGTAATAAATGAAATAAGCAATTTTATGTAAGCGAATCTTTAACAATAGGTTAGCAACCTTCCAATAAAAATGGAAAACAAATACTCATGTAGGTACAACATTTTAAGTGGTGCATCGGAATATGCTACAGAAAATGTGCGTTTAAAAATAAAGTTGCATACTGCGCTGAAATATTTAACATTGTATGTCTGACAATATATATTTAGAAAATATCAGTATTCATAAACTTCGATTTGGTATATTACAAATTTCTGTATCGTAAGCCCTAGAGATGACTAATTTATGATCATGCAGTTTGAGAAAATTAATTTTAATATTAAAAAGTAAATTAATTAGTGTTAAAAATAGCCATTTTAGTAGTGGAGCGTGAAGCACAACAGTCCGAAATATGGCTAGGCATCAGCAAAAAAATGAAAACCACTATAATAATACTGATCCTGTAGACGCGCCACAGATATTCGTCCACATGCCAAAACCGGCCAGAGCAGCGCTATGATTTTACGGCGAGAAGTATTCCCCTGACTTCACTACACCCCTACTCTTGTATATTGGTGGGGACGCTCAGCGTCTTGAAACGCGAATTTACGGCAACGCGCGGTCTTCGTATCCCTGAACCTCCGAAACAATTATTATAGTTTACCACCCACTTCTGAAATCCTTTTGGTGATCTGTCTTTGTTCATACCTGGGCACATTCAATCAAGAACGCCATACACTTACGCCAAAAGCCAAATGGGGCATTACAAGAGGATCAATGGAGTTATTTTCATTTCATGAATTGCACCAGGGGCCACGTAATCTACCTCTGTCATTACCACGCGCTCGGCGCTCGCTCATTAAGCCAGACTTATATCCCCAGCACAACCCTAAAGATATTCACTGCACATGAGTTCCCTTTGTGAGATAGAGCTGGCTCCGCTTCCGTTCACCAAGGTAGATGCGATGCAATCCGGCGCTATTATTTCCTCTCGTTTCCCAAGTGTTTTAAAATTTTAATGACAGCTACGTTCGATATGGCAAGATCCGAATAGGTATTTGTAACGAAATTCTATTTATAGTTTAAAATCATATTACAACATATCTTATTCAACAGAAGCTTACAGTTCTTATTAAATAAAGTACCATTTAACTTCACATATCTGTATGTCCATAAATGCGAAACTGCGAATTACGATGAAGGCAGTATGGCTCTCATACAAGTATTTTATTTGCAAAGAATTATACTTGAATGTTATAAAGATGATCTTTGAATCGTTTAATTTAAACGACTGATTTTTTGTTACTTTTTTACGATTTGTTTATTGTAACCGATATTGCTTTCTGTATTTTGGAGACAGCAGACTTAAAGTCGCTGGAATCGGACAAACAGACGAAATCACACAAGGAAACGTCAACATCATCATGAAAGAGAAACCTAAACAAGATACAGAAATCGAACAACTACATAAAATTGTAAGAGTTGAATTCACATTGTGTTCTAGTGTAATGTACTTATGTTTGCGTTACTATTATCATTGTTACGGTCGCTATAGTGATGTTCCATGTATACAGTTAAGTGTATACAAGAAATTACACAATAGTGGTATATAAAATCCTGGAAGACGGAAACTACCCTTGAAGCTCAGAAGTAGCTTGGAAAAAACTGGTCAAGAGCTACGAACAACGTAAACCTCAATGGAAAATGCCGACAGAATCTCAGCACTCTTAAACGACCTTCTACAAGAAGAACAATGCAGTCGAGCCAAACCGACATCAAACACATCAAATGCTAGGGACACATCTAAAGAAAAGAAGCAAACCACACGGAAGACTTGGGAGCTAAGCGGAGACCAACAAAAAAAAGAGGAAGAACGTGCTTTACACGAAAAACAACTATAGAGGCGATAATTAAAAAACAGGGAAAATGAAAAATAATGGCTAGAAAAGAAAAGAAAGGTACAAGAAATTAATTAAGCGAATCTGAAATGGACCAATGATGTCAACAGCACCAAGCAAACATACAAAGAAAATGAATGTTACCTATATAACCTTCCCATTKAGTCCTTATATTCCATTAATATGTGCTAGGCAGTCGCACTACTAGCAATCAGCATGTACCCCTCCAACCCAGCAAAGACGGCCGGCCCGGCAGTATATCCGGGAGTGGCAGAAATGCTGACCGTACGCTGGTTTAATCAATCAATCAACCAGTAGACTTAAAGTCGCTGGTCTTGATGCCTGGATGTTATCTGCGGTTTTGTCACCCACTCTCTTCTTCGTTCGTTACTACTTTATTTTATTGTGTCTATACAGTGACTAACAAAAAGGAATATGGAACGTTTGTTGCTTTGTATACGAACAATGCAGTATTTTGTTTGTACTTTTATCAACAGCGATTGAGAACGAATTGTTAATTATATCTTGTTAAAATCTGTTAAAAAAGCAGCAGAACGGCAGTAGCAAATGTCTATACTTTGTAGAAAAATAAGTAAGCATGTTTATTACGTTTCGCACGCCTTCTCTTCTATATAGATAACATATGTTTCCTTCTGACTTCTGATGTTCTCTTTACATTGGCTATGATGTTTTCACAAATGCTAATGTGGATAAAGTTTGACAAACCGTATAATCAATGCTAATATTGCTGTCCATTTATTGTTACGGTGTATTTCATTTTTAATATTCGTAGATCGTAGAATAATAAATTTTGAATAGTAATTCGCATGACGTATTATTCGGGTTTTACAACGATGGAAGACATTATAATACCTAAACACGGAATACAATTTTTATATGCTTATCAGATATATCAAAACCTGTACCTAAAAGTGTTGCGAGGTAAATTTTCGACGGTATGATTAATGCACTCCATGATGCCCGCCCTTTTTATTCCACTCTCAAGACTTGAATTGTTTCATTTAGAAGATGATGGTCAGAAGCCTAGAAGACCCATTTCTGTGTCGATGCAGTCCATAACATTATACTATAAGACCAACGAATTGGACTAAAATAAATGGTCGAGATTTAATATTAACGATTTCATCACATTGTCCCTGTTGATTTGGGTATGAAAAAGATTTCTGTGAAAAAGATTCCATAATGTTTGAGCGCGGATCATTCTGAAACTACGGGTTCAATCTGTGCTCGATTTAAAGGCGATTCGAAATTTCTGAACGGAATTCTTACCATAAATGGTACTTGGGTAGCTACATTTTTACAACCCTGAGACAAACAACAGTCAATAGAATAGAAGCACTCTAGCTCTCCAACACTTCGGATCCAAAAATAGAATAGAAAATTCTTGCTTGTTCTTGTAGGATAATGTGCTTGTGTACAAATAGCATAATTGCAATAAACAATATTCGCGATTTGGGGTTGGAACTGGTACTCCATACTCTGAATTTACCTCGTCTCCATCTGACTGCTACCCATTTCTCAAATTGAAAAAGAGTCTGAAATGGAGCGAGCTTTTTTCCAACAAAGAAATTATATAAGCTGTAAAAGGATGGATAGAACGTGTTTTTGTAATTTTTAGAGTGACCATTGATGGACTATATTTAATACATGCGATCTAATGCGGCTGGATGACACTCATTTTTTTATATTTCACCATTTAAGCCATGAGCGTGGTCATATCTGCAATCTCAAGAAAGCAGTATTAAATCACCATGAAAACCAAAAAGTTCTAGCAGTACTTGACAGAAATTCCCGCGAAGAAACAAAAGCAAAATAAGAAAAGGTTATAACGGAATTTTAAATATACATGTTTTGTGGACCTCGGTTTGTAAAAACTAGTACATAAATGTATATATACCACAGTTTCTACAAAAAGTCTTATAACAACTGCTATGGCGTGTTAAGTGGGATTTGCTTCACATGTACATACCTCCACGCCAGGAGCGCTATGGCTAATAAAATTTTAAATCATCCTCGCTTCTTTGCCCCGCAATTGGTCCCCGACCTGCATTTTGTAATATTATTATTCTAATATTAAGTGGTCGTAAATTCAAATCGTAATGGTTGAGTACGTTCGGAACTTAACTTTATAGACTAAAGAATTGTGGGTGGGCTATATTTTCGATACACCCGTGGATATGGGCATACCCAGCTTTTGGTCTAAGGGGGGGGGGGGGCTGCAAAGCAGGAACGTCCTGTAGAGTATAATTCAACATAAATAGAAATAATAAATGTTTATAAGGTATAGGTACTTAAGTAATTAATGAAGTATTTATTCCATGAATAATCTTCGTGGATTTTCTGATGCAAGCGACTTAAAACATCTTCTGTTAAATAAAGACCCAAATTATTTATATGTTTTCTATGTACACTGATCATACAAAGCCCCTTTATTACTAGTTCCGTTATTGATGAACTCAGTTAGGTGAGGCGCATTCAGTTACATCGCTCTCGCGTTTAACAAAAAATGAGTTGATACATTTTATTTGGGAGAATAAAGATCCGTGATCCACATAATGTATAATGATATTATACGAAGTACCAAAGGAACATAAATTTCACCTTAAAAGTTCTACTAATAGGAGCACGATTTCTGATTCAGAATTAACACATATCAAAGACTGATGCATTAACCGATGCGCTTTTGGTACAGTTTCAACTTCTCACGCCAGAAGCTTTAGTTTAAACTGGGAGTTCATATGTATAGGTGCAAAAGATACAATTGTAGTAATTTTTACTCCCCAGGGAAAGAGACTCGATGGATAACTAACATCATTAAAACTCAGAATGAAAAACGCCTCAGCATTATACGTCAAGCCAACTTTCTTAGKTCGCCAGTGCATTGCTCTCAAATATTAACCGACCACTTAATATTTTAATCAACTTAAGCTACATTTAAATAAACTGAAATATATTTAATTACATTTTTAACAACACACCGGGTTTTAATTTGCGCTGATAATGCTTTTACTGGATTCCTAAAACGTATATTAAATAAATTGACTTTCATAAACGTGAGTTCGGATGGATTTTTAGTTTTTTTCTTGTTTTTGTATTAATTGTTAAAATGTAATGTGAATTTAGAAATTTGGTACAAAAGTTAGAGTTATCACCAAATATATGACAGATTCTGATGTGATTCTATATAACAGTAGTTAGTTGAATAATCTTTATAGGAAAATGTAGAAGAGAACTAAGCAGAAATCGTGTTATGACTCATCCTGACCAAGATAGTCTTTTAAAGTTATATCTGCCCTAAGACAACGATTCGTAACAACAAGAATGTTCCAGTTACAGCTTCAAAACGTACATGGCATCGATTAAGCTTGCAAACCATTTGACGACTTATTACAGAAGGTCATTTGCAACGGTCAAATTGTGAAATACACTTGCCTATAAATTTTACTATATTTACAATTTTGTAAATAAGACAATTTTTAGGTGTACACACATAATTAACCAGCTAAATGTTTGGGAAATTGGAAGAGCCCAGAGTTGGCAACCCAGGTCCAGGGGGGGCAGCTGCTCCCCTTGCCCCCCCCCCCCTTCGGTACGCCCATGCCGTGGACGTGGACTTGTCTGATGCATTGTAGAATACAATTATGACATTTTGTGCACTTTTTACGAGTTTTTTTATCTTTTCGCTTTTGAAAAACAGTCTTGCCTACAGTACATATTGACACCGCTAGATGGCAGGGGGATGTACAAAYGATCAGGCGTGTCCATATAGTATAGAACTGTTGACAGAATTTATCGTGCAGGAATCTGTATTTTACGATACGGCGGATTGGTTTGCACTAGTAACTACCCCCAGTATAAATACAACCACCGTAAATTTAGAAGAAAAATTTGTAAAATCCAATAAAAAAGGACGTGTTTTGTTATGTCTTAAGTAACCAAATTAGGGTATATTATTTCCGAACACGCATACACGAAAGTCAACGATTTTAAATTATTCCGCCCAATATTCCAAGACAAGTAGCATGTTTCCCATTGCTAATAGAAGAAGTACGCTGTTGTGGGATGTCTTGGAAAGAGGGCATCTACAGGTATTTTCTTCAATGTTACCAGCAAAGTATTCGCTACTGTTTTAAAAATACTCACTGCATACGAGTTCCCTTTGCGTAACAGCGCTAGCGTGACTTCCATTGACTAGAGCCTTCGCCCAGCCCGCAAGGTCCCTGTGCGTTTCGGCCCTTAAACAATGAGTTATTACGCCCTCGACGGTGGCGCACCGGATGCTGAATTCCGGCAATTCGGTCCGTCTTCCGGAGCCGACCAAGCGGGTCGTTATCAGCGAGTAGGCCTCGGCCGGCGTCCTCCACGCCTCCCCCGACCATGGGGCGCTCTCGTACAGACGCAACTCACTGTCCGTCACGGCGGCGAAAATGGAGTGCCACCGCTCCAGGTCCTCGGAACTCTCCGAACTCGACATGTTGTTCTAAGAAGCAGATTTTGTGAATTAATATTGTATGGAAAAAAGTTAAGAAAAGGGTGCTGACTATTTTATAAACAATAAATTAAAGATTTTGCAATAAATAATCGTAAAGTTGCTCCAGTAGTTCAAACACAATATGCCAAAAAAGTACCCTCTACCAACCCCTAAGAGGGGTTAGAAAAAAATAGATTACAACGCAATTACAACATACTCACATCCGCCATTCCCCAAGCCCATGTATTAATTATTATAGGATGATCATGAAGTTCGGAACAAGATTTATAAGTTTGTTATCTAATGTTTTTGCGAAAAACGCTCGAACGTGTCGACGTTTATTTTTAAATTGCCATCTTTTGACATAAAATTTTTTGAATAAACCATTTGCTTTTGAACTATCTGCACACTATTTGAATATAATACATAATAATTGTAAATCCGAAAATCAATTCCAATAGGTGTCCCCCAGGGCTCCGTGCTTGGCGCACTGTTGCTAGATACGTACATAAATGATCTGCCATAGAAAATGGCAATCTTATCATGTTTGCTAACGATTTTAACTTTCTCCAGGACAGCGAAGATTTGGACTTGCTGCGGCGTGACCGGTGTGACGCGTTGGGGGACTACAAATCAAATGAGGTTAAATTGAAATAAAACTCAAGAGTATAGTCTTTGCATAGAAGCGTGGTCTTGATGAGATTGTAAAGTTCTTGGGTGTTTACCTTGATGCTGGCATGACGTAGAAGGGTCATGATCTGGAACTGTCCAAGAGTCTAGCCCTGATTTTTTTTATGGGATCACTTCTGTCATATGGAAAAAACTGTTCTCATTTCCATGTAAATATGTGCAAATAATAGCAAACACTGGTTTTATTCATGACTGGCGCGTAAGGCTTAAATCACTCAAGATAATGGCAACTCCGTGTGTATACATTCTGCAATGCCTAAAGTACAATTAAGCCCCCATATTAACTAGTATAACGTTTTAAATCATCATAATGACACCAGATGTTGCGAGTTGTATGCACCTGAGTTTCTTGGTTATCAACTAGTATAATGGGCTTTCAAACAATACAAGGTTGTTGAAATTTTTTTTAGAACAATACTCACTCATAAGTGAGGCATTTTATTCTGCTGAAACTTTTGTTATTTCAGAAACATAGGCAGGAACTAGGCGTCCAGGCGTGAAGAACTTTTTCACACAATGTGTTTGTTTATGTTGTCAGTAATGCACTAATAAACTACTTACTATGGCGTCATCATCGTTTTTTGTAAATGGCAACCTGCAACTTTTTTTCACTTTTCCTTACACTTTTAGTACAGCCTAAAGTAATAAAAAGTGATACCTTTCATGACATTTTTCTTGAGAAAGTTTTAATAAAAAAATATTAAGCCAAGAAAAAATAAAAATAACCACTTTGTTGAACAAACAACATTACAAAAAAAGTTCTATTTCGGAGCACATTTGTGTAATCTAAACAAATCATTTAGTTTAATCTAAACGTATCATTTAGTATTTGGATTTTGTTTAAGCAGTCTCAAAAAATTTCACAAAGATTTTAAAACGTTTGGTTAATTTAAAACAACGGTGCGTTTAACACGATCTGAAAAAATTCAAGATTTGATTATGATTGGTTAGGCGATAGACATGGAACCTACAATGGTTTTTAATGAAAAATATCCTGAAGTGAATGAACAGTGTTAAAAGCGCTCATACACATCTGAGGCAATGTCAAGTATTTTGCAGGTGGCAAACTAAACACTTAGCTGCGTTATATTTAACTAAAGTGTTATATTTTTTCTTGCGTCAGCGCCAGAAAAGAGGACTACTGATAATAAGCACCATGTAAGAACCGTAGTAGAAGAGCACGTTTTTTTATACATACGTATTTACTTGAAGTCCTTTTCTATTAGGCTAATCAATTTTTTAACTGTACAAACAAGAAGCTGTTTTTATTATATGTGTCCAAATGTAGGGAAGTTAATTTAGCTCACAACTCACAAGCAACAAAAACTGGCCCGCATTCTCGTTTAAAGGTTGACAGAGGACAAAAAACATTAATATAAATGTAAACCAAAATAGGCAACTAGTTATGATGACTTTTTCAGTGAAACAAGAAGAAACAAAAAACCTTATTTAGATTAGCAGAGGGGTGAAAATATTAAAAAACGATTATATTATGAGGCAGTAGTTTATATTTTCGCTCCATCCTACTTTGCCCTCGATAAAGAACGCAACTGTTTTTCATTAAAAACAGCCAGCAGCATAAATATCCAGTTAATAAATAATGAAACTAGGATGAAATTACGATATTAAAGTGAATCACATAACAAATCAAAGATATCCTCACAAATAATAACCTCTTATTTTAGTCAAAAAAAGTAGTGCCCTTCCTATCCCTGATATGGGTAAAAGACCTATCGGTAAAAGCGCTCTATAATCCTGCTGATATACGAGAGTTGGAACTGTTTGTAATTTCGGACAACTAAAAGTCTGACTCTCCCATCTTAATTTCCGAACGCATTGTATCAGAAGGTTCAAGCTCACTGAAAATTGACCTTTCATTAGGTATATACTAAAAAATTGAGATAAGGCAAACAGATGTGCCCGTGTAGATAGCACGCAGTCAGTAAAATTACACATGAGCTTATCTGTTCAGTCGGCGATATTAGTTGTCCATGCCAATTAGCTCGACTTATGTCCGGGGAATTATTATGAAGGGGAACGAATCATACGAGACATCAAGAGCGTCCCACCTGTCCAGAATACCTAAGGAAGCTCAAATTACCTCTGATCTAGGCTTCCTAAGCAACCAGCCGATGTGTCGGAGGTCTGGTATTGCACGAGACGCTTCGTGGAGGGCTGCTGTTGTCAGGACGGCTAAGGCGGAGTGTAGCGTGTTGAACCAGGCGACTGCTTCTCCAGGATCACTTGCCCTCAACACGCAACTGTGTATCGCATCCGGACTGTGCAATTCCAGTGTTCTGCCCTCTGAAATAAAAGGAAGAACTAAATAGCATGCTCTGGCTTTTCGGTATGTTAGGAGAAAGATAAAATATCCAGAGCAGTTGCAGAATAAGACAAAATACGAGTATTCGATACACATCTTTAAAAAGAAAACACACATATGTTACTGATTGATTGATTAACCAGCGTACGTTCAGCATTTCTGCCACTTCCGGATATACCGCTAGGCCGACCGTCTACGCTGGGTTGGAGAGAGATATATATTAGGACTGGAATTCGAAGGTTATATAGGTACATTCACATTCTTTGAATGTTTAAAGTGTTTAAATGAGCTAGCACCGTTCCTGAGTTGAGCTTATATGTGGAAACAGCGGAGAAAAGTCACAGTTGATTTAGTCATAGTATAAGCATACAAAATCAGGTATTTACCGGACAGCAAATGGAGACGAGATACAGGAGTGCATAGCGTTTGTAGCCTTGCCAAGGCCTTGGAAAAGGTAAAATACAGCTGACTGAAATAGAGCAACATCTAATAATGTACATGCGCAACACGACCACAACCTATATCAAATATCTACAACGAGGGGTCTTAATTTCAATGGTGTACAGCTTAATTCTGGATAATATCGTAAATGAAATTAGGAACCAACTAAGAAACGCTACGTATGAAACAGGAAATCCAATGAGTGCACATTTACAAAACTTTTATAGAAGTGGAGTGCCTTAAAATAAATGTGTCCTTATTTACAAACATTAGGGAACAGTAGCGGATCCCACAAATCTCAAACTTAATATTATCTTACTTTCTCAGAACAACATTACAACTACAGTACAATCTTTATTACCTATCTTTGCTTGATCCATTAGTAGGTATAGTATTTTTAAACTTTATATTGCTATAAGAAGGCGTCAAGTTTTTAAACCGCGCGCCACAGACACTCCTCTGTAGCGCCTAGCGCGTGCTCATGCTCATGCTGTCGTGTCGTGCAACTATATTATCTACTATCAACAGTTGTTTATTAATTGCGAACGCGATGTACTTTTGTTTGTTTTTGTAAACTTTGGATGAAATGACATCTAAACGTAAACAAGGAGATCTTCGTTGTTGTACTAAAAAAAAAGAAAAAAGAGGATGAGTCGAGCGAAAATGAACCAATATCACCTAGAAACAATGTCAGCGACTTATCATCGTCAACTCAAAGTTATTCCGGTAGGTAAGGTACATCCTTTTCTTATTCGGTTGAGATCGTTAATTTTTTTGTCGGTGTTGTATTGACTGTAGAGTGTAGATTGAACTCTGGGTGTGGACTCTCCTACTCAATGAGCTCTGCCTGTTCTACAAGAGACAGCGTGAGGTAATTAATATTCAATTAGCATTTAAACCAATCATCGGTATATTCGGGTTTGAACTTTTTTAAACTAAATTTCTAGGCACGCCCTCTCTCTCCGTGAATGTCATAGTTTTACAGGTACTTACAGCGTTATTTACCTTATCGGGCAATAATCAGAAAGGCAATACCCACGATAAAAATTTCTTTCACTATGAGTCCAAGTTTGATATTGAGAAAAAAATAACAGGTATAGACATATCAAAATAAAATTTTGTGTGCTTTTTAGCGTGTTAGTCTTTACCATGATAAAGCCTGCCCGTTATGGACAAGTTGCATGATCTTTAAATTTCAACATTTAGCTGCTGAAATTATATATTTGCAATGTAAAATGTAAATAATTTTATATGACTGAAAACGCTGCAGGGACGCCGAAATCACGTTCCGTTTTCAAGCGCCAGCCGAGATCTGTCATGCTGACAGGCATCCCACATCTTGGTTATTTGGGTATTCTGCCGCAGATATGCGTGTGTATAGTTTTTCCTCTCGTTTGATTGCTATGCACCATTTTGTCTGGATATTTTCCATTTTAGGCACACTGAAATAAATTTGGTTTGGAACCAAAACCACATATATTTACACATCGCTAACAACACACAATTTTTTTTTGTATTTTTACTTTTATGAGAATGTTCGGTAATCATATTAATCTACTAACCCTCACAAAGAAACAACTCCACAAAAACGGCGTACGTAGATGCATCAGACGATTCGCATGAGATGACAAACGCGCGACAATCTAGAATGAAACGTGATGTCACACGTCGCCTTAAGGGGATGTGATTAAATGCAATTTTCAATTTAATTTGAAACGGTAATTTGTTTCTTTAAGTATAGCTTATATATAAACAAAACAAGCAATTTCTCCAATGGGTCAAGCTCCCCTCCCCCCAAAACCAAAATCCTGGATCCGCCACTGTTAGGGAAGTAACAACAAGCTGTCAAGGTAAACAAGAAGACGAAGCAGCAGATAAATCGGAAAATATCGCTAATTTGTATCATTCTATAAGAAGCATGGTCATTGCCAAGAAAGAAGTATCAAGAACAACAAAATTCAGCATTTAGAAAACCAAATTCTCCCCACGTTTACCTTCGGTCCCGAAACCCTACTACCAAAAGAATCAAGATCAAATCGCAATGTATAGAAATAGAACATACATCTAAGAGCCGCAATGGATAATGGCAATTCCTACAATGGATAGAATTCAGAACAACGTTTTAAGAGAGGATTTTGGTGTGAAGTAGGTAATTCCCCAGTACAACACTTGCGGCGTACGAGTATAAAGACTGGCCCACAAATACAAAATATGGGACAAAATGACAAAAAAAGACCAATAATGGGAAGACCGATGAAGGGGTAGTAACGCATTTCGTGAAAAGGATGATTAAGCCTGAAGAAAGACTAGCAAAATGACATAAAAGTAACTAGAGATGGTTTTTAGATGGAAATACTCAATACTGCATTATATACCTTATAATACTCAGACGTAAAACGGGTTATTATGATTATATATAGCATGCTAGTTATGAGCTGCAGTTCTGGTTTAAACTTTGAAAAGGAATCCTAATAAAACTTCCATCCTACGGCACGGAACTAAAAAAATAACATCTTGCTTTTAGAACTTGCAAAAATTTTCGAGATTACCTTTAGAATTCCAACCATCTTGGCATCAAACATCCCGCACTTTACAATGTGTGTTTCCCCGCTAAAAGCCCTTTACGACCCGTCTAGCTTCGCCCCTTGCTTTGAATATGATACGCATATATCCGCGGATAAAGTCGCCCCGAGACTAATAAACCTGTCGCCCATTTACATCGATGTCGCCGCTAAGTGCTTTTACCTTCGTTTTGCAACTTATCCGTTTTGCCGTACGCGCCGGGGAGCGTCGCGAGCAAAGATAATGGGGATGGTGTCCTGCTTTATGAAGGAACTTTAGATTAAAAAAAGTTTGTCATGTTCGCGACACGTGTTTCGTCCGCGATTAACATGGACGAGGCGAACTTTTGTCAGGATGCTTTTAGATGTCACTTTAATGGAAGATTCATTTCATAGCAAAGCTGCGAGTTTAGAAAAGAAATATCAACTCGGACATAAAACATTTCACGAGAAAGATTTAGAAACAAAAGATAAATGTAGAAGTAGTTTGCAACAACTTTTTTCCCAAGAGGAGAAGTCATATTTGTTCATTCTAGGAAATATTAGACATTGATACTTAGATAGCATGTTATAACACGGTCATCCATGGACTGGTTTCATCATTATGACAGAGGAAGGATCAACTGACATGTTAAAAGATCCAACACTGCGCGTACATATTTGTAAAGGCGTATTTGAAGGATTCATGTACCGTAGGTACATTTTTTATCTGAAATTTCGAAATAAAATTAACTGACATAAATTTAAGGGTTTTTAATCCAGAAAAGTGTATGTACACTGGAGAACATGTTAAAAACTTTACTCCTTGGTCAACCTTTTGGCTTTTCATTTACAGGCTTTACCGGGCTGACAGCCATGCACAATGAGGCTGATTAAATTTAAATATGTATAAGCCCCGTATTAAAAAAAGGTTCCATGTCCTTGATACACCATAATCTACTAAGTAGGCTGACTTTTCGCGAGGCCTTTCATTTTTCTGTTTCTAACTCAAGTCACTATTTTTTGGTGTTCTACATTTGTTTATATACTTGCACTCTATCAATAAAGGCTCCAAGTGTACAATTCCGTGGATTTTTTCTTCATCTCTTTGACGAACAACTGTATATGGTAAAAACATCCTAATAATGCATCTTTTATTATTATTTCATCATTATCTACTATTTGCGGTAATATTTTACAAATATAATATTTGTGCTGTATTTGGTGTTTGATCTTTTTGCCTATCTGTACAGATTTGGTCTCGTGATAGTTGGCATAATTTTTGTCATTAACAAATCACTTCTATAGAATTTTCCTATCATAAATTGCATACGAGCTGGTTAATCCTTCTTCAGTTTGTTGATATAGTTCAGGCAAGAGTTCACGATGGTTAAATATAGGTCTCCTTTAGTTGCTGCGGCATTCAGGATCATGTTTTTAAGTATTGAGTGCTTCTCTAAACAAGTCCATGGGGTCGAGGATCACGTATGCTTATAGAAATACATTATTTTCCATTGATGAATATGAAGGTTTATTGTATAAAACAATGTCTTGCTGAATGTTCCTTTAGGGAAAATTTCTCTTGAAGTTTCAATAGTGGCCGTCTTTTGTTGCCATTTTCATTAAAACTATGAACTTACTAAAATAATATGACAAGACCACATAATCTTGGACCTTTATATAAGAAAAGTCTATAAATATCTTGCACTAAAGGGGATTATGTTTCATTGGCATTCTCTTGCTTCTTTGATGTTTTTGAAATGCTATACAAGATAGCACGTATCTTTTAGCATCGTTCATTATGTTCATCCAGTAGGCGCATAAACAATCATCATAATGAGCTCCAACTTTTGGTCGAAATTTATTATTAGTTTAATATTGACGTTCTTACTGAGTTTTATTGTGCAGTGTTTAACAACTACTTCACATTATTTCTGGAAACATTAAAATATTATTTGCATCAAACTGCACTGAGTTATACGGATGCCATTTAAAAGTCCTATCCTAAAACACAGGTACTAGACAGCAAAAAACCAATCAGTATAATATATTATGACGCGCAGGCACCTAATTATTACGCACAGGCACTTAATTATTTCGCACAAAACTAACCGCATATTATTAAGCAAATCTTCTTCAGTTGCAAAGTAAATCAGACGGGATCAGCTTCCGAATTAAAGCAACGTATGTTGCTTGTACTTTGTGTCTATAATGTAATCAGCATTGTTATGATGGAAGGAAACCAGAGCCTAAGAATTAGGCAACCATACTGACGTCCGAGCTTCAATAGGTTTGTTATGCTCCAACGTTCCAAACTATTCTGGAAATTGGATTGACCGCTATCAAAACAACCGTGAGCGCGCGGGCGTTAAGTATGATTTGAAAGCGGTGAAGCAAGCGAACAAAATGGGTTTAAAGTGTTCTAGAGTGACCATGCTGAAGTTTAGTGTTTTGAATAGTGAGTAATTGAATTAGTAGTATTGGATTAGTATTTTGTTGTACTAGTGTGTTTTCTAATTTGCGTACACGTAAAAATATTATGTGGTACAGTTCTAATTTTGCAGGTCTGTACTAATTAATTTAAGAGCTATAAGTAAATGCATTATACTAAATGTTGTATTCACGTATGATATTAAAATGAACACCACTGTTTTACCCATTTTGTTAGGACATCTGGTATAGTACCTTTTTACAACTAAACTTGGTTAACGATTTATGCTTTCTTTAGTTTTGGAATAAAAGTTATTGTTTCAGAGCATTTTTTAAAGATACAGGAAAAAACTGACGAATTAGATACCGATGCCCACTGGCCGCCCCTGTTTCTACATTCTGACGCGCAATTGGACGTAATTGCCCTGAAACCAGGAAGTACGTTTCTAACGAGGTGTACTTCCCTTTTGTCATAGACCTTGAACTTGAACTGCCCTTTCTGTATTGCTGCAGATGCTTTTGATTGGTCATAATACAGACATCCTAAACAGCAAATGCTTGAATTTGTTAATAATGGTTTTTTTACAGCCAATTCCGTTTAAATATTATAATTTGGGTATATTTCTAGTGAGCCTGTTTAAATCTAAATGTTCAGCGAAACGTTGACCTACAGAGCTAAAACCTTATTTAATCTGCCAGTACGCATTTTATTGTTTTCAAAAAATACAAAAGAGACGATGACGAAAGTAATTAAGTTCTTTGTACAGCTACATTACTGCGCTTTTTCGATGTCAAATTGGGCCAGATCCACGCGTTACTGTCCTAAATCTAACCAGGGTTGAGTTATGGTATATACATGTCCTTATCTTCGCCGCACAGCTCTCCCATACATTTACTCTTAACCCGAATATTTCGTCATAATAAGTGTGACGTTGAAAATCATAAAATTATGCATGGTGTTGTTGCTAAAAAGAGGATCTCGTTACGATAGCATGTACTATCAGTTGCAATATTCATGCAACAACATAACAAGCAACCCTTTACACTCCAAATTTAGTACCTTTTTCCACCAAACGATGGGGTAAGCACAGTATCCCTATTGAGCAACAATTCCCGATTTTATGCAACCCAACATTTGAATATCTGCAGAGTTCAATGACAAGTAAGATCTACCCTGGAATCTACCTGTTTTTACGACTACCTACTTCAAATAAACAGCCCAGCTCAGGCGGTGCGGTGTAGCTGGAAATATGGAATTAGTGTTCCAAATGGACAGATACAATGCTCATAGGCATAAAGGGTAGGCGTCGCGTCGTCGCCGTGAACAAAATCTAATATCAATAAGCAACCTTCTTTTGTAAAACATGTAGCAAGTTAATAAAACTTGAAACATTATGAAGTGTTACATTATTGCTATTCACTTAACACTGTGGAATCTGTCAACTGAAGTAATTGGGCAGGTTTTTCATATCTAMTTTATTTTAAGTTAAAATCATCTTTGTAATGAGAGTTTAAACCAATCACATTACTTTACTTTAAGGCCGATTAATTTTTACACACATTGAATGATACTAGGTCGTTTATTCATTTATTTCAGGTATATTATACTAAATTGCACTACCTTAGCATACATGCAATAATAATTGAAAAAGAGGAGCGATGAGTTTACCAATTAAAATTAATTGCAAGAAAATACGTGTTGTGACGTTAGTAAATGTTCTTGATAATTGTTTGACAAATTGGCACGTTAAAGTACTCTAATCTGGTATATGTATACAGGGGCCATGTTTTTATCGAATAAGTAGAATTATTACGGTCCTGTTATGCAGGGCATATTATATTTATTTTAACAATTTGTAGAATGGATAATCGAATATTGACAAAGTTTCAGATAGTTCTAAAAACTTTTACGGTAATACATCAAGCAATACGACATACAGCGGATAAAATACAATAAAATGTTTTTAGAAATCGCTCGTAACCTATTTAATATAATTACATTTTGGAAGAGTAGCTTTTAAATACTTTCACCACCGCGAAAATATTGTTATTATAAGAGTGAATGCTTCTAGCGTCCATCTTATGACACGCAACAAAAAATTATGGATCCGACGTTTTTTCGAAAACGTATATTAATCTATCGAACATTATCGTTTTCAAAGTTTACAATCAAATTTCCAGTAAAATATCTGCAAACCTAATACATCTTAAAACTATATTTGCAGGGTAACAGGAGACAACCAGAAAGTTGAACAAGGGAGTGTACAATGATAATATAACTAATACTAAAGTTTTTATTTCATTTTGAGTTTTTCGTAGCATTCCTTTGGCGCTTTATGTTTGTTTATAGGAACTATCTCTTTGAAACATTTAATTTTGTTTAGTACATTATAGCGACATTTATGACGCTAGTTTTTTTTAAATATAAAATTGGTTTTTTGAAAAGCAGCATTAATTGAATCCCATTTTACTGGACTTCACTTTTGTTTTCTATTTTATATTGAAACAAAACATATTATTATGCTGTATTGCTTTAGTTAATAAAATAATAATACTACTATCACTACCACTACCACTACCAAAACTCACCACCTCTTCCACTACTACTGCTTGTAATATATGTTTTATGCATATATCACACAACAAATTTGAAATCTAAAATATAAATATGAGAATTTTTTTGGTTATGCCCTTATTGGAAATATATTTATAATGCTTATATTAAACGACGTTTTCTGGTTTTTGAGCATATTACGTTGCACTTTCCGTGGTATTGTAAAATATTTGAAAAATTGTTACTGCTTTTTTTTAAGATTAGTTATGAATTTATTTTTAAAGGAAAGCCCAAATGATTGAAAATTTACCACATTTAAAAGGATTTTTTCATGCAAGTAATTGCATTTTGCTAGATCTGGTACCATTAAAATATGCGATATGGCAGGGACTGACTAATTTTAGAGTAACGTTAAAGTTAACAACGTTTTGATAAGTATAAATATCAAAAAGTCCTAACAGGATTTTTATAGACATAAATTTACACTGCAAGTAAATGACATTAACAAAAACACATCCTTCATGAAAATAAATTTCGTATTAGTCAAGGAATGTCACCAGTTGAATTTGGTTTCTTAAGCATATCTGTAGTACAATTATGACGATGTAAATGGAAATTTTTGTTTTCGGAATTTTCAAATTTTAACTAAGATTCATATACAGTAAGTTATACATAGAAAACGTTTTTATACACCTCAATTTAGCTCCACTTATCCCCCTGCTTATAAAACAGAATGTAACAACAATCTGAAAACCTGTTAAATATGGACAATTAATTAGCAACCATGCAAGAAACATCCTTATTCGACATAAACAAAATTATCCCCGCCAATAATAATAGCAAATTCGTTGATACTATCCATTAATAATTTGAACGATATATTAAACCTTTCAGTTAAAATGTTTACAATATTGCAGTACAGTATTTTCTGCAATTGTTATAAATAATGTGCTTTGTATGTAGTCATCCATGCCATACTATTACATGCATTTCGAAGCAATACTTTCATTGTGGTATAAGAGTTTTTCTAAGCTACTATTTTACACGCGGTTAGAGAAAATGTATTTGCTTTTTACTATATTACATTTTGTTTGCCATATTTGGTGTATTTTGAAACATTAGATACTTTAAAAGTTTTTAATAGTATCTGAATTTTCTAAATATTTAATTATCGGATATATAGATTGTTAAAATAGATATAAGTTGCCTTTCATAACCACATCGAAGTAATTCTACTTATGCGACTAATCTTTGACAGCTTCTGTGTGCTGTGCCTTAATCGAGACAAAAATCTTTGCATAAAAATTATTTGCAAAATCAGCATTTTACTTCGTTCACTTTATTCCAGCTCAGCTTATCGGCCTCTACAGCACAAACAAAATGAACAAAATGTTATATAATATGGAGGTATTCCGGAGCTCGAATGCTTTTAGGGGATTTACCCGAAGTAGTGCAACCAAGTAGCGTTTACGTGCTACAACGCTTGTTTTGTTTGAGTGCGGTGGGAATCGCATACAAACATTAGTCTAGTAAGGCACACTTGTGTGAATAATTTGCTATCATGTAAAACAATGAAATTATATCACACCGACACTGTAGGTCGCTATTAATTTTCATAATTATATTCCCTGCTTTGCCAACTATGAAAGGGAGATGACTAAATGCTAATATACACAATTTTATTAGAGACTGTTCGTCATCTAGGTAACTTTCGCACCGCGATCAGTGTTGAAATGTCACATCGAGAAACTATAAATAGTAAGTAAAAATACAGAACTCAAATAAAGAAAGTAGTTAACTAGTTTAACTGCCATCAAAAGTAATGTGTATAGCTAGTGCAAGAAGCGTTTACATAACAGAAATTGGGCTGGAAACTACTCCGCAGTAATTTCGAAATAAATATGCCCAGATTTGCAACTCACAGATAAAAACAACTGACGGGAAAAGCATGGTAGTAATAACACCTACTTTAAAATACCGCTACATTTCGGCACTCGGGTACGCGCGCTAAAGTTATCTAGTTTGAATAACTATTTTTTGAAGTTGCCATAACTCATAAGTAAATTGTGGAAATATCATTGAGGAAGAATCTCTACTTACGTACCTACGAGTAACTCGTCCATAGAAAAGTGTTTAAAGCAAAACATGAAAGCATGTAACACATCAAACGTACGTTATGTACTTGTAAAGTATACTTCGAAATTATACGCCATCTTTTAGTAAAACTCGTTGTTCCGGCGATGTAAATTTCCCTTTGTTTGGGATATTCTTAAAGGGAACAATACTTTCAAGTGCATGGACTAATAACGAGTAACTTTCCTTTATACGCGCCACATTTTATGAATGAAACTGGAGTCATTGCCAAAAAGTTAATGTCTCCTTCATTCTAAACTGAGAATCAAGCCAATTCAGAAGAACACAGAAAATTACGTCGCTGATCTTCTTATTTCATCTTGAAAGCCTTGAATCTGAAGTTCTAAATTTGATTAATTGAATGTACCTGTTGTACCCCACTTCATTGTTGCGGTTGTGCCTTCTAGCCAATAGTTTTGTATAATACTGTAATATAAACTAAAGACACTATGTAGCCTTAGCTGATGACGGATTGTTAACGATCCGAAACAGGTTGTAATACATGAATAAACGAATTGTGGATTCAGATCTTATTCTACTAATATAGTTAATTCATAGAGAAGTTTTCAATCATAAAACATAATGGTAAAAATGGAGTTTCAGTAACTAACCAGTATATCATATATTAATAAATAACGTAGCCGCAACGCACAGAACTGAGTCTTAGGGAGGTATTTACCTTATAACAAGCAAATTGCATTTAGAGCCAATTAGAGTAAATTGAAATAGTTTTCATTCGTAATCTACTTTATGTCTATTCTGGGTATTTAAATGATAAATTGGAGTTAAACCCCGAAACACGTCGATTTCACTTACATCTTGTGATGTAATTTAAAAGAGGCCTAGTAATATATCGCTTTCAATGTTTTGGAAATCCGTTTTATAAAATACTAAATAAAAAAATGGGTCAAATTTAATTCGAAAAATGCAGTTTTCATGAGGAAGTGTTACATCATTTTAAACACCGAAATTTGCTTTCCTTAAAAGTTCAAAATGCCTCAATTTATTGTTTGATTCTTTTGTGGGACCAGCTACTAAACAGATTTTGTTATTTTAAGAAAACGAGAAAACGAAGGCAATAAAAATGAGCAACTTATCGGTTATCAATTTTATGTGGTAATTGGGTATTTGCCATGTATTTATATTTTATTAAATTGCATATTAATAGGTAGCATCTAATCCATAAAACAGCTGTGACAGCTTATAAATTCGAAAAAATTGATCTTAAGATGTATTTTTAATCTCAAAAATGTTAATATTTGAAGGGACCGCCAAAACGCGAGCATATTGGCCGTGATGTCAGGTGTCTTGTAAATGGCCGCTTGTTTACATCTGTGGTCAGCGCGTCACACGTCAGCCTCAGCCCGTCAATTTATCAGTTTGTTGTTTGCGTTCATTTTGTGACAAGCGAATTAAAATACGCCAAGAAAAAATGAAATACTTATGAGATATGACTTCTGAAGGCATGTTCATTGTTATGGAATTTGTGTACAGCGACGAGCGGTTCAACGCGGCGGAGATAAACGTAAAAGCAAAAGCATAACTTTTTATCAAATTAACGTAGAATTGATAATTTGATTACAGTGGGTTGTCGGAAACATACTATTTGTAAACATAAAAATGTAAGATACAAAAATGTACTTTAAACTTGACATTTATTTTAGAGGTCAGAATAAATATAAATTGTCATTTATTTTCAGGGCTCTTGCTGCTCGTTTCCGGTCTGGCTAACAGTCGAATATATGGGGAACAACGTCGTTCTTTATTATAACATTTCCCTTTATCAACTTAAAACGCATATAATTTTTCATATCTTCTTCAAGCTATAACAAAATGGAAACTGAATGGTAAACACTTATAACCCCAAAAAGAATAATAAAACTTACAGTAAGAATTAAGATGATCTTTATAACAGAAAAACAAACTTTGCGATTGCGGCATATCACGTCTAGGGGCCTTAAACAACTTTTTCATATGTTGATAATCTCGAGGAACGGTTACAAAAATTTTGTTAGCTGTACTGACTGAAGTACTTTTATAACTATGTACAAAACAAGTGTTTTCCATACATAATAGATGCTTGTGAAACTACGCATATCACATTTTAGTGCGACCTCTCACACCGTCCTTTCAATAAACACCATACAAAAGCTTTTCCAATACAAGAATGATACTACACCATTAAACAGCATGCTCCTCGCTAATGTTTACGTAACACTTGACGTCACGAGTTGAATAACCTTGGATAGAAGCGTTTTGGCGTTGACTCTTAAGATTCGAATTTCAGACCTGAAATTCTCTACCTACAAATATTTTTTTTATTTTTTTAATGTAATTTTCAAAAAAAGAGATAATACCCAATTGTATCGGTTCAGAATCAGAAAATGTTGTTGAAGCTACCGCTGTTGCCGTTTTGCATCGTGTTCCTCTTATGAAAAATATGCAATCTGTTAGACACATATGCATGTTACCATAGTAAGAATGTCTTCAGTTTTCTCCATAAACATGAGTTTGTATTTGAGTCCCAGCAGTTGACACCAAAAATCTTCAGAAAAGTCAGGCAATCATTTGATTCGCGACTCAACGTTTGTATGTATATATTCAATTTTTATTGATTTTATCGTTTCCTTTCACAAATTTTCAAAAAGGGTTTGATTGTTTTCGCTATTTAAAAATTATAAGCTGGCGGGCTTATATGTTTACTCTGTCAACCTCGAATGTTAAATTACAAGATGTCCACGCCCTCCAAAACAAAATCGACCTGTTTCAAAATTTTTCTCGAATTTGTCTACTATAAAGTTATTGAGGTTAACTCGTATTTATTGAAAACCCTGGTATGTGTAATATAAAGATGATAAAATCATGTGCGTTAAATTGACAAAGTACCGTCTATTAAAAAAAGTACTTATATGGATCAATATCACTAATAAAAAGCTACAAAAGGAAAACCTAAGTCCTATGTAATAAATAAATGACGTGACATTAATTTCACTACTTGACAGCACTTAGGAAGAGAACTAGCTACGAGTAGTTGATCGAGACACTTACGGGCAAATTCAGATTAATTCCAAACTTACGCCAAGTTCGACAAGTATCCGTATAAAGTACAAGCAAACTTAATTTCAAATTGGCAGAGCGGAAGCCATCTGCATATACCTACAACCGCGTAGAAAACTAATTTGCCAGTGGTGAAACCGAAAGCAAAGCACGCGGAAACGAACTTTTTGTTGGGCAGTGAACAAAACTAGAAATAATAACATTGTCAAAAGCCGTGCACCGCCCGCCCTCACAAAAAGTTTCGTCGTGATCATAAATTAATGAAGCCCACAAACATAAATTAAGCTGCTTCTAGTTTTAAATTTTGTTCGCAGGTTAATTACGGGCAGTGTTTTTGAAGTTTCTATTAGTCCAGCTAATTAATTAATAAATAGTTCGGGTCATTACTGCGGAAAATGGTAGACTCGATAATGTAGTGAATCGAACCAGTTATTAAGCGGGTGTGGCTTCTGTCTCAATTAGGAAAGTGCAACGGAATGAGAAATGTAATGCCGCTACTTCAATACTTCAGTGCTGCATGATCCCTTTCAGGATTAAAATATTTTGTCATCCAAAAAAACAGACCACTTGAAATAAATAAATAAATACCTCCCTACGATGGATATTGTCTTAAATATCATTTCAAGATGGTGAACGAAAAGAATATATACGCTAATCTTGTAGCTCGTAAATAAAAACATTTAATTAGTGTTTAAACGCCCTAATAAAAAAGCAAGTGAAAGAAGAAAAAGTAAATAATAGCGCAGTTTAGCTATAGATAAATAATGTAATTGATAATATAATAGATCTCAAAAAGTATACAATGGGCATGTTCAAAAATAGGTCAAAATGTAATTGTATCGACTTGTTTCAAGCGCGATAACGATATCTAGAAAACTCACATAGCATTAAGGAAGCTTAAAAAACAAATACATACCGTAGTAGGAACAACTAGAACGAACAACTAACCAGCAAAATAATAAAAACTACTTTCGTCTTTTCAGGCGTTCTTTCAAAAAAAAACAAAAAAAATCTCTTACAGTAACAACGAATCAACGAAAGAAAACAATAAGATAGATGCATAAGGAAAAAGGAATATGCTGGCAACGTATATAAGCCTAAATATTAAAATAGCTTGTGGTTAGCTCACGATCGGCGACATACCTAACAATTGCTATTAACTCTTAGATCTCTTCATAATGTGCTCTAGTGTTAGGTTCTTGTGTTGTCGATATTGTTGGTGTTGTAACAGTGATGTAGTTCCGTGCGTCTAAAAAAAAGTGTATACAAGGAATCACACAATTGTGGTACAGAAAATCTCGGGAGACGGCAACCGCCTTCGAAGCACACAAGAAAAATAAGAAGAAAAGCTGGAAGGAGAAATCATAGTGACAAGAACAAAAGGAAGCAGTAAGTAAGAAAGCACMGTACAGAAACCAAGAAAACATGGAAAGAAGTCCAGCCACAAAAATTGGGATAGTCCTAAAGAAACTCCAATTTATAGAAAAGAAAAGGAACTAATACACAAGACGAGAAAATTTCCGGTGGAGTAATATCGTCCCATCTAGAGAGCCAACAAGCGAATGGATAAGCACATACGAAATCACTCCAAGTGTCGACTTACCATCAAGAAGCAGCAACATACACAGGAATCAATTATTTAAAATTCTAAGATTTTTTAAGTTCAAAAAGTGTTATAGTGCTACGTTCTTGCGTTTACATTGTTATTGTGATTATCGTTACAGTGAAGTAGTTCAGTGGATCTAGACAAGTGTATATAAAAGAAATCACGTAATCGTGGAAAAAATCCAGCGAGACCTAAACTACCAAATATACGTTGAGAACATTACCAACCGCAACACAAACACCTTGTAAGACAAATAAGAAAAAAAATTACAAATCACTGACGAAACATATGCTCAGAGGGACCTTGGAAGAAACTATTCAAGAACCACAACCAAAATACAAATCAGAGAAGAAGAAGAAGAAGAAATCATATCGACCACAACAGAAAAGAGTACAAAACCAACAACGATGGGGAGAATCATAGCAAAATCAAATGTAACTGAAGAAAAAACAATGGTCAGAAATCGCAAAAGGCAAGAAAATAATAAATAAGGAAGTCCTAAAGTTGTAAACAATCTTAGGCAGCAGCTCGCCCGAGGAAGAACAAGAACAATGCAGCCGAACTAAGCTATCATCCAACACAGATGCTAATAAAAAAGTATCCACTGGGTGGATGCCCTAAAAACCTCCCCATTTCAGTCCCCAAACTCCTGTAGCATGCGCTACGTGGGAGCCCACTAGCAACAAGCGTGTAACCCCTCCAACTCAGACGTAGCCGGCCCGGCGGTATATCCGGGAGCGGCAGAAATGCCTACCGTACGCTGGTTCAATCAATCAATCGATCATGATAGATCTCAAAAAGTATACGAAGAAATTAATACATTGTCCATTGAATTAAAAGTTTCTTTTTTTGCTTAGTACTTAGTTCATGTTCGCCAAGAACAAAACTAAACTTTACATCTTATTCTTTTTCGTTCCCAGATTAGCAAATTTGTACAATACTTTTGTTAAGTCAAAATTACCTTAAAATGTGTGCGCGAGGGAAAAAGGCAGACGTGGTGGGGACGACAATTGTCGAGAATTAAATCATTGGTGTGCCCGCCATTATTCATGGTTGCAATTTCAGGTTAGCGCGGCTAATAAATATATTAACTCGGTCCATCCATGCGGTTCTTTCTGTTCAAATTGTGGATGATGTTACATTCCTAAGGTGCAACTTCTTTTCTAGCGCGCACTTTACTAGGCTCAACAAACGGACCATTAATACCTAAGTAAAAACGCCTTCAATAAATAAAGTGTTGCTTCCTTATTGTGGCAACAGGCAAGCGTCCAGTGGTTGATATCATTTCCTAGTATGTTGTTGCGATCACACTTCTCTTGATGTGACAATTCCACCTTGAAGAGTAATTGGTTATATCTCCCATGATCAAACCTAGGCCTAGCCACAACCTACGTTATAACGTATAGGTTGTGCCCTAGTCTTAGCAACATACTGATGTCAGTAGAAATTAAAACTGCGAAGGATTGATGGTGTTAGAAGAGTCAGCTAAATTTTTGAGTAGTGGGGTGGACTATTCTTTACAGAACGTATTAAAGTGTGACTGGTAAAGTCGGATGACCCGTTTTTTTTAATTGTTTCTTTTAATCTAGTAGGCGTATCGACTGTCTCTGTTACGTCGCTTATTAGACAGTAGTCAAACTATTGAGTACACGTCTTAGTTGCATTGCACAAAAGTGAATAAAAAATGGAACGTAAATTAAGAGAAGACTTTGCAAGACGAGTATGCCACTACTTCGAAAACGTTGCCAACCGAAACAAGTTCCAAACTGTACTGCACTTTGCTGAGGAGGGCCACAATAAGAGATCATTGTATTACATTATATCTAGGTATGAACGAACGGGAAATATGAACTACAAGAAGATTGCTGGACGTCCTGGAAAGAAAACAACACAAATACTATGCGCTTCCATAAAGAAGAATTTCAAATTCGATCCACTAACGTATGGCTGCTGCTAAGCTGAATATATCCCAATTGTATTTACTTGAACCCAAAGTTCGCAAATTAGGGATTAAAGCAAGAAAATGTAAGATTGTTCCTCACTACACTGCTGCCCAAAAATTGAGAGCAAAAACAGCATGCTAAAAATTGTAGAAAAACGAGCAACCAAGAAATCCAGGAAAATTGTCGTTATAGATGATGAAACCTATATCGCCTGTAACCCTAATGACATCCCAGGTACAAAATTCTATCATTGTAGTAATGAAAACGAAGTACCCCTTGAAATGAAGATTAACCTAAAAAAAATTTGTTCAAGGAGTTTTTACTATGGCAAGCAATTGATGAATGTGGGAATGTCTCGGAACCTTTTATTTTTCAAGGTACTATGAATAAAGACGTTTATTTATGGAAATGCATTAAGAAGCGACTACTTCCCTTTATTGTTGGAAAGGGCGAGCTTTTCTGGCTAGACTTAGCAAAATGCCACTATGCCATTCAAAACGTAGAATATCGAATTTATAGAAAAACATAACAATGCTCCTAATGTTCCCCAGGCAAGGTCTGTGAAAAATTTTTGGGCGCTTATTAAGCGTAAATACGCTGCTCGAAAAATGCCAGCTAAAAGTTAAATTCCTTTAAAAGAATTATAAAAAAAATTAGCAAAGAAGTGGCTCAAGAAAGTGGTGCGGCGTTGACGAAAGACGTTCGCAAAAAGCTTCGTTTGATTGGAAGGAACGGTGCCTACGCGCCACTAAAGATTATTGATTAGTTAATAATACTTGTTATTGAAACAGTATGTAGGTTTAATTGAAATGTGTTTATTGGTTTGCAAAAATAAAATTATTAAAAGGAGTCATATGACTACCGATCATACTTTATGTAGGATCGTCTCCATGCGTCTAGTTATGGGAACTATGTTTCCAAATTGCACTGCCAATTGAGCGAGTGAGTCTACCGTTTCCTCCCTGATACTGGCATGACCTTTGTCCCGTGGAAAGTTGACCTTATGACCACCACGATCTAGAAGCACCACCTTTTGAGTGACGTTCGTTATAAACGGATGTGAAAACGGTCTCTAGTTGTTCGGCTATAAATACAGACTTTTCTGGATCACAGAAGAACATATTTAAAAAGGACAAGAGAATGGATGTAAAAGACACACCTTACACCTTCAGCTGATTTGGTACCATCTGTATAAATAGCACAAACGGATTCATTTTTACATATGCTGCATTAAAAACAGGTTTGAATAACCTACAGCATTAAGCCAATAAAAACGTGAGCATTTTTACAGATTCCTTAACCGTCTCACTTATTGAAGCAACACAAGAACCGTGTTGGCAGAAAAACGAATGACTAAGACATCTAGGCCAGTTATAATAAGGTTTTGTTGCTATCGAAATTGGATACTTATAAAAATGAATTACAAAATACAGCACGTTTATTTAATTCTAAAAAGTCTAAAACTGCCAGGCAATGGAACTATTTCAAATCTTTTTAAACTTATTCTTTGTCAATTTTTGCTCAGTCTGTGCTCAGATAGTCGGACAGATTGGGACTAACCGCATCGTTTATCTTCCTCAAACTCCAAATCAGTTAAACAATATATATTTGACTATTTACCCATGTATTGTAAATTGAATTAATAATAAAGTTCTCTATTTACCCTAAACCATAATTTTAAAGGTGCAAAGGATTGAATACACTGATATATTTCTATTTTCCTTCTTCATAAGTAATTAATGAAACTGTTGAAAAGCTAACCTCAAAGATGATATTAACAGTTAAAAAAGTAATACGTAGATATAAGGAAGGTATAGCCCAAAGGCTTTTAAAAGTGGAACAGCACTTGACTAAAGATGTCGTTAGCCATAAAGCAGCATGAAAATATGCTTCGGAAAATAATAATACAGAAAGGAAATATATATATCGTACTATAGTTAGAAATAAATTAGTATCGCATGACAGCATGTGATCTATATTTTATGGACGATCGGAAATATAGGGAGGGATAAATGTAAATAAATAATATAGTGTACAAATAATGATCTTACCTATCAAAAATTACATTGGTAGTATATAAAGTATCGCTTATTGTAAATAGGTAACTATCGAAAAAAAGCGGTTTAAATACAAAATCATTTTGTCTCGATATTATAAGCAGGCAACACATATAATGTCTGTCATTTTAGTACAAAATCAAATATTTATGTAAAAAAACGTAAAACGCTAAAATTAGTAAAATTAGCTGGGGATTCTTGGTCCCTCTAATTTTACAAAAAATCGATTCCGCTGAACACAACATAAAAATAAATTCTATAACCTGACTTCATTTACAAACGGGACTTTGTAAAATTCCAGTAGCAAAGCGAAAAGGTAAGTACCTAATATTTGCAGTGCACTTCAGCAGATGAGTATATCAGTGCAACCCTTAGTGAGAAATATATTTAATATCTTCAATTAATTAATAATTAATAAATAAACTGCCTGTAGTAGATAGTAATTAGCATGTAAAACGAGGTATGTTAGTGAGTACGCGATATCCACACCTACAGTTGTAACCGGCAGCTTCACATTGTCTCCTAAAAAGTCAAAATATTAACGGATACTTTCTTATACTTTGTGTATAAGAATAAAAAAGGAATACCTTACTTAGATTTTCAGTTGAACAATTGTGGTAAATATAAATTACCCTATTCACTCAATGGTTAAACAGATGTTACTTGCTTTCTTTCCAGAGCATCATCTCAGATGCAGCGCTAGTTAGGCAGCTTTTTTATAGTCATCTGACGTTGCGACACATAAGCTAATAATCCATACAACCAGACGAAACGAACACCGAATTTGACACGAGATTTCCCACCGAGAATGACAAACGGGGGATCGCTGAAAAGAAACCATTTGTCTTAAGAACTAAAACCGAATTTACTGTAACACTCCTCAGGGCAAAACCGACATTACGTGATCTTCATCTTGTGGAATGCTAATACGCCAAAGCGGAAGCTGCAGCATTGCCAATAGCTTCGCGAGTAGGTATGCTGTTGATGAAGTTGGTTACCTTACTGCTCTTCTTTTTTAAAATTCTTATAATATATAAATTTCCACCATATGTCTTAATACTACAGGTTATAATTAAGGGTATATATGTGTTGTCTTTCTTCATTAAAGCGAGTAAATACATAGCTAAGATCATATTAGTACTGTATTGCTATATTTATCTAAATCTGTGTAATACTATAGGACTTATTTGAGCTAAGTATAAGTATTATTGAAATGTTACTCAAATGAAAAATTCACAATAATAGTTACTTAATTTAACTAAACAAATATTATGTATGATAAATATGGTTTAAAAAATTAAACAAATTAATGACAGGTAGTTACCTGATCTGAATTTTTACTAACGACATCCAAGCAAGCTCTCTTCCAAGAAGGCTGAAATCTTGGTAGGAAGTGTTGGATGCAATCGTAGCTTCATTGTCAGTAATCTCTCCGAGAATTTTTGAAACCGTTTTTCTTTGTTTTCAACTGAGGTATTACCGTAGCCTTCACATATAGCGTTCGACCACGAACCACCATGACACTTTATTGTTAATCGGTCTGCTCCGGTATTTGCTAAGAGTGAAGGGGATGATTTTGGATAACAACGCCCTGTGTAATCTTAAGCTTGTGGTAAATTAACAAAGTTGATAGTCTTTGGAATTGCACTAAACGTCTTTATAACAACGGGACAGCTTTATGCAATTACCACATCTGTAACCAATGACGAATAGCATGATTAGGACGCAACGCAAGATACAATTTAACTGTTTTAACCATGTTCACTCCTTCGATGCCACCGACAGCAATAAAGAATTTTCGGTATACTTCGTCCCTCTTTATTCACACTTCATAAGTGCAAGTTAGTTCATCTAATCTGCAAGCAGCTTCCAAGTCCAGTTGTCAAGGTAACCTTAAATATGCAATTATTAMTTTCATTACATCAATCATTCTCAATGTTTATATTTTTATAAAAAAATTATCTTCAGCTTCTTTGAAACATTTTTAAACATACCAAGCTTTTGGTATATGCCGTGCTGTCTGCACTAGACCTAAACTGCATTGATGAGCTATAATGATAGCGAAATAGATCTATCTGCAGTTGGTTGCGGTGCAGACAGCACAACATAGACATGCATTTTTCACTGAATGCTTTTTGAAAAAAGTAATTAAATGATTAAATTTTTACTCTATCCCAGTAGTAAAGTAAAAAAACTACTTTGTAACTATTGCAAAGAGCACGTAATTACATCATCCTAAACTAGCCTTTACTGAAAATCGTTAAACAGTTATGGTGGAGGCGCCGCAATATTAATTTCGAGAAACTCGTAAATTATTACGCAAGTATACTGCAACGAGAATTATACGAAAAGTTCGCCTTTATAAACAGTGCTTATAACTTTTTTACTATTTCAACATGACCTAGAATTTCCGCCAAGACGTGTATATACAATTTCTGCACTTTGTAATAGGGTATCCTATCGAAAAGCGGATATTAGACGCGATCTATCGAACATTCAAGTGGCACAATTCACGACATACATCACCAAAAATAAAGAGTTCGAACAAGAACATGGAATATTTTATAGAAACGAAGATCTGACCGGCGAAGACAGTTTTGCGGCTTTGGCAACGTGGTCGGCAGGATGCGACACAACTTTTAATTCGCGCTTTGGATGCGGAGGCACAGAAGGAACTTCCGCGAAATATTGCCGTCGCAAAGGTATAATCTGATTTCGCACGTGACGCGCAAGATTATCGGTGTTTATTCCCGTTCCTCCTGGTTAAGATATCAAGGATACTGCTTATTGCGAAAGTTCGTACTGCAACCCGACTATGAGTTTTCGTGGCGTTACGATTGCTCTTTGCGGAAATCACCCCCGCGCGGATATTATGGTTTTAAACAAGTTTTAACAAAAGAATGGTCAAGGGTAAAATTAAACTGGGAAAGATATAAATGTGTTTTAAAACAAAAAAAAGTAGTCTGATTAAAACAGTCAACATTTTGTCGTCGGAGAGAAATGGTCATTACAGATTACGCTTTTTTGTATTTTTTGTTGTAATTACTATACCTTTAATTTTTTATGTGTACAGATATACTATACAAGGTCATAAGTTAATCCTGTGTAATGTCTGCACTTAGAAATATTTGTTCTAGAATCGGAGAAAAAATATTCCAAAAAGTATGAATCAATTTTGTTGTTAATGTTCAATAGTTGGGACGCTGTTTAACATAACATGCAATTTAAATTTCTTCAAAATATTAAATGCAACTCCTTAGTCATCAATATCTCAACTTGTACGTGTAAATAACTACTATCAATTTTTTCGATTTTTAAAGAATTTTAATAGTTTATGGTTAATTTATGTTCAAATCATGAAGGCAATAGAATTCATGCTGATATAATATCTAGTGGCAAATTTTATTTTATTTGTACCAGTACCGAAGATTATAATTACTGTAATTTTGTAACTTTTTCTGGTGCACATCCCTTCAGTTTAGGATTTAACTGCTTCATCGGATTTTTATTTGAAACACGTATATCCTCCATTTTTATAAGACTATACGTTGGTAAGTGCTTTTTATAATCTTTTAAGTACAATTATAGTGCTGATTACTAATACGGTATCCATAATTTTTATTTGTTTTTTGCTGATTATTTGAAGTTTTCGCTTTTATTAATTAATCATTAAAAAAATTTATAATTATAAAAAAGTAGTCATAACTTATTTTGCTACTTACAAATGCAAGGAATTACATCAGGACATAACAAACTACAAGGATATTGGCCAAAGGTTTCAAACATCTTACTTGATTAAGCAAATTTAGGGCACTGTAAAAGTTTGGAACTTGAACGCCATCAAATGCGTCGGTAAAGGTATAAAGTTTAAAATATTTTAGTAAAACTTGTAAGCCTTAAATAACACAGAAATATTACTTTTATACACTATGTCTTCTACTTAATGCGATAAAAAGAAACTAAATTTGTTTATTTTCTCGGTTTGCAAATACACTTTCAAGTTTCATAAAAAATAAGACACCGAAGAAACTCTCAGAGTACAAACAACAACGGTCCTAATTTGCACCCGTGTGGAGCCACGGATGTTGTCGCATAAGGAACTGTCAAAAAGTTACAATATAGAAAGCACAGCTGCCCATCATTGAATCACATGCAAACTAAGTATAATGCAAGCTAGCACTTTAGTTACTGATGGAAATAAAGTATAAACTTTACTTAAACACTTTCACAACAAAAGCTCATTTTTTCTAACTGAACTAGGAAGTATGTTTACACCACCTTTTCTTATTAACAAGCATATAAAGTGATTCTGAATATATTAGTATGTACTCTAAACCGCGATAACATGCCATATGTTTTAACAAAAATGGGCAGCCCTATTGGAATTTTTTAAAAAATGTGAAATTGATGACTATTCTAGTGAGACGAACGAGTAAAATTTCAAACATCTTAATAGTGTAGTGAATAAGTATGTCCTCATTTAGTACACACATCATACGGTACAATTCCAAATATATACTACATACAACTCCAATCAATATTAAACCCTAAAAAGTTACTTTCAGTTCTCGCACACCACTCTTCCCACTGCACAAGCGGGGTCCATAAAGAAACCAGAGATTTACTTCCTCACTAACATCTTAGTTTTGAGTGACAAGAATTGATGACGCATTACCACCTGCAAAAAGATCTCGAAAACTGTATACACTACAAGCCTATAGAGCTCCATGCGGCAGGCATGATTGATACATTTTTCTTCAGACGCCATGCCCAAAGCAAAAATGCTACTTATCCGTAAAGGCGATTTTCAAGCGGGTATCAATTTCCTGTCGTACCTTTAGTGCTGTTTACGATCGGAGGAACCGTAAACGTAAACAATTTATTGTTCTGAAAATTTCACGGGTTTAATAAAGCATAAAAGGAAAGCTAAATAAGCGTTATTCTCAGCGAGACATGTCGTAAAACGCTAGGTGGGAGTTCTAATAGTGCAATAACAAAGGAAAATTCAAAATGAATCTCGAGATACGAGTTCCCGCGCACGCTATCTAAACTCTAAATCATCACAAAAAGATGCTTTCCTGGATGTATGAAAACAATTTTATTAATACAATTTCATTTCAAGAAAGTCATTATTACTGTCTAAAATTAAATGCTAGTTGCATCAGAAAGAAAAATAAAATTCTACAAAGCAGAACTATATCGTACTTGTTGATATAAAATAAAGGCAAAACATCTTTTGTTGAGCATTGCATTACAAATAATCATTGTCGTGATCAAAACAACATCAAAATCTAAAATAGTTAAAGACAGGGTAACGATTAAACCTTTTGGAACATTAGGAAATTTAAAGACAATATCAGAAAAAACATTTGAGAAATACACATAAAGAAATTCCCTCGTCCAATATGCCTTTGATAATACCGAAATTATAATGTGGACCTTCAAACCCAGGCCACAGATGTCTACAACTCCAGTAGAAATAAGGGATATGGACAAAATTTTGCATATTTGAGGTGACTATAGTTTTGATGCTATTTGAGAATGACCATTATGTTGAAACGAATGTCTTGCTATCTGATATGATTTGTGATACAAAACGCATTAAAACAATCAGCTAATTAATTTAGAATGCTTCACAATAAATGCACCTATGAAACCACTCAATTTATTGATATGTGATAAATTTTGGATCAAATAATTTTTACTAAAACTCAACAGTAGAGAAGTAAGAAATGAAAAAAACATAAAATCAAAGAGGATGACTTCGTAATAATAATAGATTATATGTTACCATGAAAGAGCTGTTAAAGTAATGAGGACATTTCAAGGCAATGATGGAGTAACCAAGTTTGCCAATGTGAACATCTACTGGAATATACAAAAGGCCCAATATAAAACTAATAAAACTTGTTATTTTCTAGAACGCTACTGAAGCGGTTTCACAAAAGTTAGGAGAAGTATAGAAATGATGTTTGTGAGTGAGAGAAAAATAAACTGAAAGTATGTTAATGTTAATTTAATTATTTTGAAAACACTTAGTGATTATAATTATTATACTGAAAATATTTAAAAAATGGAGTTACCGATTTCTTATAGGCACTATACATTTGACACCAAAAAATTTTTATACCTTCCCACACTATCACTTACGTGGATCCCATTGTACTTCAAAGCGGGCAACCATTTTTGTACACTTGAATATGCAATTAAATCTGATAATAGTACCCATTCATATGGTTCTTGAGAGTAAAATTGTCATAAAAAAACAACAATATTCATACTAACCTGTAAAGTGTGAATACTGAAATGAGAATCACAGTTTGTCAGGCACATGAATTCGGCACAAGCAACTTCAACACTTTTCTCTACGCAAAGTTTGCAGAATTCGCAGCCTTTTTCACAGGTGAAGGTATCACTTGGTAACACATTATTGTCATAGCAACATTGGCAAGTTTTCATCAGTCCTAACTGCTTCATACGTTTTTCTTCTATCTTCAAGTGGATCTGCTTCTGCTGCAGGTAAAGAAGGATTTCTTGCCTATACGGCAAATATACAACTTTCGACCAACATACGCAAAATATTCGGATCTATTTTTCGAATTATAGTAATGGAAGGTGCTACAACCAGGTAGTGAAAAAACTGGAAACTGCCGTCGAAGATGGTCCAATATTTAAAACCACAAAATCCTAAAAATCATACAGGTCATTCGTTTGACGTATTTGAGCCACCCTTTGAGGTGTGGTTCCCGATACGTCGAAGATTCTCTCCAAAGCAAACCGCAGTATGCAGAAAAGTAAATCACGATAATGACACACATCATTCTGTGACATTTCTGAATCATGTGCTGAACCATTGCCTGCTACTGTAGCATCTACCTCAGGGAGAAATATAACAAACTAAAATCGAAAAGGTATGTACTGTTCAAATTTCTATAAATAATTATACTGACTTAAGTTATTTATCAAAAAAATTAAACCCAATGCGATATCAAAACCGTACATCCAGTGGTTTTTGTGCTTACAGTTTGTTAGCCTTGGTAACCAGTAAACATTGTAAGCAACCACTATATTAAATACCGCGAATGCAGGCAATTTAAGCGACAGGATTTTTGTGCTGATTTACACATTCGTATTTAAATAGGTAGCTAATTGAAAAGAAGAAATAGTCATTGCTTGTAAAACTGACGTTACACAAGTCAATGTGGTCTACGATGGCCATTACTAACTAAAATTTTGCAAAGTAGGTACTTAAAAAAGGAATTTTAATAAATTAAGAAACTTAAATCAAAATTGTGGTTTAAAAATAAAATATTTTAAACGTATCTTGTAGGTATTTAGACTGCACGAAGAAATTAAATCAAAAACTATATATTTATTACCGTGGAGGTTATGCAGGAGAAAGAACGTTTAAACTTACGGTTCGGTGTTGTGGTATAGTAGCTGCAGTGATTTGTCTTATATTTAAACGTGAATTTCCTGTCCTTTTACCATTTGTCGAAAAAGTTGTTTAGTGCAGATGACATTGTAGCACAGTACGTTGTACAACTGACACTGACGGTCAACACAAATTACTTTTCTATGTGAACAGTTATTCTTTAAATTATACATAACAAGTTACATAACATGCTGACTTAACAAAACAAATAAAAAAGAGGAGATTTAATAATCTTAGTGTCTGTCAAAGCGTAAGTCATTATGGAGGTAAACTCTCAAACACTTGCATGTGGAAACCAGCTGCGATTTTAACCATTTATCTTTACATAAATTAATTGACTAAATTCGTGTTTTAAATGGCGTAGACCAACGAGCATAGCGTAAGATTTTAAAACTAAACGGTAGGTTGTTAGGTACAAGAGAAAGAGATTCCAAATCTTGATTTATTGTGCTATTCGCTGATTGTACTTTTATCTGGTAGTAGGATAAATAAATTTGAGTATCGTCCGCATAAAAATAACTCATACTTTATTCTAGTGAATTTTTAAACGGTAAAATATAAMTAGCAAACAGTGATGGTCCAAGTACAGAGCCTTGCGGAACTCCGTTATTTACTGTTAAAGTATTCACTATTGGGTATTAATCCCTTATATACCACTGTCTATTTTGTAAATACGACATCATAAATTGAACTGATTTAGCACTAAAGCCAATATAATGAAGCATTAAGGCCTTGGAAAAATCTAGTAAGGTTAGGGTAGTCAGCATTTAATTATCCGTTACAGTTAAAATATCATTAGTAACACCCAGCAGTGCTGACAAAAAACTGTAACCGCTCCTAGACCCATTAGAATGTAAGAGACGGTGAGATTCCAAGCTATATTTAATTTTTTAATTTGATAATGTAGTTTTTTAAAATCCTTTATGATCAATGGTAAAATGCTTATTGGCCGAAGATCTTCCAATTCATGTAAATAGACTTCTTAAAGTCTTATTAAAACCGTAATTAATTATTTCATTATGATGTGTTGGTATATTGTGATTAATCCATCAATGCTGCTCTTAGTATCGACTACACTAGCCTTTACTTAGCTACCTATACTAAACGTGAAGCTGAATTGGTAAATTTACTGAATATGTCACACAGTAACTTTTCGTATCAGTTTCAACTCAGAATTCTTGTATTTAGAACATCCATTTACTTCAAAAATACATTCTAACTACTTTCATCTCTGCATACGTACAGAACGTCGTGAAACAATTCCTCCATTTCAAACAATTTTCGGCAACCCCAAGACGGCAATCTTTGTGTCCTCGCCAACGAGTTGAATACGGCGCCGTACGCTTCGCCAACCCGAAAATCACCGTTCGACGTGAACGATTGGCCCTAGAACAGGAATAATACCGAAAGGTGCGAGCCGACCGAATCCCTTCATCCACAATCCAAGATCAACACGGCCTGCTGATTGAACACACGCCAGAGATAATAGAAACCGCGCGAATCCCGTTTTCCATGTCGCTTTTCCGCGCTATCGTCTCTGTTTAACGATTTTATTGTGAATTTCACGGGGCAAATACTAGAATTGATTGAACGGGCGCGCAATAAAAGGGGTCCGCTTGCTGTGCTCGGTGGCATCAAAGAAAGAACGAACACTCGGGTATTTCATCAGTGGCGCAGCCTATTTTCTGCCGATTTGCATTTCCCTGTGCTCCAGAGACGTTCTGTACGTAAATAGGAAAGCGTTGCTGTAAAGGGCCAAAGGAAGTTAAATCCTGAATGATACTGGCATCAAGTATGCATCACAGAGAGGCTGGAAATGTAAACGACGTCGTCGGAAAAACCGCCACACAAACAAGCACGTGTCCTTTCAAGGAAAAAGAACTGATCTGGGTCGACTACGAAGACTGTCCAACGTTGAATGTCATTGACTAGGCACTAGGCCGTTATTTATTTTAAACATTTAAAATTATCTGTCGAAACGCAATGGCGATAATAAGAATGTCATTAGCAAACGATCTATTTATGTGTAATGATGAATTAGCAAGTTAACGGGCTTTTCGAAACACGAAACAGTCTCAATTCTACAATAAATGGAATTAGTTTACAAGTTTTATACGGTTAAGAATTTCATATAGTTAACATTATTGGAACGGTTACTCATAATAAAAGTACTACATACGAAATTGTCGGAAAAAATCGTATATTAATATGAATTCGAGAAAATATGACTGTCTTAACTATTGTAGGCGCCATATTGGATTTAGTCGAAACAGCCAACTCCATCTTGTATTCGTTATTTCGAGAGAAAACCCCATGATTTTGTAAGTCACAAATAAACATATTTTTTTCGTAACAAATGTTATTAACTAGAGGTGCGTTAGGTATATTGGTTAACTTGTTCGTAATAGGTAAATTATAAAGTAATTCAGGTAAAAAGGTAAAATGCATTGAATGGTTTCTAGCAAGTGCTTTTATGTACATACATGTAGACCCAAATTGTTAATTACCGGTTCAAGGACATTTTTTCGTCCTTCGATGTTAGCGATATTTGTTTCCATATTGATTAACTTTGTTTAACTTGTGCATTACGTATATTTAATTCATTAAGAATTAAGTGTACAGGGGTCCATTTTAGGAGCCTCACTATTGAGATCTCTAAAACTGTAAGGGAGAGGAAGTTTAATTTTAAACTGAAAAAATAAATGAATTACGAATCGTGCGGCATTTATTAAAAAATGACTGAAAAATTTCATTTTGTATAATTTGCTGCACCTTTTCAATTTGTATATTTTTTTGAAGAACTTTATATCAATGTGTTAATCTTTTAAGAAAATAATACAAATTTTTGTTTTTCTTATGTTCGCCATATTGGATATTTACATATTTTTCTAGTTAATTTGATGTATCACGTGCCTCATGTTAAATGTAAGAAACTTAATTAATTTAAAAAAAATGGTTAAAAATGTTGTCATTCACTATCAAGTGGGCTTTGAAATATTATAATAATGTAAGTTAAGCTAATAACTTGTAATGCAATGCGTTGAAAACTATACTAGAAGGTAACAAAAGAACAGTAAAATTATAAAGAAGAACTAGGATGTGAATAGTACAACAAGTGTTCAGAATTCATTCCATTGTTTTGAATGTATAATCTTGCTCGCAGATTTTTTGTCCGTGTATGATGTTTCGTGTTAAACAAGAATTTGCCGTATCGCAGGCATCCTTTCTCTTAAAGCTTCAATGCAAGTAGACACATTCGGATACTATACTTTATACTTAATGTAAGCCCAGATATACCAAAATCCAAAGACGTAGGATCTGGCGACATAGGAGGGCATCTTACAGGGCCATTGTTCCCAATTAATTAATTTCCTTTCCATTCATTTAAGAACTGCACACATTGACGATTTCTATGAGCTGGCGCATCATCCTGGAATATGTAGTTTCTTGGAATGTTAAAGGGAATATCTTTTAAATAATCTTGCAATATCGTTTGTAAAAACTAAAAATGAAAGGTATTTTTGTGCCGTAAGATTCCCTTCAAAGAAATACGGGCAAAGTATGTGCAATAAGCCAAATGTTAACACCAAATCTGATCTAAAAATTCCACTGCCGAATTTTACAAGTTTACATCATTCCAATGCATATTTCTGTTGAACATTCCGTTATTTGTAAATCTACTTTAGTTGGACCACAAAATTTTAAAGCCACATTCGCCAACTTGTTTTGTCTGAGCACCCAACGACAAAACATACTTTTTTGATCAGTCATTATTAATTATTAAATGATTAATTAAACGGAATTTTCGATGGCAATAATTAACGATTTTTACAATCTTCTTGACAGGCATTCGTCATATACCTGTATTTGTCTCAATTTCTCGTAACGACACCCCGCTCACATTTACATTCACAATATTATCAACGTTGGTGGTAACTATGCTTTGTTTCTGACGAAAACCATCCATGTTCCCTGAGGTTTTGAACAAGATTTACAAAATACTCCCTGTATCATTCCAATGCGCAGTTCGCATTTCTGTTGACCTTACAAATCAAATTTTTCTGCCATTGTTGACAGTTACCAAATTGTTAATTTCTGATTGGGTATTAGCACAACCTACGTTATAACGCAGGTTACGGTATTAGCTACCTGATAAAAATTGTGAAAATGTTATTGTATTTTCATTTGTTTCAAAGCTGACTTGATAGTGAAGACAACATTTTTTACCAACTTTTAAAAACTTTCAGTTTTTTACATATAATATGTGACATGGGAAACATCAAATTAACCAGATAATTAGGCAAAATCTGAATATGTAAAAATCCAATATAGCAACCATAAAAAAGGAAAGTTGGTGTCCTATTCTTAAAATCTATTGGAGGAAAAAGTTTTGATTTTAAATATTTGAAAATATTGGAAAAAACCATTAACGCTTTGTTCAAGAAGTTTTCCAAAAAAATCAAAAATGAATATTACAGAAAATGACATTTTTTGTTTTTTTTATTTTTAATAAATCCCGAGCGATTCGTAATTTAATTGTTTTTTCGGTTGCATACTAAAGCATAATAAAACTGCACAACTCTGCCCTTTTAACCGACTGTCTACCTCTTACGGTTTCCGAGATCCCAATAGTGAGGTTCCTAAAATGAACAACCTCTATAATTGTTATTAGAAGCCTCGCCGTTTATATTCTTGCGTCAAATAGCTTATGTTATTACCTTGGTTCGTTATTAATTTAGTTGAAATTACTTAGAACTAGTCTTCATGCGATTACTAGAACTTTCGATCTCGAGCAACTGGTAAGCATTTAGGGCTTGCAGTTTAAAGGTGATACGTCCGTTCGCTTTCAACTTTTATCTGTAAGTAGGCATAATCGAATTGCCACACCTGTATTATGTAGTGATCTTGTTAGAATACGTGCAACATTAGAACCACGAACCAACAGAACCATAAGTAACAGTAACACCAGTCACAATATCGGATGAATATGTCAATGTGATAGCTGTTCTCCTAAATCAAGAATGTCCACATGCAATCGGACTATTTATTGATAAAGACGGCCGCAGTTATCAGTGAAGCGTCAGGAGAGTAGGAATCAATTCACACGGCATATGAGTTGCAAAAATGCAAGTACAACACTAGGAAGTTTCGACTGTGAAAGCCTTAGTGTAATTATTATTAATTGCAGTGATGATAAAAAGAATTTTGGTTTGCTAATAATATTTATTCTATATTTACGTCGTTTATATGATATGGTATAACTTAACATTATGTCGCACTGAAGAAAATAAATTCTTGGGTCATTTCATGATAAAATTACTTTTTACATTCAAGACATCTCAAATATATCTAATGCTCCCTAAATACGAGTATCTATATTTAAAAAGTTAATGACGACATAATTTTTGCAGCTAATATTTAATCATATCACTATGGGATTCTGTATTATATATTATAATGTAAGAGAATACTGTTATTTATGAAAATATTCTAGAATAATACATCCTAAAAAAGTGTCCCTGCTGTTTCTACCATTTTTTGAATAACTCTTATACTATTATTTGTTTTCAGTCAGCGTGGAAATTATTTACCTTTTCAAAACTTCGTATTCCCCAGGCAATCATCGTACAGTATCACCCGCATACGCTGAACGAATTCAACGGGGACGACATTTTTCAATTAGCAGATTTGTGCGGCGGGATACTCCAATAACGGAAATCTGCCTAAAGGGATCGCACGCATCTCCATGATAAAACCGCTATAAAAAGCTAATATGGATGTTATTAAAACCGCTTCAGAGCTGCACGGTATATCCTGGAATGCTAATAAAGAGCTTATTCGTTTTTTTCGTATTTAGAACTAACGAGTTCGATACGTTGAGCAAAATAAAATACAGAACAGTTATGGCGAACAAAAATCCCCATGCGAGGTTAATTTAAAAGCGTTTAATTCAGGCGCAGTCTCTTTGTATAACACTGGAGTTCCCTACTTAATAGTTCTGTGTAAAATCGCAAATTGCTACTTATGCCACGCAATCATAGGTGTTTGTTTATTGAGCAAATTATTTCATTGTACTTATACATATTATATGCACCTCTTTTTGGGAAGTAATAATAAGTAATAACGAATATCCGAGTCTTTCTTTAGAACTTGTATTCCGTTCACCCATTATGAAATCAATCAAGTCCTTTCTTAACTGGAACGACAATAATTTGTATATTTATCATCCTGTACAGTTTAGCTAAATTTTAACCCGAAAGTGCTATTTTGCTACGAAGTAATGTTAAAATTCATTTACTTATGTATGTCTTAGAAGCGGTCAGCACGTTACACAGGGGTTAATAATTTGTTCACCTGCAAACCTTCTTCTTTACAAAAAATACTTGGCTTGTGCGTTGTGCTTGAATATTTTCTGTGGTTTCATATGCAATCTTAAAAAGTAGGCTTAAATGACTACAGCTTTTCAACAGAAAATATTTTTACATGAATTACATAATTTTACACATTGAAAAGTAAAAGACTTCTATAAAATAATGAAGTGCTGTGAATTGGCATTGTTAAGCGGTCATCTACTCGGATTGCTCTGCTGTGAATGTTGCTCTGAAAACACAACTTCCGACGTAAGTATGCTGGTATGCCAGTAATTAATATCCTGTAAACAAGAGTAAAAAGAATGTATTTCATTCTTGCATCCATATTTAGCCAACCGATGTGTATTAAATAATAATAATAATAAAGCATAGTTTATACAAGAATGATACAGCACATTACGGTATGAAAACACAGACAACGCCAAACTTTCACATACACTTTAAGTTTTTTGTTCAGTATATGTTTATTAATTAGCATACCTCTAAGCAGCAGTTTATGACATGTGTAATGCAAGGAAGTATTTCGGGCAAAAAAGTTTCAGAATATAAGTTGTTATGTCGTCGGATTCAGCAGCATTAGATTTAAAACAACTAATAGCCTTTAAAAAATCGTCTGTTGCACTTTGTATTTTAGAAATAAAAACTGTCTGATCGGGTCGTTTTGTATCGTCTGTGTTTGTCTGTTTAAAATCCCCGATAAGACTGACATACACGGCCCACCCTTCGTAGCATGGGTTCTTTGTAGCACTTCTTTGACATATAAGCCGTTTTCTCATTTTCAGTTTTAAGAACTATACAAAAGATTCTACTACTACTTCACCTGGTCTTATTTCATTCAAAAAATTGCTGGAATAAAACTAGTCATTGGAAGAGTTGTAACACGACAGCAAAATACAGTGTCCACCACAACTACCCGCATGCAACTGAACTAAAGGTAAATTATAAAACGCCACCAGCTTCATAAATAATAACGATAACTTCGCCTACTTCGCAATTAAAATGCATTTCAATTTCTCCCCAGAGTCAACCCAGCGGTCAGTGAAGCAGAGCGAAGCTGCTCCGCATTCATTACAAACAGCCATCTGAAATTCGTATCACAAGCAATTTTGATACAAACAAATATGATAACAAAAATTCCTGTCGGACATGTACCACCGGAAACGGGTCATGAATGCTAAGAGGGCAGGCAGCGGCAGAAAAAGTGGATGTGGAATTCGATTTGCACGGAGCGACTGACCTCGCAATTCCCATTCCGTCCGGAGTCCTTCCAGGACGAGACAGCCTAAAAGAATGATTAATGCCGTGGCCTGGGCGCAAAAAGCGTCCAGAGGAAGACACCATTGTGCCACTGGCTGAATTGTTAGCGTCGCTGACGGTGGACCGGAGTTGTTTTAATTGCYTTTTTTAACTTCACCCTCATATATTATAAAAACAACACCATCCATTCTGCTTTGTTCTCGTTGGAGCACTTTTATGGTTGGCACTAGACGATATTTGTGTTTGGGATTCCGGGAAAGTTATATGGAAGTTGAAATAAACATACGAAATTGCAAACATTAAAGAAGAGTGATGCTTTAAAAATTGAAATACCCTCTAGCTAGCCTGGAAATGGACAAAAATAAATGTAGTTGTCATGTGATTATAATATAATAACTATGCTTTTATAGATGCATTGACAGGTGCATAGAGAGATAATAATAATAATAACAATACGATTTGTTGTCCGAAGTGTTAACCATGTACAGGATAACGTGGAAAGAAATGATATATATTTCTATTATAACATAACTAATCGTAGGTTAGTAGAATAATACAAACAATGATACGGGGCGAAATTAACTATTTTAGAGTAGCATCTGTAATCTGTAGCTTTGTTAACAATACGAGCGATAGGTAACAAAAAAGGCTCAATTCTAACACGAAAAATTTTTTTCGATGGACCCGTAATTCTAATGTGAACATTTTGATTAAATTAAAACATTTCTAGTATTCTGGATTGATATAAAAGTTGTAGAATATTCTAGAAAACTCCACACTTCCCTAGAATTCTAGAACTTCTTAGAACTAATAAAATAATAATGAAATAATCTTTGCCAAACAGAAATGTTATAAAAAAGTGGAAAATCTATGTTTCAGTTTCAATACATCGATGTTAGACCATCAAGACTTATTTGGTGATACATCGCAACATCTTTATTATTTAAAAAAACCTATAAATACATAAAAAAAGCCTTATCTTATACAGCGATATAATTTTCGTGGGTTTTTTTATCCATCGTGCCGGTTATTACCAAAGTAAGCATAAATAAAATAGCATAAAAACTTGAAATACTAAACTTCTATTACACATCATATAAGCGTAATCCATTCGTCGAAGTCCGTTTATCACTCTTTGTCACATTGAAAACTTTACACCCACATTACTACCTCAACAACGGGTATTGTGAGTAGTTGACAAAAACCACTAAACTTTTAACTTTTTTAACCATATTAGTCTGAAATACCGTATACTGTGGTCTGAAAACACTATTATTATCCATATACTGAAATTATACATATGAATTTACGAACGATATGTCAAATTTGGCGGTTGGGAATACTTACGCTTATAGAGCTCTATCTAAAGTCGTTTCTGGACTGGTGTCCGCTAAGCCATAAACCACAAAAAAGATGACAGGTTCCACAAAGAAATGTTCGCACTCATCATCTCGAAAATTCCATTTAATGAAATTTGAAACAAGAAATGGTTATTTGCTTCATAAATTCAAACGTGTATAAAATATCTTGTTGCACATTTTGACTTATTTACCCTTAAACAGTTACTACAAGCGTTTTTTTTTTTCGAGTTTTCTATATTTTTAACTCATACCGAATTATCGACATCCACTACCGTCGATTTATGTTTATGTCCGTTATTGATAGTATCGAATTCTGTTTTCCGCAGGGATTCGATATTGATACATCSATGTTGGCCTAATTTTTGACACCTTTATACATACCATCAGTTCTAAAATACAAAAATATCCAAATGAGGCTCACATGTATAAATTGGATACCATAAAGTGCATGTGTTTTATATCTTGCTTAAAACAAAAGCACAGAAATATTGCTTCGTAAGGATGGTATCATACCAATTTCTGAAAATTCACATGGCAATATGAAAGAAAATACGCATTCTCCATATTCTCCAAAGTAACAGTCATCTAATGAGTAAGGCGAGTAAGCACTGCAAGGCTTCTGCATCAAGATTAGATCTTATAGGTAAAAATTGTTTGATGTCATCAGCGTATGCTGACAGCAAGAAACCCATGTGCATTGACCCATGAGCACTAAATTAGTCTGATTAAGGTTGATATAAAAAACATACGATGTTCAACTGTATTAATATGAATTAATTAAACTGTTGGATGGTACCAAACGCCTTTGAACTTGGCCGTCTTTAGTAGAAGGCCGGGCCACAGTAGAACTGGCAACAGGACAAATACGTTTAGCCAGACTGCTGTCAGGATCTTAAGAAGTTAGTTCAAGTGCAAAAGTGGTGCATACCAGGTGCTTGCGCACATGTAAAAGCATTGTATATGAAGGTAAAATCAATACACTAAATAAAGGTAAGATATATCTTGTCGTTCTGTCTACAAATTTACTATTCTACTACCTATCTGCCTGAATAGAAACTTCATTTATTTTATTTTCAGAGGCCTCATTACTCTTTTATTTCAAAATGATCTACACTATAGCACACCGAAGTTTATGTCTCTACAAAAATGGAAATAGAAAAGAATTTCAAGGTGAAAAGACTGTTTTACGAAACGAAGAAATACCAATTCTATCTCCAATTTCTTCCAGTTTCCTAACTTGTCATTCCACCGTAGTACCGATGTCAAGTGTAAGCAAACATATCTTGAAGAAAGAAAAAAAGCGCCATCAAGTATTAAAAAAGTTTCGAGAAAAAGAAGACTAAATATCAGATCTTGAAATCTTGGTAATTAATATAAAAACAGCATTTTGTATGTAACTATAATCACTATATATTATGTAATTTTGTAAATATTTTTCTTAAATTAGGGAGTAATCGACCTTGTTATTTATAATTGAGTGAACTCTTTAATTATTGCCAAGCTTTCGACTTCATTAGAGTCTTCGTCAGGGCTTAAATTCTGAGATTGCTATAAATCAGCCTTTTACAAATGCATGCCACGTTCTCTAACATACACCTATATACATATATTAGTAAGCCTTTGGTAAATCTTCTCCTTGTAATTTATATTAGATGACACATTTCAAAAATAAAACAATACCAAATTTTGAAATGTGTCATCTAATATAAATTACAAGGAGCAAATTTACCAAAGGCTTACTAATATATGTATATAGGTGTATGTTAGGGAACGTGACATGCATTTGTAAAAGGCTGATTTATAGCAATCTCAGAATTTAAGCCCTGACGAAGACTCTAATAAAGTCGAAAGCTTGGCAATAATTAAAGAGTTCACTCTATTATAAATAACAACAAGGTCGATTACCCCCTAATTTAAGAAAAATATTTATATAATTGTGCGACTGCAAACTTTTATCAAATAAATTATGTAATTTTGTATAAACTGGATGTGTAACATGGGCCTGTTATTGACAGAAGCGTTAGTGATAACTAAAGGCTAAAAATGATAATTGTCTAAAGCTAATTGCCACATTTTATAACAAAACAGGACTTTTTATCACCTCTGCGTTTTAGCAATTAAGCAAAAACGAAATACTTTCTGAGACGATCGGACGTAAACGATCAGCTGTGTGATGTTGCCAGTTGCAGTAGTCCTAGCCTTCCACTAAAGACGGCTATGCTTTGAAGGATCCGTATATATCATATCCACCCGACCACGTTTATTAAGATTTTCAGCCAAACGTCACGGTACAAACTTATGTAGATGTGGAGAGATGCAATATTTCCATAAACAAATATTGTTCGAACACCTTCGATAGGTATGATAAGATGTAGATCGACATAGATCTGTCGACTGTCTCTTAAGAAGATATCTGTTAGACAACATAATAAAATGAATGTATCAGTCCCACATTATTTGTTAATATTTATTATTATTAATAATGTGGGACTAACTCTGATTTGCTTTTTTCATTTCTGGATAACTTAACCCACTTAGAATGGATCATTTCATCATCATCTTGAATTTATCATTGTTTGAGGCGACAAAATCTTGAACGGTATAAGTAAATAAACTTAAGAAATTGGCAAAAATCCTTTTCTAATTTTTTACACCTGCTATGATTTGAGAATATAAACAGAACTGACAAGGTTGCTCCGGAAACAAAAGGAGAAAAGTGAAGCACAATTATTAAACTACGTATTCGTTTGAGAGTCTAAACGCTTTCCAATTTCACCGCTATCCATTATTGTGGCATCATTCTGAGATTTCCAATAACGATACCGAAGGCAATCATGAACTCTACGTGGTTTAATTATTAACAGAAACAATGGCGCTACCACAAACATCAGAATAGTTGTTGATGAAATTGCTTTGGCAGATAAAGGGCGAGGAGTGGGAACGGAGACAGGCGACCGCGATTGGGAAACCGCAGATTCCTCTTTAGGAATTCCGTCGTACCTGCATCTGGCTCGGGACCCGTGCGCCCAAACGCTTAATTAACACGGCGGAAGAATATTCCGAGACACAGGAAACAGAAACGAGGGCAGTTTAATTAAACGCTGAAAGAGCGCGCACTTTTCGGGCTACCGAATCGAAATAGTGGATCCAGCGATGTGGGCACTGATAAAGGGGAAATCAATCGGGGCACTGCTTTTAGTCCGCTGCCAAAATGCAGATCGCTGGAGCGTCGAAAAAAACTAGTAATATACATAAGTAGTGCGCCGGACCAGTATGAAAGGATGTCTGATTAATCAAGCTGAATGACGTCACTGGACTGGCTAAATCTTCAGATCTAACCGGGAAAACCATTTTCTCCAGCCTTTCATCCCAAAAAACACTATTGGTTTTATAAAATATAAATTGATAATGGGGAGCGAGTGCCGATATACTAATTCCTTTCTTATTTTTTTCTTTATTTATTTACACACAAGGCAACAAAGCAGGAACGGCAATTTCCCATTTACAGAATTGTGCTCCAAAAGGGCTATGCATGAATGAAGAATGCAGAGATTATAGAGAAACAAACACTGTAGTTGAATAATTTGGTCGAGGTTTAAATATTAAAGCTACTTGTTCATCCTTCTACGTTAATACGTTTATATTATTCATTCTTACATTGTAGTTGTTTCAGCAGAGCATTAAAATTCGCTCAAGCAAGGTGAATTCGGGGAAATCATGTCCGAGTTTGCTTGAAGATTTAAGATTTAATGTCACGATAACTTCATCCATACTTGTACAATAGTGGACTACACTCAAATGAGCATCTTACTAACAAACATTTCGATTACATAATATTACGGAAGCCAGCGCAGATCTGTCATCTTCCATTATATTATCTACGCAATATTATATACAGAAGACTGACACCTTGTACAGAGTTCACTATGTGTACATATGCTTGGGATTTCTTTGTCTAGTATGTTTATTAATGTTAAGAGGTGAGAGAGTAAAAAAATGCATGTGCTATCTGCACCGCAACCAACTGCAGATAGATCTATTTAGCTATTATTATACGAGTAGCTTATCAGTGCAGTTTAGGTCTAGTGCAGACAGCTCGGTATAGAACTGGTTTTGCCTATATACCAAAGGCATGGTATGATGTAAGTAGAAATTTAGATGGCAATGCCATTGGCCGTGGGGGCGTGCTGTCAAATTGATGTATGCAGGTGCATGACAAGTTGTCAGGCAACAGGTCACTTCCTTTAGGAAGTAGTACCCGTTAAGGCAGCTAGGTGGCTTTATCATCATGTCAGTGTGATGCCATCTAAATTTTTACTTACATTAAGGGGCACAGTGTTCGTGATAAGGCTATATTATCTCATGAACATTCAGCATGTGAGAAACCGTAAGTCACGGTTGTGTTGTGTTAAACACAAACATATTTTCTGCCTACGATCACAGAATGAATCGCCCATGAAAGTTATCCTATAATAGAGGAAGTCTTGTATTTTGAATGAAACCTATCTTATTAGTTAACGTAACCCCCTTTAATTTGATTACCAGTACTTTAGACAGCGGCTCTAAAGTGCCTCTAAGACTTTCAAAATAATTCTTGCCGATTTGCTAAACAGCCTTTTACAGCTTTTATAACTTCTTTGTTGTAAGAAAACTTTTAAACTCTATTTCACTTTGGAAAATAGTTAGTAGTCAGGTGGAGGCAAGTCGGGTAAATAAGGAGATGGTCTACCAGTTCAAATTCAAATTTGGACAAAATAGTTTCCGACATATAACTGCTTGTCAGTCTTAGCTCATCACCCTGTATATTAAATGATATCCTAGGCAAGCAGATTTAAAACTTTTTTCTTTAACAGCTTCACTAGCTTGCGAGTATGCGAGCTAATACAGCTCCCAAAATTCAAGAGCTCACTTTAACAAAAATGGTGGAGGCGCCGAACGAAAGCCGCTGAAATCGCAACGTTTTGTACTTCACCAGAAATTTACATTGGATTTATAGCATTTAGGCACATCAATTAGCGTTTTTGTTAAACGTTTAGAATAGCCTAAACTGAAGTTACGTTATTAATCCTGTACACGACAAAAATAACCGGAACAGTATGACTCAGTTCAAGTTTCCCAAATTAACGGTTTAAAGCAGTCAAACCACCTAAACTTCGCATTCACAATACAAAACTATGTGCTTTGAGTCGGGCTTCACCTGAACCCTGTGAACTTCCGACAAGTTTCAATCTACACGTCACTCCGCGCACGCCACGTTCATTGACAAGCCATTATGCATTGTTTTCGAGTTAACTGGGATGGAATTGATGTGATAACGAATCTTTGGCACTGGAACACCGTATATTAGATTTTCCGGGGCGTTCGAGCGAGGCGCAGAACGTCTTCGCCAAAGAGAGACAAAAGAACCTTGTTAGGCACAGCGGCATGGCAGTTGTAACGTAATCTGCTGTCGATGTGGCAGTTCTGTCATCAATAATCCGCTGCTAAGAATCTAACCCCCGATGTGGTGTTTCGGCTCTTAGATGGAACCATCGATAACTGAATGAAGATAAGGAAGCAGCTTTGGCGTTCATTATTTTTATATGTGGAGGAGCTAAATGTTTATGTTCAGTTCCAACTCTAACAAGATGTTAAATGCTAATCATTTTGATTGTATTTTGTTTCATGCGCTTCATCAGATAATTCTGACGATCGTTTCGTCCTAACGGTCATTCTCAAAGAGCATAAAAGTTATAGTAAACTCACACCCTAATTTTTACAACACAGGTAATAGCTAGAACACAATGTAACTATCGTGCTACAACTAAAAATTTCGCCTAGGTAACCTCTTACTATTATCGCGTTGTTTTTGGCTTTCTAATTATTTATACTGTAACTAACAGGTCAATTGCGAAGGTGGTTCCTTAGTAATAATAAGTTATAATATAATATGGTATACAGGCTATCCCAAAAGTTGATGATTCAGCTGAAGCAGGTGTTAGAGTAATTCATTTCCAATCCACATACGAGTATGTCCAATTGTATATATTCGGTATAATTCAAGATAGTAACGGTCGTAGTTGATATTTACTTTTTATATTTTGGGACTATTCGACCTTTTTTTTTTATTCAATTAGAACACTCTTTTATCCAAAGTCAAGCTTTCGATCTTTAATTTAGATCTTCATCAGGACAACTACAATATAATACAAGACAAAGTTACCTACTATTAATAAATACAATGGTGTTCCTTACAGGAAATTTGAGATTATTAATGATAGTTATTTTAACATTATTCTACTATAATTATGGAAAATTCTGTACAAAATTATATTGAGACGTATTGTCAAATTCAAATTCAAATTTCAAAACCGCCAACCAATACTACCACTCTGACAATATGACCAACTGTTAATTTTAAATAGTCACTAAATCAACATTTGTCATAAAAAATCCGCTTTTAATTTTGTATTTCATTAAATAAATAAGCAACTTTAAAAAGATATAMTCTATTTATGCAAAATCTGTGATAACAAGTACGTATATATATTACTTAAATTTTGAGTGTCCGATTTTTTAATTATAGGATTTTGAATTTTTTTTATATGATACATTTCCAAAAATAACCTTTTATTATAATTTTGCTCAATTTCTAAAATATTTACATTGTCCCAACAGATGGAATGGTTGTTATTTATAATATGTGCTGTTAGAGCACACCTGCCTCTTTTATTATTAACATCACTCTTGTGTAGAGATATTATGTTTTTCAACCACTGGGATGTTTGCCCTACATGTGTTATCACAAGTTTCACATTTTAATGAATAAACAACATTTGACATAAAATTCTTTTGAGTTTTTGCTTTTAGTTTACTAAATAAATTATATCGTGTTTTATCATTTTTAATTGAAATTCTAATATTTTCTGAATAAAAACTTCTGATTAATTTTGTTGTAAGTCCAGGATATAATTTATTTAGTAAACTAAAAGCAAAAACTCAAAAGAATTTTATGTCAAATGTTGTTTATTCATTAAAATGTGAAACTTGTGATAACACATATGTAGGGCAAATATCCCAATGGTTGAAAAACATAACATCTCTACATAAGACTGATGTTAATAATAAAAGAGGCAGGTGTGCTCTAACAGCACATATTATAAATAACAACCACTCCATCTGTTGGGACAATGTAAATATTTTAGACATTGAGCAAAATTATAATAAAAGGTTATTTTTGGAAATGTATCATATAAAAAAATTCAAAATCCTATAAATAAAAAATCGGACACTAATATATATACGTACTTGTTATCACAGATTTTGCATAAATAGAATATATCTTTTAAAGTTTAAAGTTGCTTATTTATTTAATGAAATACAAAATTAAAAGCGGATTATTTATGACAAATGTTGATTTAGTGACTATTTAAAATTAACAGTTGGTCATATTGTCAGAGTGGTAGTATTGGTTGGCGGTTTTGAAATTTGAATTTGAATTTGACAATACGTCTCAATATAKTTTCGTACAGAATTTTCCATAATTATAGTAGAATAATGTTAAAATAACTATCACTAATAATCTCAAATTTCCTGTAAGTAACACCATTGTATTTATTAATAGTAGGTAACTTTGTCTTGTATTATATTGTAGTTGTCCTGATGAAGATCTAAATTAAAGATCGAAAGCTTGACTTTGGGTAAAAGAGTGTTCTAATTAAATAAAAAAGGTCGAATAGCCCCAAAATATAAAAAGTATATATTCGGTATATATTGTATATATAATTGTATATTATATCCAATTGTTTACGGTTTAAAAGTTACAGATTACAGATTTTCTGAAAATCACGGTAATGTCACACTAAATCACGTATGACATGAAAACTGAAGATAATCTTTATAAATTCATTTGTGGTTAGTAAGTAGTTACGCTCTACTACTATGCGCTCTAAGTAAGTATACTTATTATACCCTCTGGTCCTAATCATAAAAAAGATCAAAAAGATTTATCTTGAGTTTTCATGGCATACTTGATTCAGGATAGTGATTTTCAGAAAATATATAAAAATATCTAAAACTTTTAAACCGTCAACATTGGATAATACCATATGTGGTTAGTTCGTGCTTGAAGTTGGACCACAACTTTTAGGTCACCCAGTATACATAGTTCTCCGAACTAAAAAGTTGCAAAGCTGAAATTTTCAGCCGTTTTATTCGACAAATATAGCGCTTTTACTTAAAAACACATACAGTTTAAAAAAAAAAGCTTTTATGCGTGACAAAACCCACACGTAATTGACATAGAAATTGCCCGCATAATAACGAAATATTTTAGGAAAATGCCTCGGTAATTCGCGTTATAAACAGCTTGGTGTCATGATATTGCAAGACGATCGATTCGTCGGGACGTTCTACAAGAACGCGCCCGGAGCTGATGCAGCCAGCGCTCTGAAAAAACACAATTAGCTCAATATCACGACAGCGAAACGCTGTTTACGTTCTGAAATATGCAAACAAAGTTATTTATTTACGCCGACACTTCAAACACCCCCGGCATTTTTTCCCGTTACGCGCGTTGGTATTAAACTGATTTGCGTGGTGTTTATACTATGTACTATAAATACCAGCCAGCAGTAATCGAAGAAGAGCCACAAAATAATTAATAATAAAATTGTTAGGCTCTTTACCAAAGTTGGCTAATACCCTCATATATAGGTGTCGCCGCCGCAGCACCCACTAATAACACATCAGTATTTAATATTATACTTTAGGTACCTGGTTAGTGTTAGAGCCGTTATAAAATGAAATATTTTATTTCCTAAAGTTAGTAGCAGTAAACAACTCTGAATGAACCAATAAATGAACGTTAATTCGTAAATGTCAAAGAATAACGTAATCTTAAATGCCGGCTTCGATGGACCAGTGGGTAGATAATCTGCCTCTGAACCCCAAAGTTGGAGGTTCGAGTCCCGCCTAGCGCATGCGTGTTTGTCGATGTTCTTTTATGTTATACATTATAAAAGGGAGTTCATAAAAATGGGTTTTGGCATTATGAACATACGTCGTAGTGCTGACACAACAAACTGAACTGTTACGACTTTCACCTATGTCAACTGTCAAACGAGCTTTATTGCAATTTATACTAATTGCAGTTATCCATAGGGTATTCCGCGATTTGTAAACGTTTTCGTAGATTAACGGTGCCCTTATTCGTATCAGGTGACAGTCGTAGAATGTGTTTTCATCAATGCAATAAATGACGAACACGTAAAATGAATCAAACGCCGAACGTCAAATGTGCACCAAATAATACGAACTAATTTATATGAGGAGGGCTACGTTCACATTAGAAGACTTGCTTGACCTGTTTTTTATAAAAGACCGTTATAAAGACTTCTTATGTAGAAAACGCAAACCACGCAAAATAGTCAACAATGGTATAAAAATTCGTTACGTAAGGCTCGTTGTCGCGCTCAAAGGTGTTGGTTACGTGATACGATAAAGTTGCGCCTTATGAAACAAGTCTTTTAACTATTACTATTACTAAATTATAGGAGCTAAAGATTTTCTTATGATTTTAAAATTGTAGCTCCAAGAACGCATAAACATAATTATACATATTGCTATTACTCGAAGTAAATACGCTAATGACAAAAAAAAACAATTTTCATGCAAGGTTTTGGTCTCTTCCTTGACTAAAAGGGTTGGATGTATGGTATATAATAAGACTGACAATTACCCCATAACAGATATAAATTGTCTTAATGGAAACATTGAATAATTATATTTCGGGAAAATTGACATACAGGATAATTTATTTTTTTTAACAACAGAATTTAAATTACTCTAAATACATAACGGACGAGTTATGTTTGTTTCTGAGATTGTTTTGAGATAACTTACGAAACTTCATTTGAAAGCTCATGTCATAGAGCCTTGCTATTGATTAGTTTTACTATTATTCAGTAATTTACGGATTAGTAGGTTAATAAGTACTAGAAAACAAGTTGATTAAATTTTTATTTTCAATCAGATTTAATTGTTTGGAACTACAATAAAAATTTGTCCTTACTGAATTCCAAAGTTAAAAAAATTTAAACATCTAAAAAGGGACCCAAAACACTTTATTATTATTATTATTATTTCCTATTACAATATATTTTTATTTAATGTTTTAAATAGCCATTAATATTTTTTTTAATTTGCAGTATCCATAACAAATAAGGTTCTTCATTTCCTCAGACAATTATCAGCATTTGAACCGAGATATGAGAATTGTAGTTCCCTGCTTTTCTACTTTATGTATATTTGCTACTTTAGAGGCCACTTTTCAAAGTCCTCGAGGATGAAAAATAAACCTAAACATAGTGCATCACCTACCCAAAGAGTGAATTTCCTTGAACAACAAAAGCCGTCTTAGCTGAATTTGTTGTAGAAATGAATCAACTTTTAATGTACTCATGGGTGTACCGAAGAGGGGGCAAGGGGGGCAGCTACCCCCCCTGGACCTGGATTGCCAACTCTGGGCCCTTCCCACCTTCCATACATTTAGCTAAATAATTAAGTATGTATTTACGAAATTGTTAATGAAGTAAAATTTATAGAGAAGCGTATTTCACAATTTTCATCCAAAACTCATATTTGACCTATGCAAATGACATTCAACAAGTCGTTGTCAAACGATTTCCAAGCTTATTTTGGTCAGGAGTCATAATCCGATTTGTACTTTGTTCAGCTCTACTAATATGTTTTCTTATAGGGATTGTTCATCTATGCATGATTCGGTTACGTGGAATACTCAGAATCGATCACATTTGTATTTGGCGGTAACTCCAATCTTCTTAGTTTCAAATTTCAAAATTAATGCAGAGAAACAAAAACTTTCAAAAATATCAGCTATTTCGAGCAAATATCCATCCGAACTAAGAGTTATGAAAGGCTAACGAAAGTTTTAGCAATGCAGTAGTATTATAAGCACGAATTAAAACCCAGTCTGCTGTTAAAATGCTAGTACTTATACAAAAAACTTTTTTGAAAAACGGAATAAATATAACTCAGTTTATTTAAATAAGGTTTAATTTGATTAAAATATTAAGTGCTGGCTTAATTTTTGGAGGCAATGCACTGATGAACTACGAAAGTTGGCTTAAATTAAAAAAATAATGGCTAAATGAAAAATGTGATAATCAAATAAACCCAAAGGCTCAGTCTAAATAAAAGATGGTATATTCTGTACTATATTCATAACAATGCATGTCTTGCATAATTTTATGCAACTGTCTTATTTTGATTTTACACAGTACCTACTCATAATATATATGTACAAAATCGTCGTCGAACATTGAAATGTAATATGCTATCATTTTACTGATGTGTTGCGGTGTCTAGTTATTATTTAGCATTTATATAATCGACTCAAAAGCACTATTTTCGATTTATGCCCTGGTCATTATTTTAGCCAAAGAGCAAAAGGAAGTATTCAAATTTGATCTATTCAAAATATCCGATCAAGGCGATCACGGTTTTTAATCCAAAATTTGCTATTGTCCAAGTTAGTGGAGTATCATCGATGTACTCATATTCAGTTTAAGATGACGATATTAGGCGCTTTAAGCACATAAACTATGCATATGTGATTAAAGTCAAAAACATAAATTACTTTTATGTCACATAAAAATTGCCACAGAAGTAACAATCGAAGTATAACTTATATTGCCATAATAAGATTAATTGATAATAAAGGAATTTGTATTAATTTATACTGTGCACTTAATTGCTAATCCCTGCAGATTTCAGTATAGTCAAGTAAATTCCGTAAACAATTTTAACATACGTTTTTGGCGATATTGAGCCATATTTTGCAAATCAATGACAGTCAGCAAGATGAATATAATACATGAAAGGATTTTCGTAGCTTGAGAACAATAACAAATGGTGGGTTTAAAATTATGCAAAAATTAGAGTAAACTTAGATATATGAGTAAAAATTGTTAGAGATAAAACGACCATCAATTTAATGCTGATTGGTGGTATTTGGCCAGCTGACGCATAATGTTGGGGCTTATAACTTGTATTTTTAAGTTTAACTAAACCAGCAGCTTAATTCATTACAGTCTTAGGTACCGTTTCACGACCAGGTTGTTTCCTCATTCTCAGTTTTGATATGTTTTTATCTATATTCAATCTATTCAATCCTAACTTAAATTTCTAAAGCTTCCAATGCGAAAAGTTGAAACTAAAAAGCGCATCGGTTAATTAATTAATATTTGATATGTGCGAATTCCAAATCATAAAACCTGGTTCTATTAGTAGATGCTTAATGTATATTTCTGTAGTACTTCGTTTGACATTACTATAGATTATGTGGATCACGGATCTTTATTCTTCCATATAAAATGTATCTACTAATCTTTTGTTAAACGTGATACATGCAACGTGACATGCAACTGAATGCGCAAGATATCGCCTAACCGATATCATCAATAATTGAATTGGAATAAAGGAGCTTTTGAAGATCAGTATATATAAAAAACATAAAAAACTTGGGTCTTCACAGAAGGTGTTTTAAGTCACCTTGCAAAAGACAATGAAGATTGTTCATGAAATAAATACTTCATTAATTACTTAGGTACATTATTCAGTAACGGAAATTCCTGCTTTGCCCCCACCCCTTAGACCAAAAGCTGGGTACGCCCATGAATGTACTCTTCAATGAACGTTGTAGAGGATTTCATTCTTCATGTGAATTAAGTCATACACTTTAACTTTGTCTCTAGCTAGATGCCAGTTGGTCAATTTATTAAAATTACTATAAATAGTGGAATAGTTCCCGACATCGCAGATTAAAATCAGATAAATATCCGCAAAAATTAGGTCAAACGTTTGGACAAGCTTGAAAGATAGTTAACTTTCATTTAACAAGTGATGCGTTTATATTGATTTATAGATCATGCAGTAGCGAATTTCAGCTCGACTTATTGGAGTCTCTGAGAACTGAAGACGCCTTCGGCTGGAACAAGATATTTCAAGAAACGCGCACTAATCGTTTTTTAATTTCATTAGTTAATTCCAAATTGTCTACCTCTACAAAACGCTACAATTTAATAAAGAGGAATACAAATAATCGTCTGTGTCTTAAAATTTGTCTGGAAATGTACCGAAAAAATAATATTCGGTATTCGCAAACACTGAATTTCAAGATGGTTCAAGTACCTTGAGAATGGGACATACATCTATGATACCTACGTGCATATAAATTATGCAGTAAGCAACATTATCATAAAATTGTGTTTTCATCAAAATATAACAATATTTTAAGAAAATAGTTTTAATTTTGCAAAATAACGTTTCTTTTGGTACACAAATACGTATACTTCAAGAACACCAATTTTATAATCATAAAGCCAAACTCCACATTATCTTGTAGAAATCGTGTATCTAATTGTAAACGGCACGCTCTCAGCAAATATTCTTTTAAAGGTCAGCTTTTAAGGTAAGGATACTGTTTCACAAACACATGACAAGTACACGGATACTTAAAAGAGGTTTCGTAAAAGACTTTTGTGGCCTGCAACAAAGGAAAGAAAAAGACCTCCAACCCCAGTCCAACTTTCTAGCACTAAGGTAGCCAGTTTAACGTCAACGAGTTTCTAAACGCTGAAAAAGACACTAATACCCTAGCGTACGTCACTATCCCAAAATGGGTAAAATAAACTCTAAGATAAGCTCACCTGGATCAGGATACCTAAAATTTCTTGCCAGATGACAGAGCTGCAACGGGAGGTAGCGGGTGTCGGCTCTCTGCGGGGACTTCACGGCTGGCGGCGCTCCTGAGAGAAAACCACGTTGCAGCTCCCATCCAACTTCCGATATGATGCTCGCTTTACGGAAGTAGGGCGTCACTTCTCGTAAATATTTTACTGGAACAGAAAGTCGCTGTTAATTACCGACCTTTCAAAAATTCACAGAGGGAATTCGCGATGTCGGAGAAAAAAAGTGTTAAATAGTGAGAAAAACGAAGGGCTTTATGTATCTTCATGTTATATACGCGCGGTTAAACTGCAAAGCAGAGGAGACTGAGTTTTTGGTACAGGCTAATTATGGTGTGATTACTTTAAAAATTTAGGTTTAATTCGCACTGAGCAAAGCGGTTTATATCTAGTTAACTAATTATACTTTTTCTTTAAAATACAAACTGAACTCGTAAATTTACAACATGAAGTAAAGCAAGCTTTTTTTAGAATTAGCTGTCGCATGATTATTTAAGCATGTGTGTCCTAGTACAACTATTATGGAGAACAGAGGCTGCATGACAAGAAAATATCGCTGTTCTGAAAGCACGTAACGACAATTTGGATAATTTCTAATGGTGTACATTTATCCAATTTTAGTTGTTATTTATTAATCCATCGTTTCGTGACTGTGTTTGAAAATTCCTACCTATTCTTCACAATTCCTCTTTTTTGTTAGTAAAACCACGCTCCATCAACAAATTATAAATAACGTGTCTCAGATCGTCTTCATTTTAAATGCTCTGAGCTTCATTCAGCATTGCCCTCACTAGTTGAATCGGTTTCTGAGAAACTCTAAAATCTTCTACAGATATATAGAAATGCCCTGCTAGGGTACATTTGCATACAAGCCACTAAAAATTGTCTTTGTCACCTCCTAGAAAAGGAGTACGATTTAGTAACAATGAATGTAGAGCATTTTCCGTGGTCTTAAATTAAGAAAAATGCACCGACTATTAAGTCGAATATCCCTTCAAAACGCAATGATTGATTGATTGATTGAACCCGCGTACGGTAGGCATTTCTGCCGCTCCCGGATATACCGCCGGGCCGGCTACGTCTACGCTGGGTTGGAGGGGTGACACGCTTGTTGCTAGTGGGCTCCCACGTAGCGCATGTTACAGGAGTTTGGGGATTGGAATGGGGAGGTTTTCAGGGCATCCAACTATCGGATACTTTTTATTAGCCTCCGTGTTGGATGATAGCTTAGTTCGGCTGCATTGTTCTTGTTCTTCCTCGGACGAGCTGCTGTCTGAGATTGTCTGCAGCTTTAAGACTTCTTTATTTATTGTTTTCTTCTCTTTTGCGATTTCTGACCACTGTTCTTCAGTTAAGTTTTATTCTGCTATGATTCTCTCCACCGTTCTCCACCTGTAGCACGGTCATCCTACTTTGAGCTTGTTGCTGTTTTCCACGCCCTTTGTGGTATATGGGAAGCTTCGCAGGGTGCGTTCGGCCAGTGAATGCTTTTCTTAGATATTTCCGTGTTTGATGTTGGCTTAGAGCGGCTTCATTGATCTCCTCCTCATGTGAGGTGATGTCTGAAGTTGCGTGGAGATTTAGGCCTTCTTCAGTTATTATTTTCTTGTCTTTTTTAAGCGGCATTCATTTTCTTTTTTTGATTGCTCTTTCGTGATGATGTTGATGCTTCTTTCGCTGTTTTCATACGTGTTTATCCGTTCGTTTCCTAGAAAGTTTGGTCTAACGTGATTTGTGGTTTTTTGTCTTATTTCGCTTGCAAGATGTTTGTGTTGCTGTTGGTGATGTGTTCGACGTATATTTGGTAGTTTTGATCTTACTGAATTTTTTTTACCACGATTACGTGATCACAATAACAATGTAAACGCAAGAACTTAGCACTAGAATTTGTGTTGCTGTTTCTTGATGGTATCGACGCTTTGAGTAATTTCGTATGTGCTTATCCATATTACTCCACTCGTCTTGTGTATTAGTATCTTTTATTTTCTATACAGTCGAGCATCTTTAGGACTATCCCAATTTTTTCTGACTGGATTTGTTTACATGATTTCTTGTATACATTTTTTTAGACGCACGAAACTACTTCACTGTTATGACACCAACAATAACGACGACACTAGAACACATTATTAAGAGATCTAGGAGTTGATAGGAATTGCTCGCTATGACGCCGATCCTGAGCTAACCACAAGCTGTATTAATATTTGAGCTTATATACATTAGCAGCATATTTCCTTTTCCTTATGCATCTATCTTATTGTCTTCTTTCGTTAATTCGTTGTTACCGTAAGGGATTTTTTATGTTTGTTTATCTGAAAGAACGTCTGAAAAGACGAAAGTAGTTTTTATTATTTTGCTGCTTAGTTGTTCGTTCTATACTTGTTCCTACTGCGGTATGTATTTTTTTAACAAGTCGACATAATTACATTTGATCTAATTTTGGATATGCCGGTGTCTATACGTTTTACTACCCTCCCCTATTGTTAATTTGTTTTTACTGTAAGAACGTCTACAGGGACGAAAGCCGTTATTCTTGTTTTGTGGGTTAGTTGTTTATTCTACTATTAATAATAAGGCGTTTAAGTTTATTATTACTATTATTTCTTTTTAAGATCGTACTGATGTTCTATTATCGCGCGTAAGGCAGATCGGGGTATCTTCGTTTGGTCTATTTTTAGATGTATTGGTTTTACTCCGTTTTTTACACTTTCAGGGTCTGTTCTTTGTCTATCTTCAAGGTCTGACAATCTGGGGTGGTTCGTTTCTACCTGCGTTTGACCGCTTCAGCCCCAAAATACGTTCGATGTAGCGTTATATCGCACAAAATCCCGCACTTGGTTATACCAAGAGAGAAAAATAATACGTACTGTTATTATTTATGCAAATGCCTTACTTAGTAATTAATGCGTTAGTCAATTATTTTTCTACTGTCTTATCTTATTTTAGTTCCTGTTGCATTCGGTGTGCCTCGTAGGGTGTTTCCTCACTTGGTCCAGCTACGCTCAGGTAACAGGTATTCACCTGGGTTCTCAGGTGGGCTACCACTTATACCACGCTAAGCACTTGCTCCCCACCTTATGACCGTGCAAAACTCACTAAATGTAGTTTAGTTGTTTATTAATTACACAAAAGGGAGTAAAATTTAAAGAGCCGTTCGGGTGCACATCCGTATCCCACAACCGCTGAAACCGAACTCCCCCTTCAAAAAGCAATGATATTCGCAAATTTTCGACCCACTATTTTGTAACCTCAGTCGAGTACGACAATTCATCTGTAAATGACAAACTACTTTCGATAATGTTACTTGTATAATGCTCCTTTCCAACCTACAGGCATTTTCTTCTTGCATTTTACCATTTTCTTCTATCCTTCCAATAAATGTTCTCTTACTTCTCCTCTACCTTAAGTTTTTTGCTCTCCTTTGCTTGTCGCGGCATTCTTATTAATCTTCTAACCACCCGGTTGGTAACACATTCTCTCTCGCTGTACTTCTTCTTCTATCTAGTAGGTATCTCTTCCATTGCTGATTCTATTATTGCAGATACTTTCGTTCATCCCCAATTTTCTGCTGTTTTACCACAGTCTTGCACATATTGTGATAACTTTCGTATTTAATTTAACTATGGCATTTTCTGTGTTATCGTATTATTGTCAGTGTAGTTTTGTTTTTAGAACTACAAATGTTCGATGACTGTCATTAGTGCTTAGTACGCGCAGACAGTTTTAGGACATTGTTAAGTAAATCGCTTATTTTCCCGGAGAAACCTACCACCTTCTAGTTTGTATTCCCCTAAAACGAGAGCCAAGCATTTTGTAAAGTAGTTATGGAACGTTACTTGCCATCTGTCATTTTGCGTTTGCAGAATTTGCTGTATTTGTATTTCTCTATTTTTGATCCTACCCAAAAATAATAAACTAATGGGTGTTTCTCTCGAAGCATTTACTACTAATGTCACTTTGTTAAATAAGTTTATGTAATAGTCATTCAAAGCAATAACTTACAAGGGGTATTGTGTGTTATTTTCTAATTATTATTAGTACCCAAAAATCTAGAATAAGTTTTCATCAGGTCTGTTCTTAAAAGATTTTTAATTCTTTTTGGGAAAAAATTTTCAAGTTATAGTTTTATTTATGTCGAACCTTTAGATATGTTAATTTTCAGATGATATGGATGGAAGACTTTCGGGGTCTTTACCACGCTATAAAAATAGAAATCAAACAAAAAAATAAAATGGCGGTGTACAAACCGACCAATCCTTACATATGACTGTGAGTCCAGGTAGATTAAAAAGTAAGCTATACAAACAGCGTAAGTATCTACGAGGAGTTAGATGCGTGAGGGTGTGGAATAAACTTAGATTTCAAGACATAGGTAACGACCTGCAGATTAAGTTGCCCCTAGTGTATAATGTATATTGAAGAACGACAACTGGACTGGTGGGGATATCTTCAAAGGATGAAGGACAGTGTGCCAGCGGGCAAGATATGGAAGGCAAGAACAACAGGAATACCGGATAGAGGCCGACTTAAGGCCCGGTATTTCAGTGAGAGGTTAAACTTTGGGTTAAAGTAAACTGGTTTTATTTTTAAACCATAAGTTAAACCCATGAGCGTATTTCAGTTCACAAATCTGGTTTAGTGAAAATCGGTTTAACAGTCGACAGTTTTAAGGTAGGTTGGCACTACTGTTGTGGTTGTGCCTGCGTCGTAATGCTCATAAGCTCATAGTATGTTCGTTGACCTATAAACTCATTGTCATTTCTAATAAAATACTGTTACGGTTTTAAAATGCTTTGACGGTATGGAACTTGCAGTTGGCCGTTTACCCTCATATTCATCCAGTTCGCAATTTTTGGATTAGGGACAAGTTATTCATTCGCTTGCTTACCTACATCAACAAAGAAAAGTGCCAAGACAACAACTATAATTTACGAAGGAATCATTTTCAGCTGGTTGTTCTGGGAAAAATACCGGATTGGGCTTTAAATTCTTTCGTCAGAACCACCAATGCAAATTCTTTTTGCTAATTGCGAACAACCCCTAACTCCTTGCTCTGTAATACCTACATAAATCTTAGTTTGAAGTAGTTTTACCAAATCGATTCCTTTGTTTCGAAATTTTTAGTCCGAAAACTTGTCGTTCTTCATTATTATCAAGGGTTTTTTTACGAGTGATATAAAAAGTAACCCACACAACAGAAATATACGTAAAAGACAAAACCGCACGCTGCCACAACAAAGCGAAACGAAAAGTAATTAGTTCTACAAACGTGAAGTCGTCGTTTCGCGGAGTCAAATAAAAAAAACGGATTTAACCCTCCTCGATGAAACGGATGACACAATAACTGCAATAGTAGAAAAGACAGTAAAGACATAAAAGAAGCAAGGAAATTAGCTCGATAGAAATGAGCAGAAAAAGTTTGTGTGTGGTTAAAAGTGATGCGGCATTAAAGTAAAATGGGCATATTGACTATATATACATAACAAACTCAACCTATAGTAAGTAGATTTTATATGTTCTAATGCTGTTTTTACTTTACGTTTATTGCACCATTGACCAGTACAAATTTACACTCACATGTACCTAAACATTACAAATTATTATAGCGTTTTAAGGACACTAGTCTTAAGCTATAACTCGTAATTTTTTGTGGCAGTTTTTATCAAAATGTTATCTGATGCTTACAACATAAGCAGATTCGCTTCCTTATTGGCTAAGATATCTGGAACTCAATAAACAACTTTACGTCAGTAGTCAGCAAACTCAACAAAAGTGCGCTTAGGCCTTATGATTGTCCTACTCTTACTATGTATATACTTAAGCTCAATTAAAACAAGAAGCACCCAACAACTTAAAATTGATATTGTTTTATATGTAGATTGGTTAAAAACCTTGAGGTGCAAAAATTTCTAGAACTTTTCATATTTAGTTGGTTTTGTAGCTACTTTAAGTAACATTAATTGCTTTACATGTACTTGACAGCGCCCCAGGTGCCTCAATATTTCTCAGATTTCATGATTATAATTCAAATCGCAAGCAAGGTAGAGGTGGCCGTAAAACAGACGAACATCGTTCGGCGTATTGCGCTTACGTTTTCCTCGCTCTAGGGAGCTAATTTGATCGCACTGCTTATTAAAATTCGTCGTTATTGCTTATTGCATTCTGGAACGACGTTGTTACGAGTCTTAAGCTCGACATTTTCGTTTTACGCGAAGAACTTCACGGCAGTTAATTAAAATCGGGACAACGAAGGGAATACAGTTCGATTGAAATGCCACAGGGGCGTAAGGCTGTTTTAATATTAATGGCCCCCAGACTTTTTTTCATCGGAATAGCACATTAGTGCAAGGCCGTGGCCAGCGGATTAATTCATTCATGTCCGACACGGAGAATTTGCAATTCTTATTACGTTCCGGGAAAACTGAGGTGTACTACAAGGGAAATATAAACAACCGCCCACAAAGGCTGTTAATAGCACGTTAGCCTGTATTATTCAATGGTAATTCAGAGCGCCAACTATGTCTTCAAAGGAGTGTTTTCTCTGGAATATTGCTATAAATTAACGTAGCCGAGAAAGCATGTCATAATACCTACAGTGAGACATAAAACGTATAAAAATGCCCTATAAATAAAATTTTTGGTTGCGATTACTTAATTACATAATAACGGATGCTGTGTACTTTCAAGAAAACTGTTGATCTTCCCTCCTTCTAATAACATAAATTTTAATATAAACAATTGGGATATGTCAGCATTACACTAACATGATGACAAAGCCACCCAGCTGCAATTACGGGAAATACTTCCTAAAGGAAGTGACCTAGACTGCACTGATGAGCTACAATGATAGCGAAATAGATCTATCTGCAGTTGGTTGCGGTGCAGACAGCACAGCATAGACAAGCATTTTAACTGGGATATTTTTCAGAAATTAATATATGCTGAAACGCAAACGCACTGCAACACTTTACAGATGTGGTTAAAGTCAGCAACAAATATGCATGCTCTATGGCATGTTAGGAAGAAAAAAAAGTGATTGCGTCTTTACTTCTTTATCTAAATTTCTAGTTTACCATGATTATTACATTTATTATAAACATAAATACAATACTAATAATGCTGAAGACAAGCCATTTGTTCCAAGACTTGATCCTCTGTTAGCTCTTCTCTATATTCGGAGACCTCGCTAAAATCTTCAGTAATGAGTTCAGATTTTGCTTATGTTTTCATACTGGTTGCAAATATGTCAGATTTAGTATGCCTTACAACGCCTCACTGTCAATATCTCTGATATCTTGGCATGTAACACACACGTCTTAGAAGTAGGTCTCCCGGTTGTTCATTAAGGGTAACTTTAGCGGAGCTATGATAACCGCAACAGAGTAACATATCATTAAATTGTTATTCAATCTTATTCAACTTAAAACAAACTTTATTCGTTTCTTGTCAAACACCTACACACAAGACTGTTCAAGATATTTAGCCCTTCTTACTTTTAAGTATAACCCAACTTTTGAAAAGACAGAATTAAAATGTAGGTTCCCTCTAATCTATCAAAATCTGTTTGTCTGTCTGTCTGCCTTTGAAAATTAAATTATAAACAAATACATTCATATTCAAACAAACAAAAGGTATAAATGAGCAGTACAAAATATTCTTGATACAGAAATACAAACTGAAGTTTCTAATTATCGCTAGTATTGTTTTTGCTCAGTAAGAGTTGATGTTATTGAGTTGGCCAAGATGTATACCATCTATGTTAAAACCCAAAAATTTTATACGCTGAATAGATTCCATCAGTTGACTGTAATTATACGCATTATACATATATTAGGTATCAAATAGGCAAAGCTTATTCCTACTTAGATTTTACAATATCCTTACATTTATGAGCAACACTTTATAGGCAGTCTCAGTGACATTCATTTCTAACATGAACATCAAAACTTAATTTATAATAAAAAATTCCACCTCGGTTTTACAGCCTGCATGCATGATAATATTAATGTATAATATTATTGTATATTTTACAGAAAAATGGCACAACATTTTGAAAAAATCGACTGACATTACACCACTTGACTGGTGTATCAGTATATAGTTCATAATAGAAAATTGACAAACTGAATGCATCGACAATATCATTAATAAATAGTAGGAATAATAATGGTTATAAGAAGTACTTAATTGGGAACAAAGTTTGAGTGGGACATTCTGTTTTATTTTGCTTTGATATATATTTTCAAAATTGGGCCATATCGAGAAGAAATAAAGCGGGAAGTAGAAATACAGATTCAAAGTTTACTAGAGGTAGTGAGAAAAATAAGAGAAAACACAGACCATTCAGAGAATTGTAAGTTAAAAGCCAATTAAGTGTAAATATCGAAGTTAGGAGAACTAGCACTAATAATAAAAACCGCTTATAACAGCAGAGAAGAGAAGAAGGAAGAGAAGAGAAGAGAAGAGAATAATCGGTCCAGAGTGGAGTTCCCATTCAAGCGGGCTAGGAAAGGCAAAAAATTATACAGAAGTCTAGTAAAGAAAGTTGCATACATATTAGACAGAAATTGCAACGCAGAATAGAATCCGACGAATACCTTACGGATGAGGGGAAAAGGAAGAAGGAAGATGTGGAAGAGCTATTTAAGAGATCTAAAAGTATTCACAGAACCCCGTCAAAAGGGCCTGATTGCAGCGACAGTATGAAGAATCAAATGAAAAATGTGATGGAACTAATGAAAAATTTATCAAGGGGCGTAAAGGATATCAAAATCGAACAGAATAATAAGGAAAAAAAGAATACTACAAGAAGAGATACGAAAATTAAGATAAAAACAAAGATAATTGAAAGAAGAGATAAAGGAGCTGAAAGACGAAAATAAAAAGGCAAGGAAGGAAATACCAGTAAAATGTTACTGAACGCCATCGCCAGCTAGCGCTTTAGTAGCTGGGTCGCTCTTTGCTCGTTATTTGCGAACTTAGGAACGGTGGCGATTCTGGCGACCAGTGGCTATTATAGCTTTACAACCCAAAAGTTAATTATTGCCTGTATGAATTAATAATGATTATAAGAAGTTCTTAATTGGGTTTGCAAGCTAATACATTTCTGAAAAAGTGTTGGAGTTGCAAACATGTTTTACAAGCAATCAACAGGTGTCAGGTTCCATAAAGCTGGCAATGCTTTTTCATAAATATATTGACCTGTAAACCCAAATAAGCAGGTACTTCTTATAATCATTATCAATTCATACAGGCAATAAATAACTTTGATCAGTAGGAATAATAATGGTCTCAGATCCGAACACTGTTGAACAACTCATTCCTTTCAGATTAAATTGCAACATTGCAACAACTGACGACTCCGTTGTGCAAACATGATGATAACAAGAACATAGGGGATGGTGGAGATCCGTACGTAAAAAAAAATAATTATGACAGATGTGATTCAAACCTTATGGAAGTCACGAAGTCAGTATAAATGACGTTGACTTTAATCTTATTATCAATAGCCAAGTAGGCTTCATAAAGTCATAGTGAGACGATAGGATAGCATTTTTACATCTTCGCATGATATTGCAAAAAGATTTAAAGTTATCCAACACCAATCCAAAGTTATAGCATTGCTGCCACCAAAGGTAGGAGTACTGAAATCACCAAAGAATACGACATGCTCATCGTGCATTTAGAAATATTATCGGGCAGTTAAAAAAAATAATTCGATGTTAATCCAAGGAGGAATCTCAACGGCAAAGATACTTATAATTAACGAATTAAGAATATTTAATTTTATTCCCATAAAATCCATTCATGGAAAAATATCAATAACGGAAGAAACATTTATCTAGTAACTTACACAAGTGAATACGATGGCCAAAAAGCACTGGAGATATATTTATTCGACCGAACACAACTATGAAGAACATAAATGACACCTTATACTTGTACCGGAGTTCCTTAAAAGTGCAATAGCGAGTTCTACCTGTATATTAAACTAATTCTCCTTAATTAAATTAACATAACATAAATCAACATCAAAAATCAATATGTATAAGATACATGCAGTTTCCGCGCTAGTTAATCTGTTACACCGCAAATTATTGTATGCTCGATATTATGCACTGCATTATATGCAAGTTGCGGTCTGTATTGAACAGCTTCGTAGAGAATGCTGTAATAATTATGTTTTGCTCCTACCCTTAATGCAGGAAATTTTAGGGTGATGGTATGTAACCAAATACTAAATAATTAACTTACTTACGCCGAAACGTGCCTACCTGTCTATAAATGTGTATATCAATCATTCGTTTAATTGCTACGATAAAGACAAACGGATGAAAAGGGTTCTAGTTTTTAAGAACGCCGAAGAGCGGCGCCTTTGAATTAATTCGTATAAAACGCACAACCATATTTAAGTGACATAGGTAATAGTTTATTAAAGAAGAAAGAAGCGCATCCACGTTAGTTCTTTCTGTGTAATAATCTACTGGATAAACTTTTCTATCACAATAGTAAACATTTTGGATTATATTTAATTACTCGTGAACAAGTTCTGCAGTTGGCAACCATAATGAAATACACACAAAAGTGTTGTGAATTTTTGAGTACTGTAACCTAAAATTATTTTCTCATAATCTAATCGAGTAATCCGACATATTATGAAACAAAATCACTGTTGCAGTATCTGCGTAAAATCGAATGACTTTCAAACTAAGAGACAGAATGAAGGGTTTTTGCTATTCCAAAGAGTACAAAAAATGCTATCACTGTAAATGAAAAATGGAAATTTCTGACTTCTACTCATTTTAAAGCAAATACATACTTTTGCACTATCGTAAACAAAATTATAATTCCTTCCATTTAATATACTTAGCATTGTAAATAGTTCACTTTGACCATTATTGCGTTATTTAAAGAAATATCACATTTTTGCCAATATCCAACTATCATGTTAGGGACTCATGTCAAATGGGCCTGTAGCCTGTTCATTGCAGAATATGAATCTACATGAAAAAATAATAGACCCGTGTTTTTTATTCTTCGCAAAGCGCTTAGTTAATACTTAAAAAAAATGTTTTAAGTCTTAATCTCTGACGTCACCGCTCCCTGGCGCGCTTACTGCGGTGTAGCTGTTATGTTGCCACGCGTATTTTGTGATCCTGGCATGCCAGTCAGTGCGGTCGGCCGAGATCTGAGGTTAGGTTATATATAAGGTGACCAACTTCCCAAACCAGAAAATCCGGACGCCTTCACGGTGCTATTTGTAATATAGGATAATAAAGAGGGATGACCAGGCATAGGGATGCTAGATGTCCCGATTTCGGCGGGACAGTCCCGATTTTCATTAAAATGACCAAGGTTCTAAATGCCCCGCTTTTATTTTCAAATTTCCTGGCATCCTACAATTATAGCGCGATGTACCATAGTAATCATTCAGCCAGTCGACAGTCGAAAATAAATGTAGGTAATGTGTTATGCTTGTTATTGCAAAAAATATGTGTGGTCGAACAAAAGCATCTTTGTAAATGATTATTGTTTCAAATAAATATCTTTTATTTATTGCATTCTGCATCAACTATGAACAACACGACAAAGGGTTTTTTGCAATCAGGATTAAGAAATTTATTGGGGGGTCAAGCTAATGTCTCGCTTTTTTAGTACAAAACTATAACCCTAGCCAGGCATTAGATTATGCCGGCTACGGAATTGCGTGCTGTCACAACAGAACTGAATACCTAGAAGTTTAATGTAAAAAGATTTGGTAGTAGGGGCAGGTAGAGCCAGACGKATGCGCGGTAAATATTATAATATGAAAGAAACAGGACCMGCCGCACACTTCGGCAATCGCCATTTACTTTGTCACACCAGTGTGTTACCACGTAGACTCGCTGCCCTACGTACGAGCAATATGGCGTCTTACGAGTCGTTAGAATATTTTCTCGCGCATGACAGTTAGCCGTCTACATAATGGATGTCTGTGGCTGACATTAAGGTGACAGATGAAACTATGAAGTTAGCTACGCCTGACAGCACCACTGGCAAGAATGAAAAAGTAAAATACCATGTGCACATTTTTAGCCAAAATTTAAAAAAACCCGGACAAATACGAACAAAATTATGAAAATCCGGACAAATCCGGATACCAAATTAAGTACGGACTCATGAACAAAAATACAAACCTGTCCGGGCTAAATCCGGACGGTTGGTCACCTTAGTTATATAGCTGTCATTACATCATTTTATCAAGTCGCATGCTTTAACAAAGCAAAATCGTCAATTTTCGTGAAATCGAACGATCTGGCTACACGAGTTTTCTTTGGATTAGAGGTGGGCATTTCGATTCTTTTCAGTGAGTCAGTTCACTGCATCTGCTTCTTTGAACTGAGCTGACTCAGTGAGTCGGCTCAAAAGAGCTGCAAGATCCCTACGATTCGCGGTCATATGAATATCGTCACGGCTCTCTATCGGTCTCTATTTGATCTAGATCTCTCGTATCCGAGACGTCTGGATTTACGCATTTTTTTTTTGTTGGACAAGCCAAATTATCAAATTTAAAATTAAAACCGAAAGTAAACTTGATAACTCCCTCGTCTGTCCAGCAACAAAGTGGAAGAAATAATATTTTTAATTTGATATACTTTTGTGAATTTTAGAGTTGTGTTTTTGTAGTTGTTTGCATAATGATGTTTTATTTTTTGTTACATACTACCTTTGTTGCAAACCCATATATTTACGTCCGTTAAAACGTCGACTTTCAGTTATTAATTACCTGGCTCATGTCGTTTACATAGATTTTGTAACTATGTACCTGTGTACCTACTTAACATGTTGGGAAAAAGGACGGATAGAACACAGCTCTCCGGAGTCGTATCAATGAACGATAGCTGCGTTCAGTTGTCACGTTGTCAGCCAGCTCGGCAATTCAGTTCAGTTCGGCGCTGAGCCGGAGAGCTGCATCTACTGAAATAAGTGAGCTGCTTCAACAGCTCTTTTGAAAGAGTCGGCTCTTCGATGCAGCTCACTCCTGAGTTACACATCTCTTCTTTGGATGCTTGTTCTTGTTTGCTTGTTTTGTCAACTGTCAACATCATATAACGTAAATATAACTGTTCTTGTACTGGATATTTTTTGTTGAAATTGTGTCTTGTTCTTGGTATTACGATTGATAATATCTTCTAAAAAAGCTTTATTTTATAGATACCAAGGAAATAAAAACAAAACTTTAACGCGTTCTCCGTTCACAAAACCAAAACGTAAACAAAGGTTAAGCGTGTTCAACAGCGATAAAGGCGTCAAGCATGCAACAGGGCATTCAGCGCATCGGCGCAATACCGGAATGAACGGTGACGTATCTCGTAATATTTGAATTTGGCGGTAAACCTTTAGAGATAAATATAAGACACTAAAACAGTACAAATATTTTTTCTATTGCCAGCTTCTAACTCCATTTGTCCAGGTTAAATCGCACATGTGTTATAATAACTATTTGCTCCTATTTTTTAATTTTGTTGTATTTTACACAGGACATTAAGTTTTTAGACATACACAGCATGACGGAGTTTGTAAAACAAATGTTTCATCACCTTTAATCAGGTTAGTTACTGGCAGTGTTATATGAGGGTGTTCGAGCCTAAAAACTGAAAGAGACACACTGGTATGAGAAAAAGAAAATTAAGAGATAATGTTCCAATCTAACCTGTTGTTTGAAGGACATGAATAAACCCATCATTCAGCATTCCTCCTAACTTTCTGAAACGCTTCTTGATTTGTCTATAAGCTTTTGTTTGCCTTTAATGCAAATGCTATGTTGACAAAACTGCAGAATCTTCAAATTTTTCATTGACAAGTAAATCTAAGTGTGTAATTCTAATCGATGGTTAAGCGCATGTCCTTTTTTATTGACACTACTAGTATATGGTGAGGAGTAGGTCTATAATCCAAATAGATCAAATCAATGGTAAAGCTACGACGCTAAAATTATAACAAATCATACGTTTTATGAGCTGTGTTTTGTTCTTGGTCTAATTAAAATTCACTTTAAAATGGTTGCAAGGGTCTGAAAGTCGCAATAGAGCTTTACCCTCAAAAACTCCGAAACCCATCGTGTCTATAGTCACAGTTAATCGCCCTGAGGGAATAAAGGGCAAGGAAACCTTTTACAATTATACTGCTGCAACATGTTGAAAGTGCCACATTAATAAGAAAACGATTTCACTGTATGCTTAGGAAGGCATGAACTAAACCACACCCCTTTCAATTTGCACCAAGGCGTCGAAAGCCTTGAACCAAAAGGGCTAACACCCCAACACCTGGCAAGTTTATTCGGTAGTGTGGAGCCCGCTTCCCTTATAAGAGCCGTTCAAAAACCACTAATCTTACACAAGGACCGAACTTTCCTTGTGCTCCCCATTTTCCGGGCCATATCCTCACGCAGTTTCTATCGAGGGAGTGTGTAGACGACACAGTCGGGCAACATGACGTGCACAGGTGTTCGCCACATTGCGGCCTGTCGTTAAAATGTAGATGTATCCCTCAAATCGCATTCGCGGTGTAAGAAAAAACACGGACCATGTTAACCGTCGTTTACACGAACGATTTGGCTTGGGTTTTGAAAGCGTTATGAGATTTTTACTCGGGAGAGGTGCGCTTTTAAAGCTAAAAGTATACCGGGTGGTCATAAGTAATGGTGCTTACTATAACCCCATATTCCTTACGTAAATGTTCCGACTTGTCCTAGCTTATATTAGTTCAAAACTTGCTATTAAGAAAGATAGAAACTGTTTTTAAAGTTGACATTTTGTTTTAGATTTGTTGAATCGAAATATTTCAATGGTATTTAGTATTTCTGGGGCTTTTGAATCAAGGAAGTCAAATATTGTTATGGGTTTAGTGATTCTTGCATATGGCATCACGTACGCTACGCCTGGCGGATTTAACGTCTTAGATTTCTGCCCCACACTGTATCTACTATCGTGTTCACTAAAAAATGTATACCGTGCAGAAATCCCTACCGTTAACCATTTTCGAGATATTAGCGTTTGAGTAAAACAATGCACGTCAAGTACTTGATAAATATACACGGTTCGAAGTAGACTTTGATTAAATAACTAACAAATAGCACAAACAACAGCTGTCATTGTGATCAAGTATTGATTGCTAGTGTTTCGAATTCGCGTTTCTTTTCTTTTTCTGTGTGTTTTTAGCTTATATCACTTGTTTAAAATCGAAATGCAAAGAATGGTTTCTTTCAGATTGACATCTCCACAGCCAATTAAAAATGTACACCTGAAACGCTGTTTGTTGTGAGTTAAAATTCACTGTTACTGTATCAATTTTAGTTTACTATCTTTTGAAACAACCGGTAAAAAACCCATCGATAGTTCCAAAATCATAGAGTGTCTACTGTCTACTATTTGCAAAATCTTAGCAGTACATCTTATATGTATTATAGTTTTGTATTTATCATGGTACTAAGTGCTATGTAATCTCATCTGCAACTGGCTTTTGTAAAAAAGTTAATTACGCCTAGAATTATTTCGCTCATCGAAATTAAACCTAACGACAAATCTACTCGAAAACAAATTTTCTCGCCTCACCATGCTGTTCCAAATTAACTAAAACGCGGCTTAATTAACAGGCGGCACCAACCAGTATGTTACCCACGTACCCATCCAAAACGAGAAACTTCAGAACTTAACAGATTAGTGCAATCAGCAAAAAGAAAATTATCGCAGTTAGAACGTCGTCTAGGTAATTACCATCAAGTTAGATTTATTAGCGTTCGAGAGACCACGCGTCGGCAGTGAATAACTTGCTCAGCCGAAAGTGTTCCTAATTGGGTTATTAGCTGAAATCGCGCCCGCAGTAATTATTGCGTCAATCCGATATTGCATGAGCAATCAATAACAAAAATTGTTTTTTTGCCTGCTGGGTAATGGGATTATTATTGACTTTTTAGAATGAGAAATCCAATGCACTCGACGTACTACAAAAACATTAGGAATTCAAATATTGACTGCATTAGAAAAACCATACACATATTTAATTGTATAATTAGCGGGAACAAAAGCAAAAACAAGAAATTATATTAGCATCCACCGGGAATCGAACTCGCGCCTTTAGATTTAGCCTTCAGTACGCAACCGCCACGCAATGAGGACCATGCCGAAAACTCGGTGTGAGCGTGTTTAGTTAAATTAAATTATGGGAATGAAAACCACTGACATCATCTATTGCCAAATGCCATGAGCACCAGTGGATATGTATGCTGTAGTTATTGCATATCTGACATTAAACTTAAAATATAGTATTTGTCAGGCACAGAATCCTCTCGATGATGTAGTATACGCTTTACTAGAAAAAAATCCGAATTGCACCTTTTTTGGCGTACCTACTTGTTATTATTACCTATTAATACTTACCCACTGTTGAACCAAGACAAATTCTTTTCGATGCAAAAATATTACCGTCCAATACACTTTCTATAGTGTTAAGAAATAGTGCGAACGAAAAACTGTGGTTGGGTTGTTACAGCCGCACCATTAACGTGGACATGTCTGATGCATTATGGAAAAGGTTGCGGCGTTAATGCGTTAATGCCCGCATGTTATTGACTCAATGCTCCCAGATTAGGTTGGTTTACATTACATTGGACCAAACACAAAAATATTTAACCATGTGAAATGGCTGTCAACAATATTAAGAGTTTTTTCTAATGCTAGGTTAGGATATGCATCACAAACTGCATTTATTCATTCTTTACGAGTCTTTATTCCGTGGCAGTTGAAAAACAGTCGTTTCTTTAGTGCAATCCTAAATTTTGTACTTCTTCGGAATCATTACTATCTAAATCAGGAATCAATCGCGAATGTCTCTTTCTAACGTCCATGATGCACATATGTGGTAACTCGACAATAAACTGATGACAAAAGTTGGCTCCTTCCTGATTTGGATAGTATTTATGCGTTCTCCAAATGCAAACATCTACGCGCAAGAATTATGGATATGGGGTCTCAGTGGCCATATCATACTTTATTCGTACTTAAGGCGCCGTGTTTACAAAGTTCTGTTTTGCCGCTATAGCATTGACCACAGATCATATAACAAAATGGTCTGTGGCATTCACTAATAACTTTAGTTAGTTTTAGTCAATGGCTATAGCTTATTAGACATAATACCTATTGGCACAATTAGATGGCACTTTTCAAGGTAGTACAGCATAAAATGCACCCCAAAACGTGAGGACACATGTCCACGTCAAAATATTGTTTTGTAAACTAGAAATTGGATTTGCGTTTGATAATACAAAACAGCAGGACACCGTGTTTAGCTGACACGCATCATTAACGAATTATCCCTACCTTTAAGTAGATATCAAGATCGTTCAGATCCTGCCTTTTAGGCCTCAGAACACCCCAGAACACGGGGTGATGGATACTTTTTCAGTACAGCGTGAAATCTAAGTAAACAACTTTTTATTCCCCTGCCTTTTCCGTGTTTACCTTTTATAACTTTGAAACCCTGAACGGAGAACTCCTTTGTTCGAGCCTCTATTGTAGCGCTCTGCATTTTCCTTCCTGCTTGCAATACTCTGTGCTTGTTCTTGCAGAAAGAGAAACAAAGCATTCCATTCTGATGCAGGAGTATAACCGGGATGTGCCGTTTTGTTTGAAAAGTACGTCGCTGTGCTGAAGATCGCAAGAAGTTCATTCATAACTGTTTTAATTTCAAATGCCGTTAGAATACAAAGATAATTAAACTTTTGCAGCGCGTCTTGCACATAAGCTCTGAATTGTATGGTTGTATGGTAACATTTTGCACTGTAAGTTTTAGTAACTTGACTTTAACTTTTGTAACACTACGATAAACAGTCAAGAAGCAATAAAAAAAAATAAGGCACGTTAGAGCGTATGGTTCCATTACTTCCTGAACAGAAGGCTGCGTTGTCAAGAGCCACGAGTAATTCATCAAATTTATTCAAACATTCTAAATTCAACTAAACAATTATATTTATGTAAGTAACTCAAAAAGAACTAAATCACATGTGCTTATTAACTTCTGCTATAGTTATCCCAAGATTCTTTACCATTAAAACAACTAAAACTAAGAAATGAGGAAGTTAATTTGCAACCAAGGTGTGTATTAGATATAATAACGCATCATATTTATCATGCTTTCTGGATGAGTGGACTGTCTGTGTTGTTTATCAGCAAAACTCATCAGTCACATGGTCCAGCTTCGTAACCAGGGCAGGTGTCTTTTATTTTTCAGTTGCTAATCCTTGCAATAGAGGTAAGTCACTATTAAATCATGGCTTTATTTTGCAATACGTCCGTTAGATTGCTCTCTGCACTATTGTGTTTTCATTGTTACTAGTGTTTTCCAGTTACTGCTTGAAGCCTTTTTATCTGGATACCGATGTTTAATAATATACGTCCATGTCTATTATTTAGTATACAAAGAATTGAATTTATACTACTCAGTAGCAAGTGGATATTTCTAAACAACAGTTACGTTTCGAAGCAAAAATAGCATGGGGATCTGACTTTATAATATGGTTTTTATAATGAAGATATAGATATAGTATAGTCTCGATATATTTAGCTAAAGAACGTTTTTTGACCTGTAAATTACAAAACAGAGGAAAGCTATTAATTACATCTTGCATGGTGTTCTCACATTCCCGTGATGCGCAGTTGCAAAAATACAAAATAGTTTTTTTTGGGCTATAACACTTGAAGTGCTTTTGTGAAAGAAAGTTCCAGTTTCAATGTGTATCCCTATAATCTTTACACGAGTGAAGATATATGCCTCCAGACCAGACTACTTGAGATGGACATTCATTTGGGCGTTTTCCTCCAAAGTAAAGGAGATTGCAATCACCCCTACATGCAGCCAATATTCGAACAATCTGGATATCGAACAGACCAACTTATTCCGGGTTTGAGAACACCAACAGTCCTAATTGTCTTGTTGAGCACAAATGCATGACGCTAACGGTCAGTCCAATTCCTTCAGTGTTCATGCTGAATTCCTATTACTAGAACTCACGGCGCGGAAGGGACCAACGATCAAAACAGCAMGCCGATGTGGTGAATTGCAAGAATCAATCGATTGACGGAAGGGTGCAGATTGGGTCTCCCCTCGGTTATTGGACCCTCGACTAATGCTGACAAGTGTAAAATCCTGATGGCTGAAGGAATATAGGCGAATCTGGAGATTCATGCATAAAGCTGACGTTAAGGGTTTGCGTTTATTTAAATGTAGGTAAATTTGTTAATTTGTTACGCCAATTAAACCCGCCATGACTAACATAGATAAAACGCTGACAATTCGGTATCCATCTCCAGCACACATTAAGATGCATTAATTTTTGTGTTTCATGAGTTACTTTAAAAGAATTAAACTAACGAAACTGTTAAATTTAGCTTTGGGTGTTGGAATTTGTTGAGCCTATTTGCTTCTAATAAATTCCACAAGTGCAAGTTTTTTCTAAATATTCATGAAATGGAGTAACTAGTAACAATGCTTATCGTAATATAACAAAGCTAGGTACCATCGCACATTTATTTGTTTGTTTGCTCTAAGCGACCTTAAATTTCGCAAAATTTAGTAAAACTCAAACTATGATAAATTCAAAAATGATTAAAAAGTAAATGAAACTGTTGAAACAGTACTTAATTTAAAAAAATGGAACACCTAACCTTTTCCGTGTTGTAACTGTTCAAAGCATATGGAAAGTTTATACATAATCCAATGTCACGTCCTCTTAATGCATGATCATTATTATGTTTCATTCTGAATAAGACGATAAAAAATGTAAAAATCTTACACTTGTAAGTTGCTGCCATCTACCGGTGTTATTTCAAACCTCTATCGCCGTCTTTCTAAAACGGCCATTTTTGTAACATGACAAATGGCAAAGATCGTTATCCTTTCAATTGGGGTTATCCGTAGTTGTCAATAATTGCGAGGCTTTCTTGTTTTCATATTTTCCAAAGCGCATAACATTGCTCACAGGGGGTGGGCCAAATGAATGTATTTTTTCTGTCACTACATTACCGTTGAAAATACAACGTGTTTTACATATTTTTTAGCAATAACTAATCCATTATGCGTACATATGCTTAAGATTTCTTTGTCTACTATGTTTATTAATGTCAAGGGAGAGAGTAAAAAAATGCATGTCTATGCTGTGCTGTCTGCACCGCAACCAACTGCAGATAGATCTATTTCGCTATCATTATAGCTCATCAGTGCAGTTTAGGTCACTTGCTTTAGGAAGTATACTCATTAAGGCAGCTAGGTGGCTTTGTCATCATGTCAGTGTAATCCTGACAGATGACATTGCCATCTAAATTTCTAACTTTGTTTCATTGCAATTTTTATTACATTCTTGTATTCGATTTGACATTTGAATGGCAACTAATTAGTCATAGTTCAAGTCTAAAATTCATCAGTTTGGAGTTATACATTTTGTGAAAAAAATTTCGATTGTAAAATCCAATAACTATGGAGATTTGCTATTACTCTAAATACAAATCGAGAATTTTGTTTCTTAGCCTTTTTTTATTTTGAAATCTTAAAAAAACACATAACTTAATGTTTTCAATGTTTGTAATAAATATTAAAATATATTAAAAACGAGTGATAAAATTATTAAAGAATCTGCTACACAAATAGTCCCGGATAATTTACAAAATTATCTTGCAAGGAATTTAGTGATTGGTGCCTGATGAAAGAAATAAATGAAATACATAACGAGAGTGTGCTTCTGGTATATTTTGCCTAAAATGCAAAGCACGTTAAGACTTCCACAGTGTGGTCATATGTTATAAATACCAATACAGTAAATACATTTTGTGTTCTTCCAAAAGATTATAAAGATATTTCAATCTTAGACACGAAGTCAGAAATTGACGACAGCGGCACAGACCTTCTACCGTTTCCCAGTCATAGTCAAATTTCTCGTGTCATTCATAGATTAGGTTTTTAAAGATCTTTTTGTTGGACTGATTCGTGAGTTTTCAAAAAAGTCTAAAGGGCTTAAAGTTAAAACTTTATACGAAAACGTTGCAGAATTCTTAATGGTTGTTGTGGTATCTCATGCACTGGCATATTTAGTGAAAAAATTCACTAACGGAGTTTCTCTTCCACTCCTGACATTTCCATCAATTAGTATCCCATTTGCGCAGGTATGTTGGCAACGTTAACTGAACCTTTTAGTAAGCAACTATAAAAAGGTGGGAAACTGTTATTAATTAGCTAAAATCATATTTGTGCGGGGCATCCCGGAAAATTTACGCACTCGACAACACGGAGTATACCGTAACTGCGCCATTTATAGTTCTTAAAACTGATAATGAGAAAACGGTTTATAACTCAAAGAAGTGCTAAAAAGGACCCATGCAGCGAGGGGTGGGCAGTTTATGGCAGTCTTATCTAGGATTTCAAACAGGCAAACACAGACGATTTGCCTGCCTAGATAAGACTGCCATAAACGGATTTTTATAATTTTGTTTGAATTTTCCGTTTTTTTTTAGTTTTAGCTAAAAATGTGCACACGGTATTTTACTTTTTCATTGCTGCCAATGTGCCAATGGTATTTTCATGCAGTCAGGCGTAGCTAACTTCAGTTTTATCTGTCACATTATGTAGACGGTTAATTGTTATGGCGTGCGCGAGAAAATATTCTAACGACCGGTAACTGGCCATATTGCTGGTTCGTAGGGCAGCGAGTCTGCGCCGTAGCTTGCTGGTATGACAAAGTGAATGGCGATTGGCGAGATGTGCGGCAGAACCTGTTGTTTGCTGTAACATTGCCATGAAGTTTTACGCAACGTCCGCCATTTTTCGAGTAAAAGTTTTGGCAGGAACATTCCAATTTTGCAATGTTAATTTTACTGTGAACGAATGAACTAAGAGTCACATTTCTTGAATTGAAAATACTTTTGAAACAGATTTAGTCCTTGAGATTACTTGTCGTTAAGGGTTAAATTCCATTCACCACGGCTTCGGAATGTTCTTTTCGCATGGATTATTTGACTACATATTATAAGTTTGGTTATGGTTATTGCCGTTCGGTAGCAAGTTGATTTGAAAGTGATTGGCGATAACTAAAAAGTGTGTGTAATCTAATACATTATTTCGATTATTAATCACTTAAAGAGTATGCGTAACAGTTACAATTAGAAATAAAGCAAGGATGATAATGTGATCCTTTTGTAGTCACATAAGCGTGATGCCTCATGTATTTCTTCGCGCCAGGTATCTCCTCAGTACACGTTTTCAATTCAAACACAAAATTCCGCGCTTCATCTACTATGCAAAGTAATCTCAACTTCCCCACGCGTAAGTTCTACCTCCCTCCTCAACAACACAACCCTTATCCGCAGGTGAGGCATAAATTAATAAATCCAAGGAAGCGTCCCCATTTGACGCTTCCATTTTGCCTGCAAACATCGCGCCCAGACAATCCCTTATCTCGAAATCTATGAATTTATGAGGAAACTCGCTGCAGTAAGTTCAAAAGTGCTGTGCCAAGAACGACTGTATATGACACGGCCAGTTGCCTTGCCGCGCGGACTTACCGATAAATTAGAAAATTTAGGGTCCGACGTTGGGTCACGCCTCGGAGGATAAACTACAGAGGCCATGCAATGTTGCCGGGCTTTATCTTAACTAGCCCCCGTCAACATATTTTTCTTCCGTTCAAGCTGAATATCTCCATTCTTCAATCTAATTCCCCTCATTCTGCAATGTCAGCCACCATCGTTTAAAATTTTTACTCGTATCGAAATTTCTTTCGCTAAATCCTCTCAAACCCTTGGCATACATGTGGCATGTAAGTTGCTTAAGGATCTAAAATAAAATAGAATGAAAGAAGTCAAGAGAAGACTTCTTATCCAACGAAATCCATTTGTGCCAGTTTTAATATGTATGCATACAGAATATCGAGCAGATGAACTCTCAGTTCGATGTCGACCGTCATAATGAACGCAAGCAGTGTTTTACGCTTTTATTTGTATAAAAATCAAAACTACCAAATACCTAATGAATGTTGCGCAGCCCTGTTTCAACAACAGATAGTTGATGACCAGAATACCTGAACAAATAGCACAGGTGACGAGTTTATTACTAAACCAACACTGCATTGAAACTTTTTGGGGACAGAAAAGATATTTTGCTACGTATATGAAATGCCCCACCTAGCGGCAAAGTTATATAGTCGATAATATTTTAAATGAAATCTGAATGTCCATATTAATTTTTTTTAAATACCGTAAGTATAATTTCCAAGGTACATCGCTTTCCAGCATTAACTGATCACCCTGTATAATGAATTGACTCTAATAAGCGCCTTACTGCAAGTTAGGCTAGCAAGTTGACAAGTCACGTAAATATTTTTAAAAGTACAATCAGAAAGGTAATTATGCTAAATTTGGTTAAAATCATCATAACAAGTAATTGCTTTAAAATTAGATATTTAAAATCCACTAACCTGATCTGTTTTGGTAACTTGGGGACCCTCCATTTATCGCATTTGCGTTTCTACTTTATTTACCTTAGAACTCATCTACTACATAATTGTTTATTGACCCCCGTACGCCTATCCAAAGGCAATTACTGGAATGCATAGTGATATAACATAATAACCACCTTGAATTTGCACAATTGGTCACTTTAGTCTTGAATTCCGAACTATTAGGTTCAGTGTATGCTGTGTACAGCAACTTGCAGATACATATTGGCTGTATTCTATTACACTTAAATTCAGTTTAGTTCAACTGTATTGATCCACATCGCTGGCATCTTTTGTTGAGACAAGCACTTTACTCCCTAGTAAAGAAAATTATTATAGATTATAAATCAATTTAGTAATTGTTATTCTGATAAGCCGCTGCAACAGCAAATACGCATTTTATAAAATGCAAATAAGTTCAGAAGTGTATAAAAATCCATTCAGATTCCGAGCAGTACGGTTCGCGAGAAGCATCCGTGAGATTTGATCATTCGCCAAGTTAACGAACACATCCATCATTTCCTAGTTAATCCGGGATATTTACAGATCGTGACTTCGTTGACCATACTGGGGGTGCTTTGTTAGCTGTAGGGGCAGGATTGCTGGAATAACCCACTTTCCTATTTTCTTCCCACTGTTCGTAGTTATGGTATGGTTCGGAAACTGCAGCCATTTCGGCTCGAGAACTCTACGGTTCCGTTTAAGTATCTACCGTTTTTCCCTATTTTCGGATCGGATAACTAAATGTCATTTGATCGAGACGGACTTTCAGTGGCGCCTTGATGTATCCTTTGCTTTGTCCCGAGGCACGATATATACATGTCCGGTGGCGCAATTCACTTGCTAATTCGGTAGAGATGCTTGTTTGTCAAGACTGAACATCTTGCCCGATCTCGCAGGGTCGCCACGATCATGTGGTAACTCTGTAAGACTTTGCCTGCTAACTATAGGAGTATCCACGTCCACTGAAGGAGATGGCAAAGCAGCCAGCATATCAAAATTATTTGCTGTCTTATCATTTATAGGTCTAGTTTGTTGGATTTTGTATACTTAAGTTAGCACTCTAACCTTTCGAAAAATACCGGTGTGCGTCTGTCGAAATAGCAGAATGGGGTTCGCTTGCATTATGCTGTAATTCCGTGATATTAAMGATAAAGTGCCGCTGTACACTGCATTCCTGGTTCATTTCGTTGATATTTAACTATTAACACCATTCCGCGCATTATTCAAATTAATATTTTCGTCTTCTGCACAAATTAAATAAACTGCATGCTCTAGTTTTATGTTTTGTAATATTTCTATAATACACCAACGTTTAAAAACGTAAGAGTATTTAATACTACTGATTTCTTTTTAAAAAATTTCTGTCTAAAAGGTAGTAAATTTGTTATGGATAACGAGCAAGGAGGACAGAGTGAAGTTTTTATGAAGAAAATGTATTTTTTTCTGTTCGCCAACCATGGCGTTTCAAAGAGAAGCATGCACTTGCGTACAACCCAGTCCGCCACACGTATGGCCACACGCTTATAGTCACTGTAGGTCGTCGACGCTTATGACGATGCCGCGCGGAATAACAAGGAACCTAGTAGTTCAGATTCACAGCTATTACGTTTACGTTACGTTAAAGACTTGTACTAGAAGAACTAGTATAATGTACTAGTACCTATAACTGAACGACAACTAATGAACTAGTTCACCCAAAAGAACTCTGCATCTCTAATAACGTGTACCAAGCAACCAGGCTCATTGGTATTACAACATAAGGTTGACTTTCCAATGCTACTGTTTCTGTTACACGCTGCAGTGTATACGTGTATACGTGCACGGACTGATGCTAGAACTACTAAGTAGCCGAGTACGTCCGACATTCGTCGTAGGCGACCGACCATGGCGCCTACCCAGCATCTACGTTCACGAAGATTTAGCTGCGCCAACTGTATTTAAGGATGCTTTGCGTGAGCCCAAATACATCTACTGAATTTTAGGCGGTCGAGTGGAATCGCATAATAAAGGTTCGCGATAAGAGCGTGGGTTCAAATTTTCCGGCGACATGGGTTGTGAAATAAAATTTGAAATATTGATACAATCCAAGCCGAAAAATCACATTTTTTAAAGAAAAAGATTTTTAAACTCATTTAAAATTTTTATTTTTCATGTTTGTTAAAATTGCAAGGTAGGAGGCGTCTTGCTTACCGCGAGTGGGCGCCACTGGATGGGAGAGAGATCTGGTAATTATTTGGAGAGATTATATTCGGAAGTGATATTATATAATTTTAATGGACTGCATTGTTTGAGTAGACATGAATTGAAGCAGTAGTGTCAGAATTTCAGTACTTGGGTAAATATATTTTTTAATTATAAATCTACTTTTCAAACCATCACACGTAATAATATTTAGTTCGGACCACGGTAGTAGATAGAGAGGTATACACACGATGCCGTGTGAAGCAGGTCGATTCCTTAGTCAGTCGCATTAGAGGGAGATAGAGCATAGTGGGAATCGTTCCACTTTGCATAGGGCTACTTGGCAACGCACGCTGTGTTAATAAGATATTTTGATAATTGATAAATTTGATTCCCAAAATTACCTAAGCGAATAGCGATGGTTCATTTATCTTTCAAAAAAGTGTGGAAATGATGCATTCTGTTGTTACTTATGGAACAATTTTAGAGCAGAATTGCGCTGCAAATTGAATCAATATTTCCACATCAAATTGTCATTGTATTTCTAATATTATACGATCAATAATGAGGTTTTGAGCATTTTTTCTCCATACACATTTTTATACCTACGACAAGCGGTTCTCGTGATATTAGCAAAAGTTCATACATTTGTAAAATCCGTTTTTTCTAAATAACTCGAAAATTATTAAATTAGTAAAGCAATTGCAGGAGTGCTTTTAGATCAGAAATTTGATTTTCTATATAATGGCAAAATTTTAAAAAAATCGTATGGACAGGGTCCAAAATCCATGTTTTTGAAATATTTCACAAATGTCAAAATTTTGTAAAAAAAAATTTCCTATCTGAAGATAATTTCACTTTTTGAATAGATTAGGTATTTTCGACGATATTTAGAAAAAAGCGTTTTTTTTTTAAATGACGGTTTGCTAATATATTCTTAACAGTTTGCTGCACCGAAAATTTAAAGGGACGAATAATTACATACTAAAAGGAAAAATAAAGGTTTGCAAAAAGGGTAATTACCCAACAATTTTACCCTCTTCCCTATACCCTACTTACCAATAAAAATAATTCGCTTTGGGTAGTTGGGATTTATATGCATGCCAAATTTCAAGTTCGTATGTTGAGTCTTTCGAAAGTTATCGCGTCCATACACAGACACACACACAAGACATTTTTTCCTCAAATTTTATTTTTGTACGTTTTGAGCATTTTAAAGTGATTGAGGAAATTAAAAATTTTTAAATTTTTTTCGCGATACAATACTTTATACATGACACATGGCATCGCAAATGACATTGACTGTTCTCAAATAATGGATAGCGCAAGCGCCTCAAGAAACTGCGCAGATTTCAATTGGAATCAGATTTGAGAGGCCTTCGATGTTCCATATTTTATAGAGTTCGGTGATTACCGTGGTTCACACCATGCTTTGTGTAAGAATTTTCAATAATGTGTATTTTTCTTTTAATGTATATACTGAGTAAGTACTGAGATCTATCATCTATCTATTTATTATAAGTACATGTACTTGCAGATTACCAACCTGCGTCGTAGTCCGTAGTCACCGCCAGATGACACGTGCGGTGTAAATAGTGCCGACGTCAATAATAKTAATCGTTATTATGACTTTTATTCCGACAATAAGCAATTCCTGCCAAATTTTACGAATCCTAAACATGAGCATTCTGGATATCGTGTTTTATTAGCAAGACGGTCCTGTTCATATATTACGAGTACTTTGTACTTGATTTTTAGAAGATCCGCTGAAAGCTTATTAAGCCATCGATAACCACAATTGGACCTTCCGACACACGAAGTAATATGGATTAACTACACCAACAGTATATGTGTTATGCGATGTGGTTACTGTCAACCTTGTAACAATGCGACAGACAAAGCCGGCAACACCGATCTTAGAAGTGAAACGAAAGAGCAGATAAAATAGAAACAGTTTAATTCTCCCTGTATTCTTATTATCAGCCGAGTGCAGACTTCGCTTACCGTGTAGAGTGGCGGACATCAAGAGCTTGCTTTTATTATCCTCTTGGCCGGCTTTATTTGTAGAAATAATCTAGAGGTCTTGTAATTCGTGAGGATCAGGAGCCCTTCCATCATGCGAACACTTGGGTAAAAAAGGGAGATAAAATATACTGCCAAAAGCTATTGTGAAGTACCTCCCCAGTCATATATTTTAGAATAAATAACAATAATTTCATGATTGTTAAACTCAGACATCCACACGAAAGAAGATGGTATGCTTGGCTAATCTTTAATTAAAAAAATAAGTTGGCTGGTCTAAGCTTATATCAACGTATCAATTTGCACAACTGCCAACTCAATTTGAATGTATAACAGAGCTTTACTTCGTATTCAAAAATGAAAAACCACTTATACCGCAAGCCGAAAATTCTGTAATATACGAAATTAATTATTGCTATGGAATGGTGTCGTTTGATTCAAACACCGACCTACCCAAGCGGTACAAATTAATGCGGAATTTCAACCTATGAGCATAGCTGACATAATTATTAATCATGGCTTCGGAAAGCATTAATCAGTTGGTGATCCTACAGCGAATTTTTGTGTGGGTCTTATCGACGTATATCAATGAATGCTATGAATTTGAGCTTAATTAAAATTATTACTACGAAATAATTCAATTAATAAACCAACTCAAACATCTGTAAAGAACCTTAGGTTATTCGTTCTAAACGTAATGATAATATCAAGATTGCAAATACGTGAACAAATATTCGTAAATGCTAAAACGGCAAGATTTTTAATTTAGCATCCAAAACAGTGTAAGTGCGATATATTAGAAATATTATATGAAATCACAAAGTAAGCCACTGTTTTAATGTGAATTACTGCTTGTTCTCCTTTTGTTTCGCCTCGTTCAAGTAGTCTAATTTTCGATTTGCGATCTTGCCAAGAATGTTTGGTACCGCTGACCAAAAAGATCATCTGTTTTAGAGTTTGACTTTATTATTAACTTATTATGGTGTTAATCATCTAACTGCATTACAACAAATGGCACTGTGTTTGATTCTGTTAGAGGTACTTTAAGATTGCTCTTACGTCTTACAACAAAGTGGTCAGAATCTAATTTCAAATTTCCACATTAAATCTTGTTTTTGCAGTTGTTTATTTAATAAAATGTTCTTGATCACCAGGTCAATTAATAAAATATGTATTACGTGCAGTATTAGATACTAGGTATTAATCCATTTCGCACTTGCGAAGAATATCGTAGGACCACTTGACGAATTCTCTTTACAAATAAAATCAAGAAAAATTCGTACTTAGATCTAATCGAAAAATCTTGAAGGAAGGACTGCTGTTCCTGGCGCAAGCGAAAAGGAACTGAAATCTTAACAATAAATATTCGCACATTACACTAAGCTATAGATCCAAGTAAATGAAAACACGATCGTTCACCATTACTAACATTTCCCACTAAAAATTTATCGCGCTTTTCTATGATTGCCCAAATGAGGACTACTTTATTGCTGCGATAAAAAGAACTCAATTTGCCGTTTCCTCCCAAGCCGCCTTAATTCTGAATTGTTAGCAAGTCTCCGACTTCAAAGCTCGTGTAATTAAGTTTTACGGCCGTTTCACACTACGTCACACGAGACCTATTGCACAGAACATGGTTACCTGTGTAACTGACGACGCTATAGATTATAAATTCATCACTTTGCCATGAACAGACAGAACGTTTGACAAATGAAGTTTTAATTAAAACGCATATCCCGACAGATATACTTCCTCAGTAAGAACGTTAGGTATCTCCCTATTCGTCTTTACTTCCTCAAATGTGACCCTCTGTACATACAGCTACTATTTGGAATTAATATAACTTAATAAAATTTTTAACTAGGTAATTGTGATCAAAGGTATGATAAATTAGGTACCAGTACACTTATTATCTCTTCTTGTAAATTAGGATCCTTATCAATTATCATCCCCCTCTCGACGTTACTTTAGAATAAATGATTACTCTCTTCTTCATTTTGCTTTCGATAATTATTGTAATTCTATAAATTTGAAAAGACCAATTTCATGTTATCATTTGTACCTAAAACATCGTAATGTCAGAAAGAAGTCTTAATTCATAAACCCATAATTAGGGTGACTCACTTGAAAGCTTCAGCCTACAGAAGTTCAAAATACAACACTGCATATTATTTAAACAGTACCTCACAATGCTTACAGAAACTGTATAAGGGAACTGAAAACTTACCACCTGACAAACCTAAACATTTGTTTATATTTTTTATATGGGTAGATTAAATAAAAAATGGAAACTAGAAGTTTCACTATAATAATGGTTATTTCAGTTCAATTATCTTGGACGGTATTCACTAGTTTCTCTCATCTGACATCATGCTATTTCTAAACCACGCTGTTGTGGATGGATAATTTTCGTCGAAAACTGAAATTATGGAAACTGTAAATACTTTCCCAGAGGTATCGGTAGTTCTTATTCTCTTATCAGTTGAAAGTTCTTGGTTGGAGTTAGACTATAAGTTTAGAACTGAAATAAGACTATGTAGAAAAGCAAACACGAGTTTGTAAAAAAAACTATTTTCTCGTCTCGTTCTAACAAATTGTAACATATTGCAAAATGTTATAAATTCGTAAAGAAAAGGCCTTTAATATGATAACTCTATTTTATGAAGCAATACTTTTTGAAAATCTTATAGTATAAATACATGACAGTCATCTCAAAATGTTTTTTTTTGACATACTGCGATTAAAATTACGATAAATTAGAAAACTTCAAAAGCGTAGAAAAATACAGATCTTCCAAAAACAATTGAAGTCAGACATCTGTCAGGATACCTACTATTTTACATTATACGTAAGGAAATCAATTTGCAAATAAGGGTGCAATTTATAAGAAATCAAGAAAAAAATTAATTAGCTTTTAATATTATGTACATGGGCAGTCAGCAGCAGTATAGATGAAGAGTACTTAGTTGCCAAAGTTTCTCCAAGAACCGCATCACTTTAATTGTTTAACTGCTAGTGAGAAAAACCTTTCCCGAGCATAAAAAAAATTAGAAAAAATTACATGCATTTTAATTAATGGTTTCTTTTGGACCTGACGTAAAGTGGTATTAAAATTAAAAAATAAACAGTATGTTTCGTTTTTGTTTTGCAGACTTAAGTATTCCTGACCCTAGCGCAGCTACAAGTTTCCAGAAATCTTACCATCCCATCCACGCACCAATAACAATGTTAATACTTAATTAACATCATCCTAACCTGATAGTTGAGAACGTCATGCAACTGATTTTTAAATCTATCGAGGGACACGCCAAAAAAATTTGCCTCAGCAATAAACTGATTAGTTGTCGATATGTAGTACGATTGACAGGAACGTGAAAAGGAGATGAATATGCTACCAACACGCAGCGAAAAAGCTTCCAAAATAGAAAAACAGTTAAAAGCTAAACAAAGCTAAAGCACTTGCGCCTAAAATCAAAAATAGATAGTTTATTAGCCCTTTTTGACCTCTGTCAATGCCGTCAATTGCAAGAATATAAAACTGGTTTCAAACACTGTGTCATATTCCAGGAAGATATGAATAAAAGAAGAAATAGCACTAATACAAAAGAAAACTCAGCAGACAAGCAGTTTTACTGCATGAGCTATGATATCATCAGTGTTATATTGGAAGATATTTTATATGAGCAACGAGTTTTACAATCGAAATAGATACAATAAATTTCTTTTTAATGAATAGTTTATTTCTAAACCATCACCCTGGAATGACAATTTGAAATAGTTTCAGATCATCCTCAAATACACTCTAAAGTTGGAATCAACAAACGCGGGTCAGAACAACGCAGGCATCAAATGGGTCCCAGATGTAAATAGAACTATGACCTGTGGCACAGCAATCATTACTTCTACCATTTGTCGCATGTTTGCTAAATACGACTATAATCAAGCTAATAAATCATCCCGGTACCTAGTCCATATACACAGGGTTTCCATAAATGATTCGTGCAACGAGGGCGGCGTTGATTTCTTAATTATTTGTGCCGCCCTTTTGTAAGTGCTGCCAAGCTACAATAAGCACAATATACTGTCAACTGCCATATACTGTACTGAAAGTTGCAGATAAAGTTGTGGCCACGAAATTGATGGTTTTATAAAGATTTTCCAGCAATTTTCATTTCAAACGTAAGTAATAACAAAAATTTGCCTGTTCGAAGCTACGGTCACGGACTTTAAGACATGACTTTATAAATGTAACTATTTTCTGCAAATTTGAAAACCTGCTCCTTCTCAGCCCTTTTCCCTATTTCAATGTTTGCACTTCTTTTGTAACTAACATTGCACCACCACAATTTAGCTGTTTACAATACAGTTTATAGGTTATAAAACAGGAAAGCTCTCGCGTAAAAAAACGGTGTAACCCGGTAGTGCAGCTAACTTCACTGCCACTTAACCTAACTGAATTTTACTCTTGCGGCAGCCTAAAAACATCTTTCACAACTACGACATAGGTATAACCTAAAAGTTGTACGAAACCGTGTCACTCCACATTTCAGAAACCAGAGCTTTCTCGACTCTTAAAGTTAATTATCTCGCCAAGCACTGAAGCATATGTTGAAAATTCACACTCCCACGTGTTATCTCATATTAAAATGTGTCAAATAATTCGACAGTCGACAGATGACAAGTACCCGTCAGAGCAATAGTTGTGTTCACTTTCCTGAGAGGCGGCAAATTGATTTAATCGACAATTTAAATAAGCGCCTTGATCCACGAATCATTTATAAAAACTGTTTAAGTTGTAGACTAAACGACCTGTGCAATCCCAACTTTTATTAGATTCATGCTACTCACGAAGCTAGTAACTAAAAGCAAATTTGTCAAAGTTGAGTTTCCTCCATAAAAGCCGTGTTGTTAGTTCATAATATACCGTTTAACCGTCAGAATAACAGCCTTAGTAACTAGAGTTTCAAATAACTTCAGAATAGGTATATGTACTATAGGATACTAATTCCTCTAAAATTAGTTACATCACCGATACTACGTGAAATATATAATACCTTTCAGACGTCACGAATCACGCTATCGATGAGCGATGTATTAAAAATCAGAGTTGATGGAAATGGTAGAGATTGTCTAAAGTTACGTAGAGGATTAGCAATATCAAGAAAATTATTCCTCATGGCGTCACTCAGAGCCGTGGTTTGAGTAAAACCATAATTTGAACCTTTACAATCAACATGTACCCAAGAATTTATACCACATTCATAACAATTTCACGTTCAACTCTACGCATATTCGTTTGCTTGTAATAACGATTGACACCATTTTTGCCACAAGATTGTACTTACAAACTCGAATATAGCTAACAATGCTAGAAGTCTGTATACATCGCCTATGTAATATATTTTTTTCTTTTTTAAACAAAACGGACTTTGTAGTCCCACCTAGGTAAAAATAACTCTATCAACAGATTTGACTGCTGCCGGTCGTAAGAAATACACTGCAATATGCAAAGGAATTTGTAGGTATAGGAAAGATTGCGAAAAATGCGTGTACCAACGTCGCATGTTCTTGTTACTTAGAACACTGTTTCATTTTGTCTCAAAAAGCACTACGTCCTTATTGCAAAAGATTTGTTACTTTTCATTGGAACATTACAACTCCTAAATATTTTTGAGCTAATCACGTTTAATTGGAAGTATGTTGTTATACGCTGAAGGCATATCCTCCAAAGATATATATCAAAAGCAGCCGGTTTTTTTTTCAACGGTTATATTACCCTATGAGGTTTTCTTACTCACACAATAGTAGGGGCATCTGCAGTTAGTTGAATTCATAACCTGTCCGTAATTTTATATTTTACATGTGCGAAAAATCCCTAGCGTATGGAAGCAAACTGTGGCTGGTAGTAAAATTTTTTCTATTTGAGTGAAATATTGTGTTAACTGTCCTTGATAAGATACAGCAGTGAGTAAGTGTTGGACAATATAGAACTTATGCTATTAGGGTTCTTCTTAGCCACGTCTGAGTCAGCCCTTAAAGTTTTGTGAATTGATGCAGTTGACTCTCTGTTGTAATAGATCATTTTTCAACCTCATTTTTTACGGCATACAGTGTAATCTAAGGTTTATCACAATATCAATATGTATTAGAGCAAGGAATGCCAAATTTTAAGTGAAATATGTTTTTAAAAACGTCATAGCATATTCTAGCTAGCATTTCCGTATTAGGAAACTTTTCTAAAAAGAGTCTGCATTTTCAGTAAAAATTTGTGTTTTCCCCGATGATCTTTTAAATCAAGACGATCCTCCATCTTACTGACAAGATATTAAACCCTTCAGGACGTGACTCCATATATCTTGCACACAGCTGTTAAACTAATCTTCACGTTTTCCACAGAATATTTTACCATATTATTAGAAAAGACAAATACCGAGTATGTGCAATATAATGTAGGGTGTTCTTGTTTGTACAAAGAAATTTATGGTGAATGTAAGGAATTAATAAGATGCATCCACATATGATATTCGTTCTATTATTTTTTCGACAGAAGATCTCAATCGACACAAACAACAAAATAACTAAAACAGAATTTATCGGAAGTTTAAGAAGGTTAGCACAAAAGAATTTCAAGAATCTCCCAAGACTGGCCTGTCAAAATTCTCCGCTTACGGGCGCTTTATCAGGCTTAAAACAACCAACCCGAGGGGGGAATATCCGCCAAACAGCACATAAAGCACAGTTTCCATTATAAGATTTAATTAAAGTAACAGGCGGCGTTTCGATAAGGTGCCCGGAATGATCGATATGCCGGGAAACGTAAAAGAAATGCAAATACGCCGGGATGAGGCAAGTATTCCGACGTAGGGGTATACATATCCGGGCTCATAAATCAGTGTAATTACACAGAGTGTCTCTGCGAGCCGCACGGGCGGTTAACTGTATACCCCAAGGCCGAACCGTACTCGTAATTTACAATCCACTCGCTGATAGCGCTACTTGTATTGTTTGGTTTCTATCTCGGGAAACAGTTACCTGTGCGATTCCATTTTAGCATCCGGTGTAGCCAAATTGTATGATTTAGCCAGATAAGCACTTTAAAAACTCCAGCGACAGCTAAATAGAAATAGTCAAGAATAGGACGATTTTATATATCTTAGTGTTATAAGTTGCACAAAWTACAATGTAAGCTTGCTGAGTAAGTCCGGCTGGTTATTATAAACGTGAAAGAGCGTACACGAAGCAAGCGAGTTTGTTTCGTAAGCTTTGTCAAAGGTTTGTAATGTGTACTTCATATTTCGCAGTATTAAGTATTAGTAATGACATTCAACAAGAACGAATGGTTCGTTTTGATTTATAAAACACTGTTGCGACAGTGATAGTGAATTTGATTTATTTTGGCGAGCACTTTTCAAACGGTTGAAGTGCGAAAAGTAAATCTGGCCACGCCGCGCTGGTAGCATTTAAACTGGCTTGGCTCTGTTAACGGTTTTCGGTTGTTGTTGTTAGCAGAAGTTCGAGTTTTGTGGGTGCGTTTATGTACGTTTGTTTATGCGATTGTGTTTTGGTTTAGTTAAAAAATTGTTCTTGTTTTGTTGCTACAGCTAGTGTTTTGTAATTGTATAGTTTTTTACAAAGCTGTTCTGTGATTTTTACTGACAAAGAACACTATTATGCGTGGGAATCGGTGTGCTATTAAAAACATGCCCGACAACCTATTCAAGTGGCATATCTATGTACCCTTTTCCTGCAGATTCTGAGGTTTGTTACTATAAATATATGTGTAAAAAAGATAACATTAAAGAAATATACTAATAACTAATGTGACATGCTGTACTATTATGTTATGTTGTATTCATACTTGATAAACTTTAATTATATTTTGTGACTTTCTATTTGTCTTATTTTATTTTCCTATTCAATAAAAGACGCAAAACTTAATTTTAGCATGTAAACCTAATAAAGTGCAAACGAGTGCGCCGCCGGTGGTTGGATTGTGAACTATCGCGAAGGTCCCTGGATTAAACAAGGAGTCAATAGTCTATATATGTCTCTTGTCTATGGCGAGCCGTTCGCCCTGCTACTTTCGTGCAATTCATACCCGGCAATAAAATTACCATTTCTATCTGAATTATTATTTATTTATGATGCACCTTGCCGTAGTGCTGGCCGAGGCACAATGGGAATTATCGCCGGTGCGCCCTTGTATACACGACCGCTACGATATGTTTCCATTCCGAATGAGCAATAACTGCGTGTAGTTCTGCGACGATTACCCTGTACATAATTATAGTTACGTGCGCGGTATGCGACATGGGTTTCGTTTTAATTTGCGAATCAGGTGAACAGACAGGAAATATTCGCGTAACACCTATTCAAAATGACGTATGGTGCGGTGAAGAACACGAACTGGTTTACACTTCAAGGAAAAATACTTCTGATGAAACATTAAAAATTTTCCCTTACCTCCCTCACTTTTACGGTTGAACTGCTTTGAACACGGCATATCAACAATACCCACGAGCAACGATACCATCTACATCTATTCATACCGATGTTTCTTACTATTTATCTAGTATATATTACTATCCAAATCTTATTTAGCTGGTCCAGTCTACTGCTATAGCATTTTGATTTTGTATAATCTTCGCCGCCTGACTATCACATTTTATATGACTACTTTACATACTCGAAAAATATTGGTGTTTTCGGCAAATAGCTATATAGACTAAATGGTGAATTTATATGATGAATCCAAAAGCAGATGAAGGTGGCTAGTCCTAAGAGATCCAACAATGCCTTCTTGATTTCTGGCCATCAGACAGACACGGCAACGTCGTAACTTGCCAATACTATGGGTCGGGATCTAAAGGAATCTAGCCAGACCCTGGAGATAGATCCATCCGAGATAACGATAGAAAGAGAATCAAAATTATTTTACAAAACAGGACCACTACATAATTACTGCACAGATATCTTTGAAAACGGTCTCATGCAAAAGCTGGGGATCGACATTTTCGCGTAAACTATCTTTTATGTGCAAACTCAGTGATGCAATAACCAAAATTCGTATAAGTGTAGGCTTGAAATAATCTGAAAGGTATATTTTAGCAAAAAATATTAGGTATATTAGTTCGAGAAGTACCTTGGGTTCTAGCTGAATATTTTATCTTTCAGATAAGCATTCATTTATCTCTAAATATTCAGTAGTTTTTTTAAGTTGTTCTTTTTCTATCGTTAGCTCCAATGTATATTTCTCTCTCTCCAGTATCCCAGTCTTAATAAGTGAACCTGGAGTATAAATATGCATATCTATGCTGTGCTCTCTGTACCGCAGCCAACTGCAGATAGATCTATTTCGCTATCATTATAGCTCATTAGTGCAGTTTAGGTCTACTGCAGGCAGCACGGCATAGAACTGGTTTGGTATGATGTAAGTAAGATTTTAGATGCCAATGCCATCTGTCAGCATTACACTGACATGATCACAAAGCCACCTAGCTGTTATTATGGGATGTGACCCGTAGCCTGACAAATTGGCATGCACGTGCATACTTCAATTTGACAGCAGGCTTCCACGGCACTTTTTGCCAGCGGGCAAGAACCGACATACATTAAAATGCATGTCTATTAGCTACTTGGCGGGTTACCTAAATGTTGCTGTAAAGGGGAGGCAAAGTTTACAATTTAAATCGTTTCTCTGGGATGTTTTTAACGTGGTTTAGAATACATTAACTTGTTCGTGTTTATTGCGCAGTAGTACGGTGCCGTTGTGCGGTTATAAATTCCTAGCTTAGCTTACGTTTGAGTGCGGTATTTTCTGGAGTTTTAACAAAAGGGGTAGATGTTTGTCTAAATACTACACTAGATTGCAAATATATATTAAGGCATCTCTATTATAATAATAACTGAATGGAAAGCAGTTTATTACAGGGTTTCTGTAAATGATTCATGCAAAGCAGACGGCGTTGGTGTTTGAATTCTTTTTGTCTCCCATTGTAACTGCTGCCAAGCTGCAATAAGCACAATACAACAATGTTATATACTGTAGTGAAGGTTGCGGTTAAAGGTATAGCTACGAAATTGATGGTTTTATAAAGATTTTCCAACAATTTTGGTATGATTCTATTTTTCTTCCAAATGTAAGTAATAACAACAACTTGCTTGTACAAAACCTCACAACTACGTCCATCATAACCCCATTTTGTTGCGGTCACAGACACGGCTTATAAATGTAATTATTTTCAGCAAAGAAAGCCTACGCAGTCAACACAATCCTTTTTCCCTACTTTAATGTTTGTACTTCTTTTGTAATTAGCATTGCACCACCACATTTGAGCCCTTTATTATTTCTGTAAAATACCCGATAAATGCAGCTAACGTTACTGCCACTTACTTTTTACCTAGTATAGGTGCTAATAAAATTTATACGAAACCGCGTCAGCCCGCAGCTCCAAAATTTGAGCTTTCTCCAACCTTATAAAGTTAATAATCCTACAAAGCACTACAGCATATGTTGAAAATACCCCCCCCCCCTACGCCCACTTATATTTTCAAATATATCAAATACTTCAGCAATCAACCGATGACAAGTATCTGTCAAAGCAACAGTTGTGTTAACTTTAATATAAATAATTTCCATAAGCGCCTGGATGCATGAATCATTTATACAGGGTTTTATAAATGATTCGTGCCACGCGGCCAGCGTTGATTTCTGAATTCTTTGTGTCGCCTTTTTATAACTGCTGCCAAGCTACAATAAGTACGGCGATCACTGAACATCAATGCAGACTATAGTACTGAAGGTTGCAGATCAAGTTACAGTCACGAAATTGATTGCTTTATAAAGATTTTTAACAATTTAAGGTTCTATTTTTCTTTCAAAGGTAAGAAATAACAATAATTCTACATACAGTCTGCACCCTTGCACTGTGGAAGCTTTGCGTAGTCTAGCTAACGTTAATACCACTTAGTTGGTGAATTTTACCATTGCGGCAGACTAATAACATCCTTCAGTCCATCATAGTAGATTTTCTTAACAGGCTTATTGTAGCCACAACCTCACAAATACAATACATAACCTAAAAGTTATACGAAACCGTGTCAGACCACAGCACTGAAATGTGAGCTTTCTGCAACCTTAAAGTTGATTATGGCACAAAACACTACAGAATATGTTGAAAATACACACTCCCACGCGTTTTCTCATATTAAAACATATCAAATAATTTAACAATCGACAGATGGCAACTATACGTCAAAGTAATTGTTGTATTCACCTTCCTGAGAGGCGGCAAATGGATTTAATTGACAGCTTCCATAAGCGCCCTGGATGCATGAATCATTTATAGAATCCCTGTATACCTGTAAAGATGTATATATGCCTGCTTTCACCTTTCCAAATGAACCTATAAGACAAGATCTTTGAAAAAGAAGAATTCCCTCTAACGATTTAATTATCAATAAGAAGACCTTAGTTCGCGTAAGGGTTTTGCTTTGATAAGAGATCACTGCTCCAGATGCTAGTACCACGAAAAAAAATTGCTAAACAGGTAGTGCTTTTCCTTCTACCCTTCCTGTATTACCAAAATATTTCACAAATATCAGCACAARAGACAAAGGAAATACTTTGAGCTCGGCAATAGTAAATATAATGAATGCAGCTCAGAAACTATTAAGGGGTGGTATTAAAATTTGTGATAACGATAAATGAAATGCCACCCTTATTAATGAACAGTTGACCTTACGTATTTCAAAACAGGTTGGACAAAGTTCCAAGCTAAAAGCGATAGGGAAACGTTAGAAACATGTTTAACTTTACAGGATGTTTCAGACAAAGTGTCACAAAATTGAAATGCTTTAACTGCCGTAATATAATAATAGAAGAAAAACAGTTAAATTATGAATTCACCACACTAGAAAAATATATGAACGTATTAAACAGAGGAGACTAACATTTCCAACTCAAGCCTCAATTAAGTTACTATATGTTTTTTTTACAAATTATCATAATCCGCTAAGCTAACTATCGGAACTAATACTCATTGGTTAATATATTTCAACTTATGAATGGTATATATAATAGCATTACCCATTAACCTCCAAAAAACTATAATGTTGTCACCGCTAGCAACATGAGTGCCGTCCAAAACAAGAACAGAGTAAGCGAAGAAATCAAAAGAAAAATTTTTCAAACTGTCAAACGTTCTTCAGGTCTAAAGAAAAATTGTGTATAAATTTTGCTGTTTGGTTATAACTGTAACATATTGTCTATTTCTAGGGTAAAAGTACATGAATTTAAACATGACTTTGTAGCAAAATGGATATTCAAGCCTGGTGAAACTGTACGTTTCTTTTCAATAGGATGGCAAACTTTTAAGGTCCTTGTAAGCACTTGATCAAGGATTATCGTTACCAGATGTTTAAGAACGTGAGAAGGTAGACCTTCCCGTTGTGTCGTTTCTAGGAGCATGAGCGAGAAAAGCATATGATTAATTTGTGTGCTGGTATGAGCATCTTTAGCAATTGCGATGTCTGCCGCGTAAACTCCTTCGGTTTATATTAAAATATATATAATTTGTTAATTGGATCGCTCAATTTTTTCGTACAAATTAGACAGGAATAGACAACAGCTCGGGTAGGTTTTTAGTGGGGTTTTGTCCTCTCAGATATTAATAAGAAGGTTAATTTGCAAATTAAGGGCTGCAGTTCTATTTTCTCAATCCCACATTTAGGGAACACACGCTATAGCTAGATTGAACATTGATTACTTTTGGTTAGCCTTTGAGCAGATTTTTAATATTGGGTGATTAAATTATAAGATGGGAGCATGCCTATTTCAAAGCCTAGACGGAAGGTGGGAGGGTTCACTAACAAAGGTACAGACTAATCAAGATCTAAGATAGAAAATCGCGGAGTAACATATCGTATTTTTTTTGAAATTTGAGCAATCTCGTGCTGGTTCAATTAAACCTTATACATGATGTAAGAAACATTTGGTTTCTTGCTTGATTTGAGTCTGTTTTATTTTGTTCAATTTCTAGTCATTAATTGTTAAATATATTTTATGTAAGTGTTAATTAGAACTTGCAGATCAAAGGTGCATGACAGATCCGTTGTAAGCAGGCATAATAAAAGTGTCACATAACTGAACTGTTCTTCATAAATATGAGCTTTATTCAAAGAAAAATCAAAATTAAGGTTTGCGAAAGAGCCTAAATTCATTCTCCACTGTACGAAGCTAATATACATAGCTAACCATTTTTATAGAAGAGAAGTGATATAATCAAAAAAAATAACAATACGATCTAGGTGAAGTTATATGGAAGACAATTGTTACAGCAAAACTGTAATTATACCATAACATCATCTCACCAAGTCTCAGAGAAATCATTAAATACAAGTTCTTGAATTTCAACTACTTCCATTGTATATATACCTAGAAGTAGAAGTACTAGAAGTCAGTATTAGCACTGGCAGCTAGAGGTTAAACAATTTCTGCGCCATAATTATTGTACTGCAAATCATTAGCCACGTCATATTATAGTATTGAGCAAAAGATTTATTATTTTCGAACACGTCAAACGAAACAGGTATTAAGAAATCCAGTAGAGATAATCTTTTTCTTTAGCGGAGGCGAGGGTCGTTTGTCCTTTAAGAAACAATAATTGTCAATCCAAAAAGTAAAGGTAAGATTTATCGTCGATTTTATAAAAATGAATTGTACCCCTTAACGGCGGCGCGGCACTTTTTTGGCATATTGACACTGACAAATAATTTCTCCTTTATTTCTGCTGAAAGTCAAGCGCTGGTGCGGAGCTATGCACGAAAATGATATAGCGCAATTTTTTCACATCGACGCTCTTATACAGACCTGTTAGACGCTCTTAAATTAGTGATAAATAACGAAATTAATGTCGCTCTTAATCTCTTTAAGTATAGCACGCACTCATTCAAAAACAAGCAACTCAAACGTGAAACTACTTTTGTATTCTTCCAGCTCGCAGAGCTTCGCTCGTGTTCAGTGAATTATACATGAACAGATACTTATCAAGGTTTATATTTTTCTCGTTCGTAACGTTTAAAACGTATGTAACGTAATGTTTGTTTACATATATTCGAACGATTAGCAAGTAAAATTAATACATTCTACAGACTTAAAAGATACCAATGCACTGTTAGAATAGTTTCAACAAGCAGTAATTTGTAAATCATAGTATTATAGCGCATCCAAGCGCAAGTGCCTCTACTTGAACATTCCCTGCGTCCTTCCTGCAAGCACACTTTACTTTTTATCTATTTTTGGATAATAACAGAAGTACAATGACCAATTAAATAAAATGCGTTAGTTCAAAAACCCAGGGCCTCGAAAATCTCAGTTTTACCACTGCCAGTCTGTAACCTCAGATTGCCACAAATTTGAAAATGAATGCCAAAACTACCTAGCTTTGTTTGATGTTTTACTTAAATGAGTTACCACACCTACACTGTCATATCGATTCTATATCAAAAATTACTTAAATATAAATAAGTTAACCTTGAAATTGGTAAGGAGAAATTTGCACTTGCTGTAGAAAAACTAAAGCGTCTAGATTTATTTTTCTTTTTCAAATAAAACATTTTCGTTCTAAACGAAAATGAATTAAAATGGTTTTGCGTATTATTTTACTTGCATTTTAAAATAGTCACCGTTCCATGTTTCCGAGTATTCAAAAAAGGAGAATAAACGGCATTTTAACGTAATTAATTTATTTCAAGCCAAAGACTCGCATTGATTCACACAAAAATTCCTAAAAACTCGAAATTAAACGGAGCCAGTGATGCTTTCTTAGCATTTATATGCAAAATCGATGATAGAAACCAACACAAATGTATTAATAATAACGATAATAACTTTTACGTAGACTCGGATTTTATGTAAATTTTTCAGCAAAAAAATATTCAATGAGTAGGTAATAATCGTACAAATGCTAATAAATGAAAGCAAAATTAGTCTGACTAGTACCCTACCTTAAGTATCCAGATACTGTTCATGCAAAAGGTCAAACTGTGCGCAATTGTAGCTAAGAGGCAGATTTATATTTCAGAAAACCTCTAGGAGTGGAAAAAGAACCTTCTAACTTTATTTGCCACGCAGAGCTTTTTCTTTTGCCTTTCCCGTTTATGCCAACCTTCCCGCTGATCAAACAACAAGCAAACCTTGAAGTTCAACGATAACTTCCTTTGTACGTATGGAAATTATGTTTGTTTAGGACTTTCCCGGAGTTTATCGTAAAAACAGGTCCCCGGGCAACTCATACGGTGCACTCTTTGAACAAACATTTGTTACTGGATGTAATACGGGATTTCGATCTGTAAAATGCGAGACGTCAATTGTGAACAGGTTTAGGTATTTTAAAACGAAGGTACGTAAAAGAAATAGCATTTCCAAGTGTGAAGACGCATTTATTATTAGAGAACATAATGCGTGACAAATAATTAAGCACAGTAAAAACTAAGCGACCAATGCTTTATACTTACTTAACCTAACAGGTCTTGGGTGGAATGGGCGATTCTTAGGTTTAAACAATACAAGTTTCCTGAAACGAATTGAACTCTATAGCTACAGGTTATCTACTATTTGGCTGAAAAAAGGCTAACCTTTATACCCAAGTCAAGGTTAAATTATTACATCTAGGCTAAATCTTTCAGGCCAATCAGCTTAATATTTCTCTTAAAGGCCCTTTGGAGGATTTGTTGATAGACATATAAAGGATGGCGCTTTATTAAATCGGCCTTTACATCGAAACCAGTTTGCTTACTAAACTGACTTTACATGAACTAAACCGCAAAAGGAAAGGGTCTACGAGCAACAAGAAATTGCACTTGCAACCTGTCTTGACATTTTGGGAGCTTTTGATAGCACCTCATCTAACTCAACTAAAACAACTGTAAAAAAAAACATGCACTGGCCTCTTGTGCGACACGGTGGAAAGACTCCATGTTTATAACTATGACATAATGCTGTTACATTGCAGCTTTGTCCTAAGGCAACTGAACCAAGGAGGCGTTTACACACAGGGATATACCTACAATATCATCATTCTGGTATGTGGGATGTTTGGAGAAAGTATTTCGAATCTGATGGCACAGCAGGCACTAAAAACCGTAGAGAGGTGATGTTGTACAAGGGTGTATTAGCAGTCAGTCCTACAAAAGCATCAGTCATAACGTTCACCAGAAGAAGAAACCTTCAACAGTCGAAGATACTGAAACTCTGGAGATAGGGTATATATTTGAAAAAAATGATGTCAAGTACGCTTAATACCAGGATGATCTTCAATCCTCATCAGTAAAAAAGTTACCAGTAAAGCAACAAAAGCTTTATGTGCTTCTAGGTGCATAGCTAGAAGAACTTTGAGACTAAAGCAAAAAAAATTAACTGGGTTTATACCAAAGTTGTGATACCAACAGTTACATATGCGTTTTTAGTATGGCGTACAACTCTTACCGCTTCCATGGAGTTGGACCTGCCTCCGTAACGCCTTGTTGTAACATTAGATGCACAAATGGCAGCATATAGGGGTAGGCTTAAAATGGGGTCATCAAAATACTTCCATTAGAACAGGAACCCATACCAATATATTCGGTTGACAATGCCATCAGACAGAAGCACCGTGGGTTTGACTTCCAGAAACCCTTTGGAGTCATAACAACATGTTAGCGAGATCGAGAAAGATATGGTCCATCGATGGTTCAAAATCACATGATGGAACAAGACAGAAATCGTGGGAATTACTGCATGTGTTAGGGAAATTATAGGGAGGGCCTATATAATAAGCAAACTTGTATCATCATTGGCAGTCAAGTGGCACTGATGGCCTTGGAAAGCACACCTATACGCTCCGAGGTGGTAAATAAATGCCTAGATGCACTTCGTGTTTTGGGAACACTCACTGGACTGGGTTCGTCGACAGCAAGATATTGATGGCAATTTGAGAGCAGGCCTACTACACCTACTACTAGTAAGGGCTTGAGACTACCTATAGAGTAGCATATCAGTCTACACAGTGGGAAGTCAAGAAGTACTGAGACTGGAATATCAACTTTACTGGATGGACGTCTCCGGACTACGACAATCACGTAAAGATACGTTCATAGGGTGTTCGACCCAAGTAAAAATTACAGAACTGCTGTAATTAAGCACACGTCATTTAAGAACACCAAGCTTATGGGACATTGCTGTTTAAAGAAAGACATACGAAACGTGAGATGCAATTTCGAGTGCGCTTTGGAAAGAAAAGTTTCTTAGTGATCTGACAACAAACTGACAGTGTCAGTTTGCATATTGAAAGCGTCGATATGTCATACAAATAAGAGCCCCGCAAAAGTATCTATAAATAAGCTGAAAAAACCCCCAAAATGGAAATTGTTCGGCTGTTCCAACTTCAAAATGTATCCCTTAGAACGATTTTCGTAGAATTGCTGAATGTGAGCAAGGCATCCCATGTCTGAACTTGCCCAAAAGCGGTCGGTCCACGCAGGGAGCAGCAACTGGTAGCAACACCGTCGGAACATCTGTCAGAAAATGGGGACGACGATATCATGTATCCAGGAGCACTGTCAGCAGGGTGTTGGCTAGAAATGGTCAGAAATACCATAAAAGACAGAAATATACCTAAAATATACGGCAAGCCAACTGGCCAGAATACCAAGATGTCCTAATTTGCGACGATACTATTTTGCGGACAACAAAGTCATTGTGATTGATGACCAGAAATATTTCACTCTCAACAATTTAGAAATCACGAGAAATGATGGTTTCTATACCGAAAACCTAGCAGAGGTTCCATATGATGTAAGATACAAAGCGAAGGCAAAGTTTGCTGACAAAATTCTGATCTGGTGTGCCATATCTACCGCAGGAATTTCTCGCGCTCACACTGGTCGGGTTTGGGGAGAAGCGCTGGATGGTCAAGGGTATATTACTATTGCTTATCGAAACTGAGGGATTTCATTCAAGAACATCATGCGCATGATGAGGTAATTTTCTGGCCAGACTTAGCGTCCTATCCTTGCGCCCGACGAACACAGCAGTGGCTCCAAGAGCACAACATTCGGTTTGTCCCAAAAAATGATAATCCACCAAACCTTCCACAGGCACGACCTAGCCAAAAGCGAGGATCAGCTTAGGCGTAGACTCCAATAGAAGCTGCGCATCATGGACATTGGAGTTGTCCAGAACCTTATGGATGACACGCCGCGACGTGTGCGCCTGTGTGAGATGAAAAATTTTCAGTCCGAATTTTGTGCCAAAACTTTTGGGACATATGTTAGTAAAGGTATAGCAAATGATGCTACATGTCAGAACTGCATGGAGAATGATGAAACTCCTTGCCATATTCTACGTAAATGACAAGTCCTTATGAAAAATGACAGCACCTCTTCAGAGTACCTTTTGCAGAACCCGATCAGACTGCATAAGGACCCATTGACCGTATTCTAAACTGTATTAGAATTCACGATTAATGGAGCAACACATATCTTAGTACGTACTGGAGGTACAATACGCTGATGAAGCTCCGCCACACCCTATATAATTGTAAACGATAAAAACAGATATACAAAAACAACCAATAACAACGTGGGGCAAGATCGCTATACCTACAGCTCTGCTGCAGAGAGAAAATTGGAATATCTGAGGATCCAAAATAGATAAACAAGGAACCGGCCTAGATAGCAACTTGGTTTCTATCCAAATTCATGTTCATTTCCATCCAAAGAATGCAAACTTCTATCTCACAATATTAAAATTTCCGTTCGAGGCGTCCGCAATCAAGTGCACTCGGCGCGGTGGGAGTTTAAACAACTCCCAGAACTTTTCAATTTACCGGCTGTCGATCCCAATCTACATCGAATTATAATTTATGTTTTCATAATCGGCCCCCGCTGAAATTTACCACCCGTCGCTGCAAAAATCGCCATTTGAACGCCCGATTCCGGGGTATCGGTCGACTGGATGTTTATGACGCCGACCGTCCGGCTGATATTGAAATGACGGAACGGCGATAAAACTGCAGGGCTGCGGAATTCCGCACGTCACAGTCAACGGGGCTGCAGTATTCGGTGGAAACTGACGTTTGAAATGTAAATTCCGAAAAAGCTGGCAGGCGTGATTTTTTATATATACCTCATACTAGCTGGATTTATAAAGTAACCTCCTGTTTGCATACAAGCACACTGAAAATCTATTTCAAAAACTGCATTCCCATGTATCCACGCATTTAAGCAACATTTGTATAAATATTAAATGTAAGAATTTAGGATGGCAATGCCATCTGTCAGCATTACACTGACATGATGACAAAGCCACCTAGCTGCCTTAACGGGTACTAATTCCTAAAGGAAGTGACCTGTAGCCAGTTGCATGCCAATTTGTCAGGCTACAGATCACTTCCTTTAGGAAGTAGTACCCGTTAAGGCAGCTAGGTGGCTTTGTCATCATGTCAGTGTAATGCTGACAGATGGCATTGCCATCCTAAATTCTTACTTTCATCATACCATTGCTTTGGTATATAAGCAAAACCAGTTCTATGCCGTGTTGTCTACACTAGACCTAAACTGCACTGATGAGCTGTAATGACAGCGAAATAGTACTATCTGCAGTTGGTTGAGGTGTAGACAGCACAGCACAGACATGCATTTTAAATATTAAATGTTTTTGTACAATATACCTTCTCAAGCTTTATTTTCCCCCTTCAGTTAGTTAAGTAACTGTTCTATTGCAAACCGTATAAAATTATTAATTTTATATCATGCATCTTTACAACAGATTAAAAAAGTTAATAACGATTCTCACGCGTTAATGGTATCAAACTTTCAGAATTGCTTCTTGCATTGAAGAGGTATAGCATTATGTATACTGCATATTACAAACTGAAAAATCCACAAGGTACGGCGGTTAAAACCGGGTAAATTAAACTTTTTTTTTAATAAATTAACTGTCAAAAAATAAAAAAGAAAATCCTTTTGGATGTCAATCTTGTGACCTCTATAAAGTATAACTAAATAACTTCCCTCAGCTGCAACGAGATAACCAGTTTTGGACTAAATGCTCGTGTGTGCATTATCCTGTTGAAGCATGTGTCGCTGTCCGCGGTTTCACCACATTCGTCAGAACACAAACATAAACTTCTTTCGTGACAGTTTGCATTTCGCCCTCAACTAGACACAACGCCTAAACCTTTTCCACGACTGCCGGAGTACGAGTCAACGCGTTTTCTGGAATGACTTTTCCTTAATAGGTGACCAAAATTTTCCTCGATCTTCTCAGAAGCGTTATATTTAGCAACAATATTATTGTACACAGTTGATCTCGGGTACCCAAAGAACCCAATTATATCAGTCGCCGAATGGCCTGTTGATTACGGCAGCTCTTCGGTTGTCGCATTTGTTCGCAATATCTTCAGCATTTTGAGGTTATTACGGTTTAGTGTTTACTACAGGATGTACTCGTATGTGACGTGGCTTTCATGGATGCCAACTTGGACCAATGGCGGTAAATTCAAAATTAAGTTTATCCTGATGTAGGTGAAGCACCCCGTAGTGCTGTCAAATTTTTTTTGCAATTTAAGAAGCACGTTTACTTCATCTAACCTTTTTACATCACACAATTTAGTTGGTGTTGTCGGTACAAACGCATATTAATTTTGAACCAACGCTATGCTTACAATACAATATCGAAATACAACAGGCGTCTATTTATATTTTTTATGTTAGAACTATCAATCAACTATACATAATTGACATCCTTAAAATTTGTTAATACTTCATGGAATATATAGCTAGACAGAACAGCGACAACCAACCAGGGCTTCTATGTTATTATTCGTGCAGCCGAAAATTACTAGTTCCAAAACCTGATTGGTGATTTGCAGTATCGTATGCAAATATGGCTTCTTTAGCAGGGCATTGTACGTGTACTTAGATCAGTCTTTCTGGCAACTACATTTAAAATAAGAAAACTCACAGAAGAGGCTGCTTTTATAGCATTTGTACAGCATATGTACATCCTCTTTGGATATCATCTTCAACATTGTAGCCAGCTTTATTTCCGCAGAACTTCGACATACACGTCAAGTTTCTCGTTACAAATACACTTCCTATTTCCCATATTCAATTAATATAAAAACGAATTGCACTTATTAACAATAATTGCCAATAAACACCTGTACAAAATTTCGGCCTTGCCACCTTTCGGCTATCAATCCAATCAATCCTTAAACTTCCAGACTAATCCCCAAAGTATTATTAAATAAGGTTCTTGAAGCAACACATTGCTTAACAATGTAAGCAAAAGTGGCTATATGATATATAATCATAAAACTGACGACTATAACCAATCATTTTTTACAAATTCAGCATAATTGTATTTCTACAACAACAAAATAGACCTGCTATGTTCTAAAGTTGAACGTGATTTTGATAGACACAGGACGAATTTTTAATATTACTGATGAATGTTATTAAGTATATTACATGTTAAAGGCAAGACACACTTGGAAATTTGCTATGTTGCTTGGTAAATACACAATTTTTAACACGGACTTATTAATGTAAGTATACATGTAGTTCCAGGCCATTCTTCTATACCTACACATACATACATAAGTAATACCTAGCTGTCTAAAATTGTTTTACTTGCTTACTTTTACAGAATTTTTTATCTGACTTCAACCTCCTGTATGTCATAGCTGGAGATTTTAAGACGTATTTGCAGATATATTAAATTATTATCAGCCTTTTGATGTAAGCACGTCTTACGCCGGAACTGCACTTTGGGAATAATTTTTTGAAAAGCGCCAATAATTCATCAAGAGGTGGCTTTATGAACTACGACGTATATTGATACCGTCTGTAAGTACAGAGACCTACATTGCCGATTTAAAAAATCCAGTGGAAAGAAACAGTGAGATAAGATTACTTTAAATGAGTATTGTCGTACTGATTTTAGGTACCCTCTCTATCACGTATTTAAGATAGACGTCTCCATGTCAAACTTATGGGTATATCAAAGAAGAAAATGCTAGTTCAGTTCAATGTTTCCTCTAAACCAGAATAGGAAAATTTCGAACGGTAATACTTAACAATTTCATTGATGCAGATAAAAATGGAGCTCACTACACAATAATAATAATATGAAGAAATAAATCACAAGTGTGCAGTTTTCTGGTGCAGAACCGACAATCTACTTATTCAGATTACAGCATTTAGATTGCACAATGCACATTTATACACCCAAAATATGATTGAAAACAATCACTTTGACCAAACAGGTTAAATACGTTATTCACCAGATCCCCTTCTTGACATCACACATGATTAGTTATTATTATTATCCAGAAGGCAAATGCGAGCGTTTTGTCAGACTTATTGTAATTATAATTATCCCACATGAAACATTAAATTCCTGCCAATAGTAGTTATTCCTTCCTCCGTTGACACAAAGCTGCTAAAATACTGCCCGCCGTCGCGTAAACAGAAATGTTATGTTATTACTGCTTGTAGGTAAACAGTCTTTATTTTCATTTTACCAATTCGTGACGACAATAGCCTGTTCTGGGGATATCCGACTAAATACGTTTTACTATGATTTAATTTAACGATTTAACTGATAGGTCTTTAGGTTTTTAAATAAAAGATGATGATGACCGATATTAATTTTTGAAGTAGGTCTAAGAAACAATTTAAGTATATTTTATTAAACATTCAATCGAACCCTAACATTCTGTTTTCATTAGAGGCATAGGTTACTATTTTTTTAATTCAACATGATGACAGTGTGACGTTAATTTTATTTTTTTGTTTTATCCCATTTTGTAATAAATTGTAAATCTGATTGAAAACAGATTAGAAATATATTTTCGTGTTCGTCCTTGTAACAAGCTATTTGATGGCTGCTTCGTGGATATATTTTAAATCTGAAAAAAATAACAAGTGAATATCCAGCTTTTTAAAGAAATAAGACGGACCTACTGAATAATCGTGACTTAGTTTATTAGTACACCACAATTGGGTATCATTTAATAAGTTGCTGTAATCTGTACTCGTAAACAAATGACCACTATCAAGATAAGAAACTATCATCGAATACATCGTGAAGAGTTTTGCACCAAAAGTTAGTTCAATCAAAATAGTGAGTAAAACAGAAATATCAAGGCCGAGAGTTATTCCTGTAAATCCACCTTGAGTGACGTTCGCCAGATTTAATCAAGATAAAGAAGGCGCCAACGCAGGTCTGATTACTTAGCGTTGTCGTTTATAAAAAATTGCAATTCATTAATGTCGGACTACCGAGTAGAAATTGATGAMGGTCACAAGCGACTATTTTACACACGTTTTAATATAACAAAACAATTACCATGTTTCACGCTTAATGCTTTTTATTACACGGCAATGATTTCATTAAAGGGCTTTAAAACAAACCAAATCATAATTATTTAAAAAGAAGCCTCGCTACGTTAGGTACTTGCTTAGGCAATCTGTCAACTTTCATTGCAATTCGTTTATTTCGTGAGAAATGAACGAATAGCATCGATTGTTTGGTTGAACGACCCTTAATGTCATTCTCCTTAATCTGTGGCCTAGTTTTTAAATGGAATCAAAGGAACCGTCGCGTCGTGAACGCATTTTCTTATGATGCTAATTGACCCGAGAAAAATACGTCAGTGCGTTCATATATGACCAAAATAAACACAAGAAATAGATATTAACTCTACAAGCCTATCACTTATCATCGCAAGTGATTTATATTCCTCTGTAAGTAGAAAAATGAGCACATGGTGTTCCTAATAGGTAGGTTTTAGGCACATTACGGTTAAGATGGATAGTTTCACATTTGCATACAAGACAATCGGAAGTTTCAGAAGTAGAAAGTTACATGCTAGGAGGTCATTGTCACAACTGCGCAAGTAATTTATTATGAAAATAAAAACTGCGGTGCCAATTTACTAGCTAGGTGCGCGTGTTGGTGATTTATGTTCAATCAGGTTCAAATCTGTATCAACATGCGATATTTAACATTCGCCATTTGTTAAATGTAATGTCAATAAAGAATCTAACATCGCATTTGGAAAAATCAGAACAGATTTACTTAATTCATTAGCTACAAAACTACCGTTCTATTATGTTTCCTGCAGAGCTACAAGCCGCATAACACCGTGATTTTACCTACTCAGTATCGCAAACTTAGCATCCTGTAACATGCAATCTTCTTGAGATGAAAAATGTAAATATAAATAATACATTTTCGTGCAAAGACTGTGGATTTATTCCTACCAGAAAACGATTGAGTAACGAATCAGTTTCAAAATTATTGTATAATATTCTGAATTAAGTAATCCCCTAGTATTTTACAAAATGTACATATTTGATGATGTATTCAAATCATCTAAGAAGATGTTCGAAATGCTATCTTCAAATTTCTTCGTCTTAGGTTGCAGCACTATTTTTATTTTAATATCAAAAACGTCTGACGTTTCTCTAGTAAGATAAACAGATTCAATAGCAATTTCGAATTGCAAACTTTATGTAAAAGTTCTCTATAATCACTGAAAGAATTTCCACATTTAATTGATCTTTAACTATTTCCTGCGGAATAATACGTTTCTACTCTGTAAACCGATAGTGCTTTCGCTAATTCTAATTTAATTAGCACCTACTAATTAAATTAAAGCATATCAACATCCATTAATAATGTAAAAAAAACCGAGGCTGGTGGCTGTTTAGGCCAATCGTTAGAGTGATCAGACATTTCCCGGAGAAGTCGTCATTCAAGGTCCGGTCCGGTATCTCTTTTTATACATACCTTATGGGAGATAGCCTTTTTTTCCCGAAAGAAAATATTTTTTGCCGACGTACAAAAATAACATTAAAAATAATGAGTTAATTACGAAACACCAAAAGATTCTGTTTAAAATTAGGAATTATGTTTAATGTCGTTAAAACGTTTCTTCTGAATGAACAAAAATTAGAGATAGTGGAGTGTTGGTTCAATATTCTTTAAAGTTTAAAGGCAAACTATGTGTATTAGTGTTTAACAGATTTTAACAATTATGATAATATAAAACTCTTTTTAATATTGGTTAATGGCATTGCTGCAAAACTGTTGAACTAGAAAACCTGAAATAGCAGATTAAAAAAAAATAAAAAAATTAAAATAGAAAAGGCGGGAACAGTGTCCAACTATATGACAAAATTATTACTGTTCATTTTCTGGACTAAACGGGGATGGCAGTTTGCATAAATTGGACTTGAAATAACACTATCACGTAATAAAACCAAATTACTTTCTTTGTTTCCGTGTATTAATCGAAAACTAAAAATTTATGGTGGATTGCAATGAACGAATGTTGCCTATGGTTAATCTATTGTTTTAATGTACGGATTTGACAAAAAAAATTCCTTCTGTTTAAGAAATACCCGACTGTTTAGATGAGAATTAATAAACCGTTTTTATAAAATATCTTTAATTGTAGTACCCATATTAAGCTAAAATTTTTGGCAAACATTTTTTGTATGCGTATGAACGCTGTTACACATACCTGTATATACCTGGTCAGGGCAATTCAAATAATTTACAAAGTTAAATTGTTTAAGTTAAAAATTATGCCTACTTGGAATGATATCCAAATAACTATACCTCGAACTATACCATGCGTTCATATTAATGAATAAATATTTAATGAATTTTGTAATCTGAAGCTCTATTGAAGTTTCTCTTCGGGAAGATAGAAAAATAGCACCGCATGAAAAATGTGTAAAATATTTTATATCGCTAGCCAGTCCAAAAAATAATAAATAAAACTGCTAGTACTTTTATTAGTTTTTATATTTATGTATGMGTCTGTCCTCTAAAAAATGAAATAAAGCAAATTTCCAGTCCAGATAATAATAAATAAAAACTGCTATTATTTATTGTTAGTTTTGTTTTGACATTTGAACCTGGTCTATTTTGCAAAATGAAATCTGGCCACTCTGCATTTTGTATGTTCCAGCATGTTATCGAAACAAAATTTATTTACAGCTTTGGAAAACTTTTTATGAAGTTGCGATGGTCAGCTTCCTGCTTATGTAAATATACATAGATGTCAAAAACAATGTGAATTTTAAGAAGATAAACAAATCTGTTATGTGGAGTTAAATTTATAACGTAAGTTGTTGCTAACTACGATAGATTTACGGAATTGGCCACGGAAAAATACAACGGAAAAGAAACTTAGGCCATGTTCTTATACGCTAGTGTTCGTAATTGATTATTTTCAAGCACTGTACATACATCTATCTCCAGAACTCGTAGAACTCAAAAATTAATATATACAATCTGTTAAAACATAGCAAAATGTAAACTGATAAATACAAATCAGGGGCTAATAGTAATTACAACCTTTCATATCATCATATTATAAATATAATTACCACGAAGATGTAAAATATATCTAGCAATTGTTTTATAATTCTAGACACCTAAGACGCTATGCCCGCGTATTTCAACAAAATCAACTTGATTAAGTGCCTTTCATCTCCACCATCAGCCTTATTAAAATTTAGAAACAGCGAATTACAGCGAAATGCGCCCAACTCAAGCAGAACTTTTCCAACTGATTGAACTTCGGGACGAAATGAAGTCATAGAAGTCGTAAAATTCACCAGGTAAGTGCGGTCTTTGCATGTCTGAAAAGCCGCCGACTCCGCATGCGAAACCGCCATTTAACCTTCCAGTCAACGGTTATTACGCAAGTTTGTGTAATAATTACCGTAGCACACTTGCACACTCATTTTGGACGGCGGCTGGATTAACATTTCAACGTGTCCGGTAATGCGATCCAAAATGCATTAGTCCAAAATGCTTTTTGGCATGAAAACGACCCCGGCTCCGAGGGAGAAGACGTACACGAAAGAGGTTAATTTGCCGCCTAACCCTGACAGGTCGAACGACCGCCTCGAATGTGTCGTAATGGAAAAGTTTCTTTTTTTACCATACCTTAGTCCAAACCCTGGCCCAACGCCTTCTGTAATTCTGTTTAGCCTAACAGCTTTAGAAATTGCGATGAAATGTATGTACAGTCGCCTTCACAGGTAATGACTAATGAGACAACAGCTTTTACAGTGTTGCCACTAGGGCTGATAGGAATCCGCTAAAATTCTTAAGTTGATTTAAAACGGGATTATTTATTTTATGATAATAAATTGTCAGATGCCTACATATTATGCTAGAACCTTAAAAATTTCGTTCTCGAGCTCATCATGTTCCTTGCAGAATTATGTTTCGTTGCTTTTTACTTGGTTTAAGATAATATCTGCGTCATCTGATGGTATGAACTGCAGGGTGGAACACACATGCACTAGCGAGACGTTAGTTAAGTTAAATATAAACAAGCAAGAAATATATTTCCCACGCAAGGAATACAGTAATCATCGAGTCATCTAGCGTAAATAAATCGATTGTAGGTACTTTTATACGCTAAATTGAAACGGTTAATAATAATAAAAAAAATTTTTGTTCCGCTAAAATATCCGCTAAGACCTTTTTTTTCCTCTAGGCGAGKGTTTTATTAGCTAAATTTAGAAGCAAAACCGCTAAATTGGCAACACTAAATAGCTAATTTTGATTAATAGCTCGTATTTGTAAAACAACTACCGTTAGATGCCGCGTGTGACGTACACAGGTAGACTGAACACTATTTTACTGGAAGTTAAGTATGAGGTGCCGTTTGTGTCATTAATATTTTTTACAAATATATAAATTATTGGTCATTAATAATATAAAATCCTTAAGTATAATATTTTTTGGATTACATAAATTACATAAATTTCAGTTGTTAAAATAATAAAATAATCAATGCAATTATGTATTTCCGCAACTAAGATTTATATACTCGTATTTATACAGAAAAAATTTTATTTGCAAATTATAATTTACATATTCAATTTAAAAAAAATATTATACTTAAAGATTTTATATTATTATTGACTATAATGTATATATTTGTAAAAAATATTAATGACTGAAACGGCGCCTCATAGTTAAGCGTCTAACGCCCTTGGATATTCCAGATATTTATCATTCGAGCGCGTTATACGGGTAGCATAACTTCCAGCGAAATAACTTTTTTTCAGTCTATCTGCGCCGCCACATGGTAAGTAATGGTAATAGTTTCACTGATATAAACTATAAACCAAAATTAACCTTGTCGCAAAGCGTCATGATTACGCAGTCTAACCATAATTATCCGTGAAAACGGCTATACATGAGCAATTTCAGGATAATTTTTAATTTACCCTGCCTCAATGCGTTCGATCAAAAGGCAATACACCGTAACAGTTACGTGGCATTCCATATAATTAAATGCAGTTTATCAAAGCTTATTAATTTTCGTTCGGTATTAAACTAAAAGAACAAAAATATTTGGAAAGTCAAAATAAATAATTTAACAAATACTCGAAATGCTGATGTTTCTCTCTAACTACTCGCAACGTTCAATTATTTAATTTTAAACTGATTTTGATCTAGTAAAAAATTGTATTCGTGTCAAATTGAACTAACAAATGCAATACAAATAATAAATAAATCGTGTAACGGCGCACCTCGAGTGCAGATACCTATTTTAACCTAGTGTGAAAATATTCATGTTCCATTGGCAAAGCTGTGGAATTCAAGCCTTAATTAACTGAAAGTTGGATACGGAGATACGTCAACACAAAATGAAGCTATTTATTTACTCAGAGAAAAATATACCGATTTACCATCAACATCGCAAGAAACTGAATCAAGGTTGAAAAACGGGCAGTTAAGAGAAACGGGAATTCAACGACATAGTGCGCTCTTGCTCTTGGATGTTCAAAAAACCTAACATTCATTCAACATTAAGAATTCTCGAAGAATAAAAATTTCACCCATACAAACATTGCTCCAGAAATTGATTGAAAACGATTCTGAGATACAAAATAGTGAGGACTCAATGCCCAGAAAAAGTCAATGTTAGGGCACAGATTGTTGGTGATCGAATATTTGGAATTTTTTCAGGAAGACATAAATCCAAATTTTGCTGCTCTGCTTCCTTGTCCTGTAAATGGTGATGCAAAAATAGAAATATCTGAATACAATTTGCAAAATCTGTCCGTGAATATTTTTCTTATCAGGGTTTTTTAATTTACACGCAATTTATTATTTGAATATTTCCAATCTCCTAGACTTAGCTTTTTCTCGATTTAATCCTAATCAACTTTATCAAACCVACAAGATTTAAAATTTAGGTGCATTCCGTGTAAATGAATTAGGTAAGCAACTTGTATTTGAATAAACCACTGTAACAAATGAAAACCTCTGCCTAATGGATGCTCATAACGGTTGTTCATAAAAGAACGGGTTAAGCAACCCATAGTTTTTTTTTCAAACGAGAACGTTTTGCCTATCTTGTAAATTAGTTCGCATAATTTGCTGCACATTCAACATTTGACATTTGTCGTTTTTGCACTGATGAAAATAACACGCTATTACTGTTACCTATAAGTAATATAGGAAAACATTTACAAATTGCGGAATATCGTATGGATAACCGTAGCGTCAGTGTAAATGGCAAACGAAGCTCGCTAGACAATCAACTAAAGTGACAGTCGTGACGACGTACGTTCATGACGGCGAACACCATTATCCGTTTTTTTAAGAACGCCCCTTACAAATATGTACAATCAAATCTCTACTAAGAGCAGTAAGTTTATTGAATTAAAATATTTTCATCGTAACTGATGCCTTGCTATATCATTTGCGGTAACAAATTCATCTGTTTGAATTTTTATTTTATTTCCTTCTTAGAAAAGAAAAAGCTACTGCTGAATTTGGAAGCGAGGAATTGTTCTTTTTATAACCGCAACCATTAACCAAAAATGCCGCAGTAATTTTGAACTATGCGTAATGATGTCCCGTCTTCAGCATTCCGTCTATTAGCGAGTTAATTTATGAGATTTCTTAGGTATCTGATGTTAGAAACKCGCACATACAAATTAAATATTCATATCGTAACAGCTATGCTGACATGTTAAGCCATACTCATGACGCTTTCTCCTTAATGGAACAGCTGGAAATCACTTTAAGAGCATTTATTTTGTACTGGTCAGCAATAATTTATTATTACACATGTTTACACTGGCGCTAATTAATCAAAACACTCGAAAGTATACCTGGGGGCACTACTATAATTTATGAGTGAACCGTAAGCTCGTGAGACTGGTGCAGTGCAAAATCATTTTCAAGCAAACACATTCATTTGATATATGCGTATATTAAGTGCTGGGCGATAATTATTATTAATAGTGTGTTTGCCTACAAAATGACGATGAAATCGAGCTGTCTCGGCGTCCATCTACACAGCAGGTGCCTAGTATTTACATTTTATTTGGGGACCAAGTTGATTCCGCTTGCAAAAATCCTGTAATGTGAATCTTTGAGTACCAATCTTGTTTTAATTGATAAAATGGACAGCCTACATCACATATATGGTGTATGTCATAAGAACTGATGTTAAGTTCAGTAAGATATCGGAATAGCAATAATTTACAAGAAAAATAAAACTTTGCCGTCATGAAATGGAACACCTCTATAAAAGTAATTAATTTTAGTAGATGAAAACCACAATTTCTTTTTCACTTTTTCTCTTACAGGAAATAGCGTCATCGAACATACTGGAACTGAGGCGCCAATAATGAAATCTACGAAAACAGTTATAGTTTTTCAATATTCGTGGTACCGAGCATGAGTCCTTTAGTTACATAGGGAGCAATCCGCCTTTGCTGCATGTCTATTTCCCATATTAGTGTACTTCAGTCGCAATATTACGAATAAAGAATCTGTATATACAGCTAAGCCGTAAAGAATCCATCTAATACACTGTTTTATGTAAGTACCCACTCACTAAGCCTACACCAAATACCCACCTTCTTTTTTTTTCATCCCAGCAAAAATTAATTACCCAGACTTTAATCCCCGATATCTAGGAGAAAGTTTCTTAATAGCGGATACTTCTGATGCCCAGAGAGTTTTTAAAACTCGCTCTTTGTTGTCGATGTTCGTAATTTTTATGAAGTTGGTAATTAATTTGCAGAATATTGTAATAAGTGCTTGTTCGAGGGAAAAGTTAAAGACTAAACTTTTTTACAAATTCACGAACAAAGGCGAGTGCATCTCAAATTAAAATTCTTTACCAGACATTTTAACTTTCAAATAAATGTATACTTATGATGAGAGAAAATATGATGTATTACAGAAACTTGATTTAAAAATAAAGTAAATGCTAACGTTTCTAAAGTTGCGAATAGCACCAAAAGCATAAAAGAAAGAAATAGAAGTTATCGAGGGGCTCGCAGTGCATGGCAAGTCAATGGAAGAAATGGAATTTCGACCTTTTTCCCTTTACGCAGCGTTTGGCGGTGGCACGTCAAGTGAAATGCACTTTTCCCAGTTCATATGCTCCGACATTGAAACAATAATATCGCTTACTCGATCCCTTCTGTTCGAAGCGCCAAGTCAGCATTCCAAGTGAGAAATGGAGTAGTGACATCCGAATAATAGCTGTCTAGCACGAGCTTACATTTTAGCCTTTTGAAAGAAAATGTCGTTTCTAAACGCCTAAAGATACAAGTATAACGTAAACTGCAAACTTCAAATAGAATTATCAATTTTTGAAGTCATTTAACTAATCCGACGTAAATTTTCTTATAACAAAGATGATCAGTAGATGTCAATTTCCATCATAGATTATTATAGAATCTCTATAGGGATATTGCTGAAGCCGAAGATAATTTAATCTTAAGTGAGTCACACGAGATTACATATACGTAGACTTTGCTAATGGTTTTGATTTAGTTTATGACTCTGTGATCATGAATGTGATGATGACCTCTAATAAAGAAGTTCCTGTTATACGTTATTTATATCAAAGCAGGCTGTCCATCGCGAGAAGATAACTAAATACGAAATCACATGAATGCTCACTACATTTTAATTATTTTTTGTGTTCGACTGTATTTTATGCTCTGTTCATGTAATTGTATCATATATTCTACCAAATATTATCCAGTATGCGGGTGACAGAGAACCCTCTATGAGGAACTAACGCAGTTTATAGTTATTCAGACTTGACTAAAGCCTTGAATCGAATTGATCTACAAAATAGCTAACACGTTGCGGTTTAAGATAAAAATGTTGATACTGCTTAGATTTTCATCTGTAAATAGATTTTGTCTACAGAAAACGATGGTTAATGATGAGACTTATTGTGTGGCATATTGGAGTTTCATAACGGTCTTAGTTATAATGATGGCATTATATAATACGGGTAGTGTTGTTGATTGTAAGATTCTGTTTTGTAAATATCATAAAATTACATAGACTAAGCAATTTATTGGTTTTTTTTTTTCGTAAATTACTACTATTTTGTAAATTACATAGTGACATAGATATTTTGAATTTCCCGCTTGTCTCTCGTACCATGAGGTACCAATAATACAACAGACAGCTGTGGTTATATTAATCTCGTTCTATACTAGTTCTACAGTATTTTTGTAGATACATATGTAGACTCTTATTATAACTGTTTAATTTTTTTTAGGAATCGCCGCGTTCAACGCTGTTGAAAACGGCAATAACATAACGAGGACGAGACCCATTCCCGTCCAGTATGTCTGATACTTCAGAGCGCAAATTTATCAATTTCAAAAGAAGTTATGATCAGCTTTATAAGAATTTTATTTTCTCAGAGTTTAATATTTTTGAATGTTTTAAATTAAATATTTATTTAAGTGTTAGAATCGGATTTTGTAATTAATATGAGTATACTTCTGACAGTTCCTTATGATATAAAATTCACTGTTAAATAAACCGAGACATTTGAAAATATGTAACTTCCGGAACATTTTTCTTGGAACATGAAGTTTCAAAAAAACGTTAGTTACAGAAAAATTTTATGTTACGTTATAATTTTATTTAAAAAAAAAACACGTAGATGAACAACACCAAATGTAAATAGATAATTGTATTTACAGTTGGTTGCAACCGAAGTGTTTCGATGAATTACAGGCTTACATTGTACACAAATTGTAAAAAAACACATTTGCTAGAAAATCAAATTAGTTTGCTTATAACTACAATATTGAGGGCTATTTATTTATATATATTTTAACTATTATATCCCACGTACCAAATATTGCATATATAAAATCATTTAAAGCACTTGTTAATTTACTTACAAAAATTAGTAAATGGTAAGATATTTAATTCACATCTATAAAGAGATGTTATTGTTGTCCCAGCTTATGCCAGCAAGTACTCTAACTTTATACCTACCATACAATATTCAACACGCATCTATAACGACTATACGTGCACACTATTATATTAGAAATAATTTGATAGTATAGTTACCTTTTTGGGTAACTTTAGAGTCAAATCCGTAGATAACTGCAACTAAATACATTTATTCTGTATGTATTTTTTACTATCGATCACAAAAATATTTTTTCATATTACTCATATGTTTGTGTGCATAGATGGATTGTTTTTTATTGGTTCCAAATATAAATGCGTTAAATAAACTAGATTATAAAACAAACTCATATTTCTAAATTTAACTGAAAAAAATTAATATACTGAATCTGGATAGTAACGAAATATATTGTATATTTGGTGTAATCCAGCAACAAATACAAGTGTTTTACTCGTGTTAGGAAGAAAAAGAAGCGATGACGTTTTTACTGCTTTGTCTGTATTGTACAGTGCACCATGCTTATTACATTTATCACAAAAATAAAGAAATACTAGTAATGCCGAAAACCGGCCATCTTTTTTACCTCGATACTCCAAGACCTCTTCTGTGTATTCGAAGACCTTGTTAAAATTACTAGAATTCCTGACTCATGTCGATTTCATCAATTAACAGTATACTGAAAAGGTCGCACTATTGCACAATAGATTATAATAGAGAGCATTTAAAGTTAAGTCTTGAAGATTCGAAATTGTAACATAAACAGTAATGTAGGCATGGTGAAGATGGTGTGCTATTAGCGATGAAATAGGGATATTCATCCGGGTGCTAGCGATATGTATATAGTCGTCGCGATAATTTACTTCAAGTTCAGGATGCCATTGTTATAGGAACAGGATGTTTGGTTTCTGGACACACGTAATCTAGGTGTTCTTGTCATGAGCCTTCACTCATACCGTCCGTTTCGGGTGCTATTACTGACTGCACTCTGCACACAGCTCATTGCTTAGAATGCTGGGACGTATTGTGGACAGTCCATATTCTGCTTAGGGTTCCATGATGGACGTAAATATATCAGAGGATTTCAGGATAAAAGACAAAATATATGCTTTGACTTGCAACGCCAAACAGACGATATGTCTTGGAATCAGGTTTCCAGTGGTTTAACACTGTTTAAGAGCTCGGCGCTGTTATGCCAAACTGAAGCTATCCCCAAGACATTTTTCCAACAAGACAACATCAGGTCACATACGGTGCGGCCTATCAAACCAAAGATTCTTAACAACACCAAGGATCTTGGGCCAATTGTGAGTATATGGTCATAAAGCTTGAGGCCGCTTATAGATCTAGATATCGACCACTCGATTCGATCTGAAATCCAGGCAACCATCCTCTCTTGATTCCTGCTTTTTGCTCCACCACTCGATAGAGAGAAAAGAATGGACTATCTACATAAGCCAGAAGGTGTAGTAGTGTCACCAACATTGCTTAATCGCTGAATAACATCGACTCACTGTTTTATTAATTGTATAAAACACACGATTTCGTGGGTGAACCGGAAGCTCAGCAGAATGCAGTTGCCTACAATCCAGGTCAGGTCAGGTCAGGTCAGGTTTACCCTTCCTTTAGTTTGATATAGAAATCACAAGACAGAATTTGTTTTGATAACTGCCAATACAGTCCGCTAAACTATTTATTGATAATTGATATACGCCTCAAAACTAATTGATCTTTGGACCAAAGAAAATTCCGAATAAATAATTTAACAACAAACATTCAAATAATCATCCAGTTAACAGTTTCAGATTGCTTCAAAGGACATAATACATAATTCCACTATTATTCAGTTTCAGACGAATGCTTTGCGCTAAAGTGTTTCTAATTATTCTACCTAGAAAACAGCGTCTGAGCTGCATGAAAAGCGTCTCATTTAAAATGGAAGGCATGGCACGTATGCTCAGCTATAAATTCAGGCATGTCTATCCAACTTCTCTTATTAGCTGCGCACCATTTTAATAAAATCCAAAAAAGTCCCGCCGGGAAATTGATTTATGGCGTCGAAACCGCCTGAGTGGAAAATCCTGATACTCGTGGATTGAATCGTTAAGCGTAAATACTTGTGCGTTATAAATAAGCTCGATATTATGGCTGTCAGATCTCAACTTCAATTTCGCCTCGACGTGGCTTGACGGCAGAAGTTCGCAGCCGGATTTTTTTTTGGACCAATTTTCCGGAGGCGCTGAAAATCTCCCGGACTCTGTAAGAGCGCAGTCAGTGGAGTACGAAGTTCGAATTATAGGTTTATTCGCAAACACTCTCCTGTACAAATCCCAAGAAATTTCATTTCCAACATATTTCATTCGACTAGGTGAATATCTAATAATTTCTGTTATTTAGGTTTTTTCTGCACACTTGCAAAGTGCAAAAGGATTAAGTTTGGTACAATAGCTCCAAACCCTAAGAAGTATAGGGCACGACAGAATAGGCTGCCAAAGTGCCCATACGAATTTCAGCCCGTTTTCATACCGTTCTCATCTGGTGTTGCCCCTCACCACTAAGTATTAGAGTAACCTACGGGAGTGATGCAGAGCAGTGGCGTAGCCAGAAAATTAACGTGGGGGGAGGGGCAGGACAAAGCTATAAAGCAGAAGAATAATGTTGAGTACAACAAGAAAAACCAGAAGAGGTGAGACTTAAATTTTAATATAATACGTATTTATTACCTGTATTTATAATTAATGACTATAGGAGTATTTTAATTGGGACTTTTTTACTGCTAGTCAAATGCACTATCAAAACAAAAAAGGTCAAAGTGATATATATAAGTCGAAGTTTATAATGTAATGCTACTGACATATATGTGGCGCATTTGTAGCTGAGTCGCTCGTCGTTCGTTATTTGCAAGTTTCAGAGCGAATTTCTGCTACGATGGCTAGATTCAGGCAACCCAAATTATTACATGTATATCATAGTTATAAGTATTATATGTATAATTAGTGATAATAATAATATTTTAATTGGGTTTTGAAGGCAAGTATATAAGTATTGCCATCTTTGAGCAGGAATCGAACCCGAGACCTTTTGATTACTAGTCAAATATGCTATCGCTGCACCATCAAAGCCCTATTCAAATTCCAAGTCAAAGTGGTATATATATGTCAAAGCTGGAACCCAATTGAAATACTTCTATAATCATTAAAAATTATATCTGTGATTATTTCGTTGTGTCTCCATTATGGAAAGGCTGAGTGGAATCAAAAAGAAACTTCTAAAAAGCCACATCCCCGGAGTTGTGGCAAACGTGGCCGCTTCAGCGTTCAGCTGGATATCTACGCCGATGGACCATAGGCGGTCGTGTACGCGTACAATGATAACATGACGTCATTGAAGCACTAGATTAGATATCTGACTCGCCCGCCATGTTGGAGCCCAATTCAAGCTCTGTGTATTGCCTTTGGGGCTGGGCCGTCTCAGATTAAAGATTTCATTTTTGCAGAACAGAGACCTCCGACTTCTGCAAACAATACACAAAACTCGAACTGCCAGTGGGCCTCAACATGTCGGACAAGTCAGCTCATATAACATAGCGTCATGTCATCTCTCAATTTGGCGATGACCATAGAATTCTGCATTTCTAAGTACTTATGTGTAACGACGTTCTGCCACATGCGGCAAATTCCTTTTAGCAAGTCTTCTAGAAATCTTTTCGCATAACTTAAGCTTGAAAAGCCCTGCAGTAGAAATTGCTTACAACCGAGAAGAATGACTGTTATTATGTTATTATACAACAAACCACTAGTCTTCAACATACATAGTCTTCTTCTGCCTGAGTACGCATAATGACTAAAACAATAAGTGTGAGAAGGCAACGTAAAAAATGACTCGATCTCAATTTTGGACGGATAGGCATGTGCACTGCACTGTTGGAATAATGGTGTGAGGTGGTATTGAACATAAAGTAGCATGCTCGAAAAAGTTCCCTACTTAAGCTGATGGTTCGGCAACCAGCAGACAGGCGAACACGTTTGTCTTCACCAATGTGAGCGTTTCGAGAATAGCAAGCTGGAAAATGTTGGGAGCCCCAGCCGAATGCGGATAATAGCCATAGCCCTACCGGTTACGATACGAACACTGTATCAATGAGATAATGGGACAGTTGAGTCATGTCATTTTCTGTATGTAGTAGCATGTAGATACGATTTCCGTACAGCAAAATAAATATAAGGCATATTTAGCAATTTGATGGTTAGAAATCGCCGCAATTTCCAACATACATACCTTGTTATCTTCTATATAAGGTTGGCCATAGCTTGAAATGAAAATAAAATCTAACATTTACCCAGCAAAATGAAAATTATGTCACATTGTGCTTAACAATCGGCAATCCGTAAAAGCTTGAATTCGCCGGCAAAAACAGGGATGCTAATGAATCGTATGTTAGGCACCCTTAGTGGAGTTATTCGTAGTTGGAACACATCATATTCATACATCGTCCCATACATGATACACATCAAGTTGGAACAGTTTAATCATTCTGCGAATGCACGTACCTAATCGCTTGCTGTACCGTATGTAAGTTGAAACAACATTTATAGCGCCAATACCGATATGTCATACCGATATGATTAAAATTATCATAACACGCAAAATAGTTTTAAAAACAATCCCAATAAAGTGAATTTAAATTGATTTTAAAGAAAGTTGCCTCGTCCAATCTGTGTGCGCCACTGTTGCCGTGAATGACGACAGCGGCGCTTCCCGGCGATTAAAAATAAATGATTGTTAGGAAGCGGCGAGGTTAAAATTATGAAGAAGTTCAATTATTAATCACGGAGAATTGCACAGAGCAGTCGGTATTAATTTGAGACGTCAAAGATTATTCGTTCAGAGCTAGTGAATGGACAGATACAAATCTTTGACGTCCAGAGGCGATAAGAGCTCTTCATTTGGTAATAATGAGCGCCGACTCTGAATTACCAGCATTAGTTCATGATGACAACCAAGTAGTTGAATGCCCACATCGATCGTTCTTGGTTATGGCTTGGGGGTACTTTGCAATTACAGTAATTGTTACTGACGATGTCCAAGGAAAAATAATAAAACAGAAAAACCAATATAACAGTGAAACTACCAAAAGTTCTAGCTCGAGTAAAACATGAGGCGAAGATGGATTAAACTTCTTTTAGATGAAGAGTGGGCTAAGAACTCGCCACATATACACTAGAAACATTTGGTTAAAGATCTTAGAAAAGAAGTTGATCTTATTCTGATTTAAATTAGCTTAGTTTTAATGCTATAACATGCAACCTACAATATCCTAGCTTCCAGGTAGATTTCCAAATGAACATCACCTGGTGCTTTATATAGGCCTGATTAGGAGATTTGTAATTCTGCTTATGAAATAAGGGGCGAGAAGCTATTAAGACATTGTGTTTTGCACACCGAGCCAGATATTAGGATGTCTTCTAACATACTTCTTAATAATTATTGCAAAATACTAAACAATACTTGTATATAAATGCTAAATTGAGGAAGACGGAAAGGTTTATTGCTTAGAAAAAATAACAAAAAATCATTTATCAATTTAAACAAAAAATAATATATTCTTTCATAAATAGTTATTAGTGTTAGTTTAAAAGTTAACCACTCATATAATAAACATAAATATTTGTGTATTAAAATTTTTGTAATGTCAACATCACCGTCGTAAAACTTACATCGGAAATCGGCGTTTTTATTTGACAAGCGAAACAGTAAAAATCTGTCACCAGCATCTCTCACCTTTTACATTGTTATGGGACCTCCGCGCTCCGTTTACCCATAATAATAATATATAATTACTTTAATTACTAGTTTTCCGGTCAAACCGCGAAAAAAAATCATAATTCATGTTTTATATCGTATACCGACTGTGACTATATATAGAGATTTTTTTATTGTTTATATACCTTTATTTATTGGAAAAGCCCTTACTATTTATTTTTGTTATTGCTTACCTTTTAGTATCTAATTATGTATGTCACTTTTAAATACCTATTTTGTCCATGCTTACTGTTTAGAAAATTTACATGATACAATTTGTGCTACAATAAACATTTTTTAATGTTTTCCGTCTTGTATTATAGTTACGTGTTACAGATAGATACCGTGTCTAAATCTATAAAACAACTTCGCAGCAACACAAGTTTCACATAACAGCGCATTTTATCATGTCGATTTTGTGTTTTGAAATTACTATATGCGAATAGCATTGGCTTTTGTCACCATCTAGAGAAAACTGCTACAGAAACTCATCGAATTGTCGTAGAAGTTTACACTAGACATGCTCTTCCTAAATCACAATGCTATGAGTAGTTCGATAAATTCAAAAAAGACGCTTTTGAGGTGAGAAACGAGAAACGTGGAAGACCACCCAAAACGTTTGAAGACCCCATATTACAAGCATTGCTAGATGACGCAACAACTCGCAAAACAATCAAATGTGTCACAAAAATATACGTACGATCGTTTAAAATTCATGGGAACAATCTGAAAGGTGCTTCATGAACTGACTGAAAGACCGGAAAAAGGAAAAAGCATTTTTGCGAAATGCTGTTCGCCAGGTACATAAGAAAATCGTTACGCCATCCAGCCATTACTTGCTTTACTGGTAATGAAACATTAATATATTTCGAGAATCCCAATTTAAAAAAAAAATCATATATGGATCTGAACTGGCCAAATCAGATGCAAAGCCAAGTGCTTCGGAAAGAAGACAATGTTCCGTGCCTTCTGGTATCAGATTGATCTAATATACATATCATGAACTTCTAAAAGCAGGTGAAACTGTTACTAGTGAATGCTACCGACAGCAACTGACAGATTTGGTTAGCAGGATTAGCAGATTGTTAGCGGGGAAGTTCTGCCCCATTCAGCTTATTCACCAGACTTGGCTCCATCTGATTACTATTTGTTTTCTTCGATGAGACACGTACTTGGCGAGCCACACTTTGATTATTATAAAAATGTTGGAAAATAACTCAATGGCGAAAACAATTTTTAACGAAGCACTCAAAAATGTGCAGCTAGCAGCGGTCGTTACTTTCAGTAAAATATTTTTTATCATTTCATACAAGAAATGTGCATTGAAAAAAATGTTCGGTCCCATAGATTTAGACTTTACACACCGGTATATTAGGTAAATTACAGGTGCATTGCATTTTATTTTCCAAATTTTTGCTTAAGTAATTTTTTGTTGTCTTTTCATTGGCTTTTTTTCTGGTTATAGCCCCATACGGCTTTATTCTCCAATTTACTGCTACACAATGATAGCGAACACTGCTGTAACGTCACGCTATACAGAAAATCAGCTAGCAACAATCGAGCATTATTATCTAATCTATCTGAAGATGCTTTGTATATAAAATCTCCCTCTTTTGATAGAATAGAATAATGTAACTTAAATGGAATTCCGCGCGTTTAAAGATACTCTCCTCGCATCCCATAAACCARGCACTAAAATTTTAAGAAAAAGGATTCCATCGAAGTCCAATATTGTAAGTGAATTTTCTATTTTATTAAAAGATTTTCTTGAACAAAATAAACTCGATAGAGCGGTTATTGACCAATACTTCAAGCTAACAAAACTGTGCATCGAACAAAACGCATTTATATTCAATCAAAAATTTTATAAACAAAAATTTGGATTGGCAATGGGAAAGCCTCTTTCACCTTTCTTAGCTAACCTTTTCTTAAACTACCTTGAAAATAATCGCAAAAGTACAAATGAATTTCCGGTATTGTGGTATAGATATGTAGACGATATTTTTGCCATAATAGATAAAAACTTTAATATTGATAATTTTACACAGAAATTAAATTCATTATATCAATCAATAAATTTCACTTTTGAACTAGAAAAGGATTCCCAATTGCCATTGATAGAATCACGTTTCATATTTACAGAAAACCGACACATACAGATAATTCCATCAAAAACAATTCTTGTACGCCATTCAAGTACAAAGTGTCCGTCTTTAATAGTTTGATACATAGATTACTAAATGTTCCCAACAGAAAATTACAGAAATGGACTATCATATATTTATAATTTAGCCAACTCAAACGGATACAAAAAAGAAATGATCACTAAGTTATTAAACAAACACAAATATAAATTAAATTTGCAATCTCACACGCATCTTAGCCCTGAAAAAGAAACCACATTCCATAGAAAATTTACATACTACCCTTCAATAGAACATAAATTTCAAAATATTTTCTAAATTTAATATTAGTCTTGCTTTTGGGAACAACTACACATTAAGAAACTTATTAGGCAACACCCCTGAAAAGACCAGTTAAACAAATCCGGAATTTAAGAAATTAAATGCTGTAACTGCCCAAAAAGTACATTGGACAAACAAAACGTAATCCAAATATTATATTCAAAGAACATATGTACCACGTAAACAATAGAAATGGAAAAAAATCTGCACTAGCACTACATAATATTGAACCAGGTCACAAATTTAATATAGCCAACGGAAGAACACAAAAACGTCAACACGCGCCAACTTGAAGCCCTTAGAGGCCATTTACATGAAACGCAATTCTAGCCATTTGTTAAATACGCATCTCACACCCTTAAATAATCCACTTTTAGCAATAGTAAAGTCAAAAATGTGATTTAAACAAATTCTTTTTCCACACCACGCAACTCTGTATCAATGTCAAAATGTCTTTTAGTGTTTTAATTTAGTTATACTTGTTAAGCCACCGAAGAAGGCCGCTTGGGCGGTCGAAATGCTGGCATTTGGCTTTGCCAAAAATAAAAATTGGAAGTAGGATAAAGTGTTTTATTATTATTATTAAAAGAGTATTATTGCGTAAGCAAAACATCTTCAGGTTGATTAGATAACAAAGTCTTATTGATGCTAGTTAGTTTTCTTAGTGTATTTATTTGTAGGTTCTGGCCCCTGTTTTTATTAAATTAAAGACACATCTATTAATGTGACGTTTCGACCTATAATTTAGTTCTTTATCGAATATTTTTATTTTATAGACTGGCAAACTAGTATGAAATTAATATGACATTTACAATTTTGATATTAATATTATTAGTTTACAGTAACTACTACTCTTATTTTTTTATATTTTGCTGTAGCACTACCCAAATATAATTAATTACATCAGATTTTCGAAACCGGCTTTTCAGAATTAAATGAGATCTCAGTAGGAACATACAAAACCACTTTGTTGACAACCCCCTCCCCACGTTACGCTATGAGTTTCAGTTGAGAGTCCCCGTTATTACTTTACGTTACAGCAAATACGTCTTTAAATAGGCCTTATGTCTTTGAAGCACCGCCTCCGTTACAACATTTAAATTCGTTCCCGTCCATTTTCCTACACCTTGAATTCCATCTAGGTACCGCAACCTCTCGGTCCTGGGCGTGGAATTTTGGAATTGATCGCCCATAAATAAAAGTTGCGGAGTGAAATTGGAAAACGCACCGATAAATTAAACAGAGCGACTGAAACGACTTACTCGGCAACATTTGTTTCGCAATTCCAATATCCACGAAGTCTGCTGTCTGCAGAGGGGCAGTTCTGTATAATTTCCCGTTGCCGGCGCTTCAGGCGCAAGGAATGTCAGACGCAGACCCAGAAATGGAATTCGTTGTACGATAAGATGAATGCAACGCACTGTGATGTCTAAGATACGGAGAAATCTGATTAACCGCATCGAGATTGTGTGACGCTCCAGCATTCCACAATATTTATTTCGAAATTCTTGCGCTGCATGCCGTAGGGTTGTAGACAGAACTAGGTAAGTATAAGTATGTGAAAAAAAAGCTTAAAGTAGATATCAGTACTTCAAGTACAGTAATTCATATAATTGCTCATAATTTTATTAGTAGTCGTACGAAAACCTGCAAAGACAAAAATCTGAATAATAATAATATAACATATTTGTGCAAGCTGTCGTTTTACGAGATACGAGATTTTTAATAGAAATCATAGTTGACATGGATTTAAATTAAAAAAAAAACATTACAACGATTGAAACTTGACCAACTTTTTTTCAAAAACGCAGAGGTATAACATTATTATCTTCAACTCACTTAGTAAGTCTTGAAAAACGTTGTTACGTAACAGTTCAGTACAGCGGCTGTAAGTTATTCGATATAGGCATTGGTAGCTTGAAATAACAATAAATGCAAAAATAAATATTTTTCTAATCAAGAAAGGTTTAATATTATTGTATCTTACACTAGCATTCACAAGAATGCTGCCGTGTGAATGCTGCCGAAGCCGCACAACCGTAGTTTGAGTCAGTCTTCCTTACCAGTTTTTAGGAGGCAACATGATAATCTGACTCTTTATCAGTCTTTTACTAAGCCGAAGAGAAGAAAAGTGAAATTGATGAAGCTGGGGAGGTAAACGTAATGCAGAATCCATCTACGTCAACCAAACAAATTGCTGTGGAAGTAAGCGCTTCAACGTACTGTAGTAACGACTCTTAAAGAGAATAAGTTTCATCGATATTGCAAACACTGAATGCAGGTGACTAGAACAAATGATTGGAATTTTGTAGATGGTTTAAAGACACGTGTAATGCAGACATATAATTTAAATCAAAGGTGCTGTGAACCGATAACGCACGATTTACAAATTGCGGGAAGTTTAACAGGCATGACGAGCATTTGTGGATATAAGAAAATCCACATCATGTAAAAAATAGAAGACCTCTGGTGTGTGTAACGAAACTTTTCCGAATTCTTAGATTGGCAGAAATGCTCATTCTCCGAATTTATCTGTGTTTCATTTAATTTTTATGGGGAATACTGAAAAAAGTAAAAATCCATATCATTCTAGAGAAAACTTCCAGTCGCAGTTAAAAAGCTTTTTAAATTCATATCGATGTTCCGTAGTTACTTATGCATTCACATAGTAATAACGGTAATACTTCTGAACCCGTGATACCTATAATTTAATAAGTTGGTTAGGATAATGGGTCCCTAAGCATATTTTTAATAAGTTAGGATATCTTACTGAAATTAAATGAAGATATGACAGTCTACTAAACAAACTATAATAAATACACAATATTTACAGTGTGTCGCATTTAAGATGAAGACACCCCCTTATTTTAGTTATTTAAAGGAATACAGATCTGAATTTTCGCACATTCATAAACGGTGACGGGTCATATTTTTTAAGATACTTAACCGAATTCTGAATTTTAAACTCAGCCTACTACGAATAGACAGATAGGGCTGATTCTCAATATTTTGTTTCGCGTTATAGATATCGAAAAAAGTTATTAGAAAAAGTTGTTCAGAATATTTTTTAGGCTCGTATATATATTCATGACAAAATTTGCATTTTTAGTTTTTCCAATATTTTGGTACGCGTATGTTAGGCGGTTCTGTGCCTTTGTAGGTACCTTTGTTTACGTTTTGGTTTGAGAACGCAGGACGCGTTAAAGTTTTGTTTTTATTTACTTAGTACGTTGTTGTTCAAACATAGACTGTGCAAGATTATGTGAAGGGATCTTCGGACAATTTACCAAAAATTGACTTACACACATGATTGACGAATTTTACATGAATGGAAACTCGTGTGGCCAGATCGTTCGATTTTACGCAAATTAGGCGATTTTGCTACTTAAAAGTTGCGACTTGTATAAAATGATGTAATGGCAGCTATACATGCTGTAACTCAGGTTTAAACGAGTTTACCTACTTAATAAATTTGTTCCAGTTTTAATATCACTTGAAATATGAACTTATCCTTCGGCTGCCATAAAATGAATTCTGTTTGCGATATATCCGCTGCAAGTTATAATTTTAATTTAATATATTTTACGTTTTAATATTTACGGTGAAAACGACTAACAACGAATAGCGCTTAACACATCCATTCGCGTGTGTGTTTTTATAATTCATAATTACGATTGCGAGTTTGGAATAAAATGGCAACGCTGCTGCGACTTCGATTGCAGAAACCTCATGTCGGCCGACAAGAATGCCAGGATCAGAAAATGGCGTGGCAACATCACACAGTTACACCGCACTAAGCGCGTCAGGGAACGCTGACGTCAGAGATTCAAACTTTAAATATAAACAATCTTTTTTAAGCATAAACTAAGCGCTTTGCAAAAAATAAAAATAACAGGGGTCTATATTTTTTAATGTAGATTCATATTCTGCAATAAAAAAAATGGGGGCAACAGGCCCATTGCGGAATAGCCTATGGATAACTTCAATGTCAGTGTAAATTGTAAACGCGTGTCGTTTGACAGGTTGCAGCCTGGACAGTTCAGTTTTTTTTGCATCAGCAGTACAACGTACGTTCACGACGGCAAACCATCACCGGATTATTTGTTCCGTTTTTTATGATTGTGTACTTGCACTAGAAAACTCAAGTAGGTACAAATTACAATTACCTGGTTAATTATGAATAGCAGAGCTTATGGGGAGTTATTAATAATTAATAATAAACAAGTATAACTCATACTTGTTAAATAATAAACGATAAATACGTCAAACGGGCCAAATATCAAATAACGTGTATCAAATTACCTACACGAATTCTGACTTGCTTGATCCGTTTTTTTTATGAACGCACATTATTTGGTACTGCAAGTACTTTTCTCTCTGCAATGTACATTTTACTTCAACTACCTTTTGAGAACTTTGCGATCCTCTAGCTACATCTAATTTATTAGAACAGTAGCTACAACGAAATTTCGTAAAGACAAGAAAAATGTAGAAAAATACAGAGCTAATTACGAGTCATAAAGAAGTATGTCTCTATATTTCCTTCTAAAACGTTCTGTACAGGAAAACTGATAGCATAGCAAATGCAACTTGTAGCCTATTGAACCCAGCGATTAAACGTACGTATGTTCAAAGGGAAAACGGAATGGACCGTTTGTATCCTGCTGATGCATGACAAGATTACGCTGGTTTTGTTTCACAAAATTTAACAGCCGGCCGCTGAAAACTAAATCACTGGCGTTTTAATCATTATTGCGCACTATCAAATGGGGGTGCGCAACTTTTTAATCACTTCGAAATGCACTCGAACGCCGCGGGCAGCTGCAGCAGCGCTAAATAAAACAGACGTGTTAATTGGCAACGGGGTCGAGAGCGCTTGAACAGGCCCGGTTCCCCATTGTAACGAAACAAAAGAAGCACATGACATTTGACGATCGACATGACAATACTCCACTTGCCAACCCTTCGATCGCAATGCGGGACGAATGGCTTCGAGGAAAACTCAATTAAAAACGTGTTTGCGAGTTCGCTGGTTGTTTTTTCCCATACTTTTTTATTTGATGGAGAGCGCCGGGAAAAATAAGGCACGAAATGAGAATTACGGGAACGAAAAAAATTTGCACGCGGTTCGTATCCATAACTGTCTAAGCTAATTTCGTCCAACTTTCAGTACACCATTAAAAAATACTGAATACGTTGCGGCAGCGTTGGCGCTTCTGTAGCGGCTGCCGTTCGCTAATCAAATAAATTTTGCGAGTTATTTAGAAAAAGCTTCCCGGGCACTTTCCGTATCACTTTTAACAAGCCTATTCTATAGCACATTCCTTGTTCAATTTACAAACAAAAGGCGACAGTTAATGATGTTTTATTACACAATGACAAAATCCCGCCATACATTTCTAAAGTTACATTTCTCTCTCTGCAAACAATGAGTTGTAAAGCCGCTACATAAGCTAAGCAAATTCAAACCAATTGTGAATTATGTATCACACAACAATGAAACTGTTTAACAATCTGTTTTTAGTGAAATTTAGTGAAAGGGTCCATATAAAAAGCTTCAATTACAAGGTTTTAACCAGGGAGTCATTAATTTAATCACAGTCTACTTTGCAATTAAAGTACGATTAGTCCAGTCAATACGCCATATTAGTGTGACGTACATGTCGGCCATTTTGCTGCGATACGTCAAGATCCCGGATCCAAACCAACCTACTTAGTTGTTATAATGTGCGTAAGGGAGTTCAGCGTTTGGTGTAATTTTTTAGTGTAAAGAGTATTTTAAAGTGTTACTGTGTATGTTTGAGTAGCTTACACTACTTCACTTTACTTAGCAAATATTACAAACCCAAATTACATTTAGATACAATGTATTGTTGAAAAGCTGGACATACACTAAGTACGTGTGTGGAGCATTACAATTTACAAGTTTTGCCAGAAAATGGTAATGGGTTGGGTCCCTGGATGTTTCCGTTATAATGAGAGAGAAACGTAATATTTACAGCACTTCTTTTAGATAGTTTTTAAACAACTAAATCTAATTTTGGTTTACAATACTAAATTATACGAAGGAACGTAAACCACTAAAAATACACAGTAACACTCAATGTTCAGAGAAAAATTATAGTATAATGCAATATTTTGAAGTGTTACTGTGTATGTTTGAATGGTTTACATAGCTTTCTATTATTCATTAAGTATTACAAACCGAAATTACATTAAGTTGCAATCTATTGTTGAAAGACAACCTAAAATAAGTACTTAAAGTTTATACGTTTCTCTCTCATTATAACAAGAACATCCAGGGACCTAGCACGTTACCATCTTCTGGTACAACATGTAAATTGTAATGCTCTACACACCCACTTATTGTGGGTTAAGCTTTTCAGCAGTACCTACATTGTAACTAAATGTAATTTACGTTTGTAATACTTGCTAAGTAAAGCGAAGGAGTGTCAGCTACTCAAACATATTCACTGTAACACTTTAAAGTATTCTTTTAGCACTAAAAAATTGCACCAAACACTAAACTCCCTTATGCACGTCATGACAGCTTGGTTTGTTTTGATCCAGAATCTAAACTAAATGTAATTTCGGTTTGTAATACTTGTGAAGCAAAGCGAAGGAGTGTAAGCTACTCAAATAAGCACATTAACACTTCTAAATATTCTTTTAAAGTCACAAAATTGCACCTAACACTGAGGTCCGTTACGCACGTTATGACAACTCGGTTTGTCAGGATCAGGTAGTGTACACTCTCATATTAGATAACCGTAAACTCTATTGCTGCAAGCAACTATACACGATTACTGTTATGGATACAACATTCATAGATGGCACTCTGTGCTGTGTGTGAAGCACGGCTAGCGCATGCCCGCGGGATTGTGTTTAAATCAAGGTATGTTCAAATCAAGTTGATGTCACGCTTTGATATCTAGCAAAAAATTGTCGCAAATTTCCAACGTACCTACTTATACGATATTTTAATATGTTATAGTTATTATTATTTTGCAACCTGTTAACCTTTTTGGTGGCATTTTTATGTTTAAAGTTACAGGTACGTAGTATATTGCGACACTGAAGTTCAATACGAAGAAGGTAAGACATTTGCTTTAATTTTGTACCTTGAAAAGTGTTAAAATTGTTAGTTTCGAAAATGCCGAAGGTATCACACAGAAAAACTGTGCGGTAAAGAACTGTAGTAATAAATATTTAACAAACTCAAATATCACATTTCACCACTTCCCAAGAGAACGTGCCATGTGTGAAGAACAGATAAAACGGACAAACAATTTGGACGTGCAGTCTCGCAGCCTTACATCCATTCGAGCATCATTTGTGGTATGTGGAGAATACTTTCTAGCTAATTGCTTTTAAATGCCAGAGCAAAATAAACTAAATAGAATAGTAGTTCCCACACTATAAATAATAAACAATGGTGCAAGATAAACATTGTTTTTGAATCTTATTTCTGGTAATTGCATTTACGAAAATTCAAATAATTCGCAGTTTTTTAAAACCTCGCATTTCCTTTGCCACTATTTTACACGAAACGAAGAAAACAACCCTATTAGTTGTTATTTAAAGTAAACCTTTCTGACTTAACCTTTTATGTAGTACACAATTGCGTACAAAATCGGCATAATACAAAAAAGTTGAATTAGACATGCTTACATAAATTAAAAAGATTGTTTTCTTAATTTCCTGTAAAATAGTGGGCAAAGTAGATACCAGGTTTTAAAATTAAGACAAGAAATAAACGTCAAAATAAATGACATTTGTATGACTCGGAGTTTCTGATTTATCGGCTACACCTGCTGGTCGTTTCATTAATGTAGTTCACATACAACAATCACAGATGGCGCTGTAACTCATTCCACAAAATTTATCAACACTGGCCATTCTTGTTTACTGATATTCTTTGGTCAGGATCCAGTACTTTGACGTACCGCAGAAAAATGGCCGTCATTACGTCAGCACTAATATAGCGTAATAAGTGGCACCAGACCTTATCCTAGGTTCTAGTTCTAATTAATTTTCTATTGAATTACTACTTTGCAACGATGATTCTTCTTCTGCTATTATACCGTTGTTTATTATCAGTAAAACTACTAAATACATAGCAAAATATTTTTAGGAGGTAGTGTAAAACTATTACCGTGGCTGGTAAATAAACTAACCGCATGACACTATAGAAGCTCTTTGCTAATGATTTTTTTATAAAAAAATTTTGGTAACAGGTAGTAAACTTTGAGCTAAAATTAATATGACAAAGATTAATCATTCAAGTAATAAGGTTCTTCAAACTTTTCTAAGTGTTGGTTTTAATAGCTTACTACGGTAGAAAATATGCCTACATACCCATCACTGTAAACATAACCCCAAAATTTTGAGTAACATTTAAATAAATTAAATACAAAGATCGTTCCAAAGAGTGAGGCTAGAAAACGATACCCTGCGATGACGCAGAAAACCATAGGGATAAGTATAATACTGTACTTTTCAAGAATTCGGATGAAATTGATCCGTGACCCGTAACGTTTCATAAGCAACTGTTCCATGTTTTAATGACTTAAAAATATATAATTTTGTTTCTAGCATATTAATGAATAACAAGCAGTGCTTCCCAGCTAAGCAATTTTATGGTGTCTTTGGCCGGTTTTGCCCGCCTTGATGATTCATTCTCATCAAGGAAAATCACTTTGTGTTGTCTCTTCTTTGTTCTACTGGTTTTTGAGCACAGCACAATTAAAACCGATCAAATATCGGCAGCGTCTACTAATAACAGTTTCACCTGCTTTTAGAAGAGCATAACATATTGGACAACTCTGATCCTAAAAAAACATGACACATTTAATTGTTCTGTGGGTTGTTGTTACGTTTGACTGTTATCCTCAGCAAACAATGCTTGCAATTCGGTCTATTCTAACTTTTTCGGTGGTCTTCCCGTTCTTCATTTCTCAGATCAATATTGACACTTTGTCCAACCACTCAACACTGTGATTTACCATGAAAATGTGTACCGTTAGCATCTAGAATCTTTCCATGGGATTCTGCAGCAGTTTTCTTCAGATGGTAACAGAAAACCAATGCTGTCTGTATATAGGTATGAAGGTACAAATTGACATCTTGGTATTTTTTATTAAACCACTCTGGAGAGTTAATGATGTTATGTAACAGGTTAAAGAGAAAGACAGGCGAACATTATTTCCTTATACGATGACGTGACCTTTTTAGCAGACCGCAAGGATATCTAACCCTTATTCGAAAATGCATGAGTTTCAGAAATTTTCTTTGTTCGTCATCTGAAATCTGCATTAGGCAGTCGATATGTGATGTAAACTCAAGCTTGTTGTGCCTTGCTGTTTAAACTGTTTTCAATGTACATATATGACCAGGACGATAAAAGAGATGGATTWATTACGGTTTATACAAAAGTTATAACAACTTGTTTGGCACTTGTAAGATTCATAGACTCTTAAGAGGTTTCAGTCATTATTTTTTTAGAACCAAATTATGTTAACAGGTCAATGGATACTAATTCACACATCCAGAGGTTGACTTTACGTTCCCTCCTTCTTCTTTAACATCCTTATTAAGCTTTGCGGCCCAACTTTTCCATTGTAGTAGTCGAAGTTACGTCAATAAATGGTTTTAAACATAGATTCGGAGTTGAAGATCTTTAGTCACTCAAAATCATAGCTGCTAATCTGTCATTATTAATTTACGTTTCTTGGATTTGTACTAGATACGAGTGATATAGACAAGACTTCTTTACAACGCATGCAGACAGCATCTTTTTGTGCAAAACAACTTTTCGTAGGTATAATCCATTTTGATGCGAAACTAAATCTAACAGTACATTTTCATTAGTCAACAGATTCTAATACATATTTTATTACAAGGCATGGCACAGAAACGAATAATATAGTGAGATTCGTGACAAACATTTAAAAGTACATCTCACGATTTACTTTTTATTAATGCAACCTTTTACACGACCTTCCACAACACAGTTCACGGTTGAGGAGACCATGTAACAGTTCTACCAAAAGTTCGTAACCAATTAGCAGTGATTAACGAAGCTCCCTCCTTTATTTCAGTTTAACGTCATCTGTTTTGTCCTTTGAAGTGTACTGTTCAATGATGCAAAATACAAACACGACATGCCCCATTCTGCGTCGTTATTGATTATTAAAGAGCATTTACATGTTGATTAAATCATGTATTGTGGGCGGTCTATTTAGGTGAACAGTCAAACAATACTTCACAAGGCGCTGCTTAATTGATTTCTTGTGTTAAATTCTAGGCGTGTAATTGTCTTCTTTGTGAGTTGCCCTTTGTTCCCCCAAAGTAAATCTAAATTGAAGCCGGTAAGTGCATGTGTAAAGCAAACATGTCTGAGGAAAACTACAATCGACGCTTCCCCTTCATTAGCGCGCAGCTTTCGAACAACGCTGGCGGGAGTAAATATGGGAGAATCCATAATCATTTTTGGGAAAATAACAGCAGGCGGGCGCGCTCTTAGACGCAAAGATCGTAAAATATCTGGAGCGGAGGATTATAGCCCGTTGGCGTAATTCTGTTCGGGATCCTCCATCACACCCCGGGAAAATTGCAATGGAGATGTTTAATTATTTAGTCTCGAATATCAGAGATATGAAACTTGTAATTAGCGGAACTCAGAGGCGGCACTGTCGGAATTTAGGATAATTAATGCGATAAATCCGAGACGGGGCGATCAAACTCACCTTCGTATGCTTCGTTGTTCTACGAGTGTTAACATGCATACACAGCTAACTTAAGAAATTGGACTTTGTTCTTTTTATCAACTTAAAAAAGTTCGCTAGACAACCATCCCAAACTACATGTTTATTTAACTCTTATACCGAATTCCTATCGTCATTGACCATGCAACGGCCCGCTAATTTAATAATGAAACATAAGACTACCACCTAGGAAATATTTTATCCATCATGAGAATGACGTCACGCGGAGAGTACAATTGGGTAGACAATAGAGATCTTAAACCAATTAGTATTTTGCCTTCCATTTGGGGGAGATGTCTTGTTGGGGCGATATCTCTTATGGGGTTCCGCAGGATTCCACAGTTGATCCGTTATTGTTGCCCATGTCGATCATTTGAATTTAATTGTTTTTTCCGCTGCTGAGGTGGATATTGTTAATAAACGCCAGCCTCACTAAAAAGTGATCCCGGACGCCTTTCCTCTTTGTCAGCAAGGAATAGCTTTACAATTAACCTAATTTTATTTGGAAAGTATGCATCATCCCTAACGTGCGATCCAAACAGGATGTGAGGTTGGATGGAACAGTTTTGTTTTATCAATAAGTGTTTAGATATTTAGGTCTATATATTAGCAAAAATCTTAGATTTAGAGAACATTAAGTCAATGCATGTATGCTTTCGGGAATTTAAAAATATTATAATCAAACTATCGTGTGTTAGATGCTAAGTTGAGTTTAGTGCTGTATGATGCATTGGTGCTTTTTTGTTTTAATGTTTGCGGTTCTGATTACGGTCAGTGTCTAGATAAAGTTTTCTGCAAATAAAATACAGCGCGTATAAAGCTCGTGCCTTATATTTGTTTAAGGTATTCGCCGTAATTTGAGGATTACGTACAAATTAAAGCAGGCTCGTTGGTTGAACATTAAACGGCATTTTCGCCTTCATTCGGTAGGATTATATTACGATATTGTTTTGTACACAACACCTTAGTGTCTATATAATTTAATAACGTTTTGAATTAACTTTCATCATGTTAATGACAGAAGGCAAAGCCCTGTTGCCATTCCTAAGCATAAAATGGTTTTTTTTTTCGACGAAGCTTTTCTTACAGCATCCCCAAAATTTGTAACAATCTACTTTCGAATTTTTGTCCCCGTTAAACTTAGAAAAGATTGTGCGTGAGTTTTTGTTCCATACCATGCAACCAARTTGATAATTCACAGTTTTGGTCTTCGGATGCTACTGGCTACTGCCACTACTGTCTGATGTATTGTTTCCCTTGTTTTTGTTTCATTTCATCGCTGTCCTTGTTATACGTTATGTCGTTTTTGGTGTGTTGACCCTCACGTTCCCTTGTTTACTTGCTTCAATTTCCAGTTTGTACCTACTATTCATATTTAGGTTATTACACATAATAAAAGAGGTAGCATTTTTGTAGGTTGATGCAAAAATAATCTCGTTTTTTTACGTTTAACTTTAAATGATCATAACTTTTTTTATAACTAACTTTATTAATCGAAATGAGAACCATTAGAATTAACACACTTTTGCCAACGCGATACAAGTTTATTAATGCTGGTAGCTTAGAAATCCGAGCTTCTGGAAGCAATGAAGTCAGCGAAGGCCGATTAGGTATCGTCTCGGTTTTTGAAGCATTTCTCGTGCAGGAAGTTGTCGAGGTGCTTGAAAAAGTGGTAGTCGGTGGGCGAGAGGTCCGACTAGTATGACGGATGAGGCAGAGGCTCGCGGCCCAATTCGTTTAGCTTCTGGAGAGTCGGTTGTGCGACAGCCGGGCGTTGTCATGGAGAAGAATTGGCCCTTTTCTGTTGATCAATGCCGGGCACATACGTCGGAGCTTCTGGTGCATTTCATCGATTTGTTGGCAGTACTTCTTCGCCGTAATCGTTTCGCCCGGATTGAAGAAGCTGTGATGGAGGAGACCGGTTGCAGACCAACAAACAGTCACCATCATCTTTTGGTGGAGTTTCGGCTTCGCGAAGTGTTGAGGAGCCTCGTGGCAGTCGAACCACAGGGCCGAACGCCGCCGATTGTCGTAGAGGATTAAAAGGGTCCACTTTTCATCATACGTCACAACCCGATCGCGCAGAAGGAGCGCAGAAGACACCTCAAAACGACGATTTTTTTATTGTCGTTCAATTCATGCGACACTCATTTATCGAGTTTTTTTTATTTCCCTATCTGCTTTAAGTGGCGGACGTTAGTGGTTCCTGGGCCAAACGCATCATTGATATCACGAACTGTCTGGGCAGCTTTTCGGCCTAGTTTGAAGTGGAACAAGAAAATCTGCGAATTTGCCTCTTGTCCATATTATATTCGAAGTCCTGTCAAAAGTGACTGAATTATTTTAAAACAAAACCAATACGACGACTAAATAGAGCGAAAACGCGTTTTAAAATGACATATAGCATGATAATATATAATAATAAATTTATTCAGAAATCATACGTAAAATTAACATACGTCAAAATGGAGATTATTTTTGCATCAACCTATACTGGTCCTATGCGCCTACATTTTGCCCATTGCGAGCCGAATTCAAGTTATAATGACAATTGATAATCTCATCTTTTGTCACTATGGTGTCGATATTACGACAATTCCTCATTATAAAATTGGATACTTGTTAAATTCTTGGAATCTATATTACATTCAATCCGCTTTGGGTTTGCCCTCGCGCTTATCCTACCGCTATCAAAATTTTTTGCCAAGTGTAACGTAATATCTTCACTCAATCATATAGGAGGCACTCTTCAATAACTACTAGCCAAAGCTTCAACTCAAACTTTATTCGACTACACTTGGCGGTCGCGCATACATGAGTGTGCAAACCATGCACCGTACAAATCTGGCATAGCAAAGAACTCTTTTTTTGTATACTGCATATGGAATATGGAATACGTTTATTGCAATCGGAGACTTGCCCTTTTTGATTACAAATTTGAATTTATTTTGAAATTCTTTGTCGCAAAAGGTGTTTACTTTGTTTGTTATTTTTGGGGTTTATTTTACATAAAATGAATAACGCACATAATATTAGGTTACAAGTATTAACGATAAAAATGGAAACTCTTTTCCAACGCACACAAAAACTGTATAATAATTCTAAAAATCTAAAAGAAAAAAAGCAATTATCAGGGTTTAAAATTAGGTATGAGACGCTGGAAGACAAGAGAGCTCAGTTTGAACGAATCAACGAATTTACTCTGTCAATGGGTGAAGAATACGTGTCTAATTTTCAGCCATTAGAAACTTTTGATAAACTTTACTGCTGTATTAAGAATGTCGCAAAAGATGTATTTAACCCAGTTATTGAACATAGTTGAACTACCATCTTTCACCAGGTTACACGCCGAGTGAGCATCCTTTTATGCAACATTTAAACGCCTTATTCATGACAACCGTGAAGTTGATAAAATCAAGAAGTTGCACTACTTTTTAGGAAAACTTAATTGTAAAACATTATTTGTTTGTTTAGCTACAACTCCTACTGCTGCAAATTATGACGTCATTTGTAGTGCGTTTTTCACAAAATACGCGTGATCTTGTCAAACGCTATAAGCATTAAATTTAATTTTATGCTGGCGCAGATAAAACTACTTAATAGTTTGAAAATACTATAGCTTAATGTGATGCTGGATATAGACGACGGCAAGTTATCCGTAACACCTACTACAAATCTCAATAGCCCATAATGAACTTCGAGCTAAACTAGTGATTACCAACGATCCTCACGTACCATGAGTTCTTAAATCTTTTAGATCATTCGTTAGTTCATTCGAATGTTTATGAGCAGATCGCATTCGGAATGAATTAGATGCGTGTTACCACCCCTGGGCGTTTTCATCTCCCTCACATATTACAGTCGCGATTTTGCAACTGCATACGCGGGCAAAAAATTGCATAAATCAAACGTAATTGCCCGTACAGACCGGAACTCTCGCGTTATACCTAGCGCCAGTGCGAACGCGTGGACGTAGCAGAATTTATATGCAACTGGCATGACGAGACACACCGTGAAAGGAAATCATTTCGATTAATATTGGTCTGCTGTCGCCCCCTGATTGGATTCGCTTTATGCACCACGGAATCGGTTATGGTGAAGCACGTGATCTAGAATTGTATCCCATATTACGGAGAGCCAGACAAAACGGTTGTTGATACATACACTTTACAAACCATTAGCACTCAACAATTTATTTACCAGTTATCATTAGTCGTGTGTTTTTCATCATTTATGAGAGCTAAACCTGATACGAATGGGAACAGGTTAAAAATTTGAACGACGATATGTTTACAAAATTATACTAACCACATTCATGATCGACGATAGGAACAATATAAAGAAACTAAGCAAAAGAATGGAGGACGAGCATATATGGTGAAGATGTGTCAATAAGTAACAAATATTGCCTTTGGAGCTGATTTTGCTATCGCTTTGTATTGTAGGTTGGGATTTCTTTGTCCGATGTAGGTAATTTCGACTTCCTAATTGCAACGAATACGGTAAGAAAAACGAGAAAGGTGCACTAACAGCACTGCAGTTGATGTTGAGGCACTGAGTCGCTTGCGTTGCATGAAAATGTTAGTTGTGATAAGAAAAATAGACTTTAGAAAAAGAGAATTAAATATACTTAGGTCACTTCCACCAGGTGGCTTCAGTAGGTGCCGAATAAGGTCCGGTCTTTGTGTGAATTACTCGAGTAGTTTAAGTGGTTACTACATAATAGCGATGTGCACCACATCCCTAGGTAGATCATCCGCATTTTCCAGGTGACTACATCGCGGGAGGTGCTTGCACTAGGTATTTTGAACCCAAGTACCCGGTTCCTAGGTACAGCATCCAGGTATGTACTGGTGAAATCTGAATCGCTCTTATTGCTTCAGATGATCGTCGTCTTCCCCGTATTCCGGGTATGGATTATCTTCTTTAGCACCAGAATACGCTCGAAAGAGCTGTAACTTTTTTTATATTTCGGCACAGAACAATTTTTATTTATTTTACTTTAACAATGTATATTGTTAAATTTTATTATTACTGTAGAGTTTAATTTCTGTTTTATGGTATTATTAAGGAAATCAAATCGCAGATTGCTTTCATGCTTTTTTCAACCGTCAAGTTTTAGTTAAGCAAGGTCAGTTTATTAAGCAATACAATTTTAGTATGCTAGTACTTCATTTTGTTTCAATAGAACATAGACTCATCAAATGCAAAAGTTCACTTGTGTTTTGATATAACTTTTGTTTTTAAGTGATCGCGTGCAGTGGCGTGCCCACCATCAGGGCCAGGATTTATGAAACACACAGTATGTTCATTTCCAATATGGCAGAAAGAACTTTGCTTGGTGGCGAAACTGTATTTTTACTGCTTGCCATTATTACGAGTGCTTTGGTGATACCTGTTCAGTCAATCCTAAAAATTGCTAAGTTCAAATAAAATATTCGTCAGGTTCATTTTGTGTCACAGCTTTTCATTCATTCAAAGAAACTTGTATGGCGGAGTTTTGTTATTAGTATTATACCATTATGGTTTTCCCTTTTTCGCTATAAATATGAAATTGGTAAAAGTAAATCATTACTTTGAGGTTATGCATATTATATTCTTTTGAGGAATATATACTCGTACTGTCACTCACAAGTCACAAAGCCTAAAACATCCTATATCTCTCAAGGAATCTGACCAACAAATTTATTCATTTTTTACTACTATGTAATAATAGTACCTGTAAAAATAATATAACAAAAATTAAAAAATTACTATTCAAAGCTATTAACTCAAATGCACAACTGTCACCACTCAAACGTTACATATATATTATATTCTAATTTTATACGGTGGATACCGTTATATTATATCTACATATATTATATTATATCTACATATATACGTGCAATAAATTCAAAGTTTAATGAAACTTTTTTCCCCGGTTGCATCAAATATTGGCTCTAGGCGCCTAAGCATCGGTAATGAAATTTTCCGTTACTTCTGATGGAAATACGAAATGTTGTGATTTACCCAATCCATTATCAATTTATTCCAAAGATGTTTTACTAGGTTCAAGTGGGGAGCGGAATGAAGTTGTTCCGGTATGTTACAGAATCGATTCGTAAATAAATTTTGTCCAAAAATCTCTAAGCCGTAATTATATGACCAATGGTAACAAATTCGTAGGCAGTATTAATAACTAACTTGGCTGGCGGTACCTATATATGTAGTTATAACATACTCATATATGACGGTGCTGCGGTAACGTGCCATAGAGATTTGGTTTTGAATCCCGGTACGAGCCAAAATTTTTTTCACAGAAACTTGTTCTTATACCCGCGAAATTTAAATATTGTCCATGATGTATTGCAGCTTTACTAAAAGCAAACTTTCTCATGTCTCCCTCTTTCACTGAACCCCAAACCTTAACATCATTTGCTTCATGTTTCGCATCTTATACCAAATTTGAAATTTTAGTTCTTCGGATTTCGCCAAATTTGCACACAAAACAATTTTTTTGTATACTATTGAAATATATAGTTTCCTACTTGCAGTTCTTTCATGAATGAAGCAGTTATCTTACTGAATCGACTTTTGCCCACTTTCGCAACCAGATTTACGACTTTTTGGATGCGTGTTCTAACTTAATCCTTTTTTAGTGCTTTTATACCTTTCCTGTAATTTCATTGGACATATGCACCAGCGTCACCAAAATCTCTTTTTTTCTGTCTACACTGTAGTGCAAGTTAAATTTACAGTTTTCCTTATTTAGACGTAGACACGTCTTACGTCGACCTTCAGAAGCCATTTTGTGAAAATCGGTAATGTGTCATCTAGCGGTAGTTTTGCGAACTGCGACGTGGCTTGGTACGGTCGGTAAGTTAGGAGACATACAAAGCTCAGCAAAAAAGAGCCCAGTGAAATAAAATTACTTTCAATAATTAATCTATTTATTATACTCAATTTATCTCAAAGTTAACTACCTCCTCTATCAAGTATTTAAGAGAGACGTATCCACGTCAAACTTACGGGTGTAATAAAGATGCAGCCACCAAGAATTTTTTTCATTAGGTGGTTTTACTACTAACCTCGAATTTCTACTGAAATTACTATTCCAGTATAACTTTTAAGGTTGTAACTGAAAACCGTTCACAAAAACACKTTCAAAAAGAACAGAATGTGTAGATTTTTAAGGGATGACGGTTGTATGTTTTTATTTTAATTTTTTTATTTAGAATTTAACAGTCTCATAAGAGTGTTACCATTACACTCACTCTAGGGACGTTTTGCTTTAATTGTTTTCATGATGTTTCTAAGTATCTATTACCTTATTCTCGTGAAACTAACAATAGTTTGAAGGTTACAAGCAATTTTTAGGGTGTATGCAGACTTTTGGGAGTGACAGTATAGCAAAAGTCACTCATATATCAAAAATACTTGCACGGATAATAAAGATTGCCAGGAAATTAATTTTTCTACAGTAGATAATACTTCAAAACTAATAGTAAGTTTACGTAACGTAAACGTTCATTTTCGGAAATTTCATTCCAAACTTAGCTAATGAAGCTACTGTTATGTGGTAAATGATTATCATTACACCAGTGAGTGTACTTTCTGTTATTAAAATTAGAATTTAATGTCAAATAAGCGTTAAAAATACATTCCACGTTATCAGAGCAACTAAAGCTTTGAAGTAATAAAGTCCTATATTGTCCAGAATAAACAGGGGTTATAAAAAAAGAGTTAAAAAGTAATGAAAATATTCTAAAATCCTGATGAGTGATGACCACACAAAACTAGGGCTCCTCTGCAACTGTCAATCTGACATTTAACTTCACATAGCGCAACAACACTAAGCAGCAATTATTAAGTGGAGATATGATATACGGAAGGCCTGTTTTTGAATTAAGATTTTAAAACAAATCGTAGCAATGTCGCCACAGGTAAATGTTGGTAGAATAGAATAATATTCAGGTAACACGCAATAAAGATCTATATTTGTTGCACATACGATTAAAGTTATATTGAGCTTAAAGTATACAATTCAACGTACAAATCGAACACCAGCTTTGGGAAACCGGAAACTCGAGCTTTTGGCACAAAACCCGAATAACTCGCGAATTTGCCAGTTCGAACTATTCCGACAATTACACAAACAAATTCGCATCTGAATAGCTCCCCCCCCCCCGTTTCCGTTTGGTAACAATGTAAACAGAGCAACGGTTTTCCTCTAGTTATTTGCCTTGCCTCGCTTTGGCTGAAAAGCAAACTTCGTCTTGGAATTAACAGCTGCAACTGCGGCATGTCTAACACGAAAGCTTAAGTTTGTCCTGCAAACTGCACCAGTGGCCGCAGCGCTTAAAACTTAGTATCAATAGACGTGCCGGGATTTTGTCTTCGCTTGATTGAACAGGACGAACATAAATCTGAGATTGCGTCTCAATCCTGCTGGATTGTTGTGCGAATCCTCTACATCTAAGTGACAGCAAATGCAGCATAGTGAAATGCTCTTGAATATTAGACAATATAAGTGGACCCCTGGCAAACGATTAGCCGGTAACGTACTCGTTGTTATTGGTCGATTTTATGAACTTATCTTTTAAGATTAAAGTCAATCATCAAAAGTTTTTTAGTCAAACATTTTTACTGTATTAAATTTTAAATGTTTATCAATACAGCTTTAATTAAATATAGTAAGGTGTGTACGAATGTTAGATTTCCTTATATTATACGTATTTCGTTTTTAGTGTTCCAATTTTGTGTTCATTTACAAATCGTATAATAGGCGATATTGCCAAAGTTGAATATATGCGTTTAACTACTATCCCTTGATTTTTGCAATATTATCGTCCTAACAGACTTGTAAGCAAAGTAAAGGAAATATGAACTCAAACGGCCTCTTACACAACTACTTGTATATTGCAGTACACAATAAATATCAGTCGAGGCGAAAGTAATGTCTTGAATCTATCTACATATTCACAATACTTATACTTAGATTGCATGTTATACTTTAAAAATACGATAGTTAATTTCATACATGCTGAAACGGCTGATAAATATTTGTTATTGTCTTACTTTTGATGCTGTGCGTGATTATTATTATTATCATTCCCAACCAATGAACTTACTATATGCCCGCCTACATAATAACGACAGTTTAGAATAAAATAGGACATAGACTACAAGATCATCGTGGAAAACAGATTGAACACGCTGTTTTAAACGAAATGCAGAGCAAACTGAGAGAAAAGTGAAAGGTTGCCTCAAACCCAAACCTGCATGTTTCTCAACAAACCTTTGGAAGGATTTTTTTACTGGTCAGACAAATTTATCTAGAGATTTAAATAAAAATTTCGATAGCAATCATTTGTGGGCCGAGGAAAACCATCAAACCTGATGCACACCTGTTTTCAGTCAATGATAAACTATTACTATCTGGTGCACTTAATGGATGTTCCTATATCATTTCTTTAAGTGAATGTCTCATTCTACTTGAAGCTGATCTGTCATTAAGAAGCTTCATATAGTTGATACATTTTGGTGTCAAAGTACAATTCAGTATTTTGGTTCGGGATTACTTAAATCAAGTTAATCCTTACTTATGGCTACAGACGTGGACTACTAGGTCTTATAATTTAAATAGTTTATAATTTTTCTCGTTGAAACACATTTAATCAGAAGATAGGTATAGATATAATAGTCATATAACGCTGTTAGAAGGACATATCCATGCAATACAAGAAAAGGAAATGAGAAATGTTACCGAAAGCACTAAAAGCAAGTTACTGTCAAATCGAACAAGAAATACTGAGATATGTATGTGTGAAAAAGTATTACCAGCTATAGATAGTTAATAAGGCATAGAACATAGGGAAAGAACTAGATTATTGGCAGATAAGTATCATAGCACCAATTCACAGAAATATATACAAAAGAATTTAGAAAGACTATCAAACGTTTGCAGCATCCAAAATACAGTTGGGCGTATGTTAGTCGTTATTGGTTAGTGTTAAATAATTTGTATATTATTCTTATATCACATTCACGCCCTTTCTTACCACTACCCCACTCGAGTTCCGGGTGACGGACAAGGCTAGCACGTTTAATTAGACCACTCGGGCAGACAATCAAAACGCAACATGGAAATACAAATAAATGACGCATTAGCGAGATAATCACTCAGAGATGGATAGTTAACTTACGGCGGGTGCCCTGCACCCTTGCGCTGGCCCTCTGGAACCGGATGAAGCACATGTAGGCTGGCAACCTGTAACATATGATTAGCAGGGATTGCCACCCTTAGGCCCCAGTCTTTCAACCAGGCATTCCATACATTGGCCGAATGTACGGACCCACTAAACCACCTAAAACCCCTGGTGGAATAACGGTATACAGAAGTTTCTGTTCCATCTGCGAGGAACTCCTGGCACTTACACTGGCCAGGTCACTGCCGCTTAGCAGCAGGTCACGGACAGGATGGTCGAGACCACGCCGTCCAGGACTCCTATAGCTATAGGGTAGAGGAACTGCCATAAACCTCCGCAGCCACTTGCTGCACAGACCCACTTGGTCTCGTGGCCACTGCCACCGGACTACTAATTAGTCCTGCGCCCACCGGCGCCCACACAATTACAATAATGGCCAATACACATAGTACCCCTTTCAATAAGCATATACCTCTATAAATACCTGTCACACAGGTAATGCAACTTATCCATAATGCTCACGTGGCCAGACCACTGCCATTGGGCACACATCACACATACTTATACACAGAGCCATACTCTCGTGCTAACCTCTAGCACACTCTGTGCCCGACAGTCCCATTTCTTTTACAGCCCTTGCTGGCCTGCTGTTTTCTTTAACATTCGAGTAAGACACACCTCTCTTTCGGAGTAATGGCCACATGAAGTGACAGATTTATCCATTTTCATTAATCTAAATTTTGGGTTGCTACACGTTGTAGTAAAGTAATATTTTCTTGTGAAATTTATTTAAATAATAATTGTAAATGGTACTGACGATAGCTATATTTTAGCCGAATTCGCTTTGCCCATTATAAAAGGAAGGCTGTTTTAATATACAAGAAAAGCAATAATCATTCATATCCACTTGGATAAATGAGTCAGTCTTCTATTTATACGAAATACGGTTAAAGATTTAAAGTCACACTGGAACTACTACGGCAAAAAGCACAAATTGGGTTCAGAAACGGACGAAATACACATAAACCCACATATTATTTACAATTAAACAGCTAATCGAGGAGAGCAGAAAGGAAAAAGCGTATGCGTTGATTGAATTTTGAAGAAAAGTTTTTTGCAACATCCTTTAAAACATAATATACAAAAATGCGTAAATTACGTACGAATTAGTCCTGGAACTTTTAATTTCTTAACAAAGTGAAGCAATAAGGGTCCATCATTATTCATATAAGAAGTTCATACAATGTAATATCAGGCAGGTTAAAGTAATTCCTTAGTAGTAAGCGTAAATTTGCAGATAACATTGTGATGTGTACAGAAAACATTATGACATACTGTCATGACGTTGGAAAACCAGAGCCTACGGATTAGGCAGCCAGACTGACGTTGCGACCCCGTATAAGTAAAATAGTCGAGTTAACAAAAAGGAAATAGTGAATATGGATAAAACAATAACCATTATGAAGGAATGTTTGGGACTTGGTAATATAATAAAGAGCGAAAAAAAACTAGCCAAGCTAGAATGGGAGACGAAAGCAATGAAAAAAAAGGAAAGACCAAAAAGACATAGCAGCTACAGAGACTAAATCGATGCGTTGTAGAAAGTTCAGGATAGAACTTGCAATAGTATCAAGCCAGATTGAACTTAAGAGGTGGAGTGCAACTTCATCTGCTTCTGTGATGAGTCCATGATAGACGTGAACGAGTCAGATGGTTTCGAAAAAAAAAATAGTTTGTCTTAGATTACCTTACAGCCAAACACTGCTGACGTGGAATAAAGTACGAGGCGCTATATATGTATTGTCAGTATGTTTGTCTTGATGTTCATTTTAACAGACCCACAGTACATCGCTAAAATTCTATAAAATAATACAGTACCATACATATAATAGATATACCTACATACTTTTACAGGATACGGGCACAGGCTTTGGATAGGCCTGAAAAATTAGTCAATAAAACATGCATGGAACCAATTGCGAACAGGTCTAAAGCCGCTTACCACTAAAAAACCTTGACCATTTGATCTGTCTATGCCCCGCCGACTTGGAGGGTTGAAATAACGGCGGCAGAATCACAATCTTATACTTTTTTTTTGTTTACCTTGCTAACCTTTGTTGTAACGTTGTTCTGGGTGTTGCATTACTTTGACCCTCACTTTGAGCTTCAGTATAGCAGCTCTTTCAAACAATACAGGCGTGTCTGTCATTAACACGAATAAGTAATGTTATATGCTGCATTATCGTATCGTTGCTAGTGTAACCAACAAGCACATTGTTTGATGTCACAGATATATTCCGAGATACATTCAGCCTTATCAAATTATTACGAAACAGCGACGTTTCAAGCAACGCGCTCATCTCCGTTCACGGGACATGACGCGGAAACAAAGGCATCTCTGAACGAGCCAATTCGTTTTATTTCGACCTTTGACTATCGTGGTAAATTAATTTATGCAGTTTCTTACGCTCCAAGAAAATATGCGAGATGCTCGTTTCTAGTGTATGGAGCACAAAGCGAGCGAAATTACAATCGCCGGGTAGAACAATTGAATTGCGACCCGGGTACGAACAGTTCAACTGGATATTCGTCTTCCAAGGGATATGTAAATTTAAAGAAATCAGATGGCAAACAGAAGCAGCAACAAAGCTGACTGTTGCGTTTCGAAATTTATGATTGAACTTGGCGTATTTATGTTTCCTGCTGCGAAGTCCGTTATTGGAAATTCAAGAATTCGAACGTGAGAAACGAATTCGTTATTTAGGCGCAAATGAAATGACAGTTATAAATATTCAACATGTTTAAACCTTCAAGAAATTTATTATAACCGGTAAATTTATCATTTTTCTGGCATAAAAATAACTATATCGGAGCCATGAAAATGAATAACTCCTATTCATTAAACAAGATTGTTTGGCATAGATCTTTCATCGACATTACATCTACGTTTGTGTATCCCAGATGTTTTAGCAGCAGCCTCTTCAAAGTCCTTTTTATAATGTATCAACATCCCGAGAACATACAGGACAACACATTATTCAGTAACAACAGAATTACAGCTGGTGCAGCTTAGAACAACAAATTTACATAGCCGAATACGTTTGTGTATCTTTAACCCTACAAAACATCGGTGCGAGCGTTTGTGTAACCAAATCCAATTCGGCTAAAATAAACTACCGCTTTAATACATGCACCACGCAGGGTTTACGTATACTACACCAAAGTGAAAACTAGTCGTTTGAATAGGTCGTTAAAATATATTTGTATTCCACAAAGCATGGGGCGTTATAAACAAACAAGTTAAATGTATAAAATTTGAAATTGTAAGTTTGAAAAAGTGTTAGGACGGAGAGCAGTGCTACTTTATGTATTAGAACCAGCGCATCTGCAAAATATGTTCCGTGAATGAAATATTCATTCTCTKTCTTTGATAATTTAAAACATTTGTAACTTTTACTATTGACTGTTTATTACAATGTATATACTTTTAGAGAAAGAACTATAAATCGCAAAAAACTGTAATAAAGTATTATATCAGTGAGTTAGTAGTAKATTTAAATGTGATTTGTTAAAATTTCGGAATGATTCAACCACTTATATGTTAAGCAGTGTTTCGAACAAGGAATGAAAAAAACTACAAACCCGAGATGACATTTATAGATTTTTACCAAAATTGCATGCTCAATTGTTTTTGCAGAGCACAACGAAGAAGCATTTTGAATATTCATAAAAATTGTTTGTTGTTGGTGCTCTGTCATATTTTCTCATATTTATAATTAATGCCGTCATGGATTCATTGGATATGTACTGGTGGATTGTGAAAAAAAGCGATATGATATAAATACAAAAGTTTTGGGTTATAAAAACGCTAATTTTGAAAACAGAAGTAGGTATATACAATATTCTAATTTCTGTCGCTGCTTTTAGATCACAAAACTACAGTTAAATTAATGCGAAGAGGTCAAAAAAGGCATTAGAAACATGAACTTTATTAATTTGCCAACAATTCTAAAAGAGCTGATGCTCTCGGTGCCATCCAAGAGGAACTCTGCTAGGTGGTCTATAACTGTAATAGACACCGGCCTAGTGCAGGTTTCTACTGACAAGTTCTCCGTAAGCAATATGAAATAAATAATCCCTGGTCAATCCACTCCGACCCTACGACAAGTTTCGCCCTATTGGGGCTCATCAGTCAGGGGAACAGACTACAGAGTACATGATTCTTCCGAAAATAATTTGCAAAAATGCTGCACTGCGGTGATAAAAAAATATAGGAGTCGTATAAATATATTCCCGCATAAAATAAACCTTTCATATGTACATTCTATTTTGCTATGAATAACAAGGCAGAGGCGGCCTGTTTTGGTCATACTTTATGGTTCTAGTACATAAGTCACATGGTATGCCTTGCGTTTTATATTGATAAATATGAATGCACAATTTATATAAATGTACAAGTATGTTACCGATAAAATAATAATAAAATATAATATCTGTAATGCAGTATCGATATTAACAAAATTTCCGCAACGGACAATATAATATTAGATCGAGTTCCACATAATACCTATTTAATTTCCAAATATATTTTAGTTTATTATTATATTTGTACGCGATCAAAGTCTCTTTATTCGAAAACGTCACTATTGAAATTCGCAGTTTTCTTTCGGTGCTTTCAATCTAACGTAAACGCGAAATGTTTTCTAGCGCAGTTTTATTTAAGTTCTCTAATCCCGGTTATAGCATTGTAATCACGCAACCTTCGATTATATATCCCAAAAATATGAATGTAAAGTAAATATCTTCCCTGGCTAATTAGAAGTAAACATTTATAAGCTTATGACACCCCTAAAATAAGAATCGCTGCGGTGAATTTATTCAATGTAACAGCGTTAGACGCCCAAAACTAACTCTCGTTCGTTTATCTCACTCAACAGGTAATAGCCACACAAATGGAGAAAAATCTCCACCCTGCTTTTCCGGCCATTGCGACAATTGTTACATTGTACCAGCCCGCCATTAATATTTCACGTAAATCCGGATATATTTGGAAATAAACGCGACAAAATGTGATGCAACGCAACATTGGGGTTGCCAGGACAGAATCTTTCTAATCCCGACATTTCTCAATTCTTCAGTGAGCTCACTAGATAAAAGCGGGTAGCTTTTACTTTTGTAGAAGTTGGTAAAAGTAACGATACCAAACGCAGAAGGTCCGACCCGGCTTATACGGGGTTAAGAAGGCCGCTTACCCACCCTAACTGATTTGGAATTCGGTTGAATATGCCCTGAGAGAAAATAAGAGATGAGTAAAACCATTTTATTTCGCAGCGGGGGCGTCCGCGTTTTTCTATATATGTGTAAGAAAAAGCCCGTTAAACGATGAACGCGCATTTGAAAGACATAGTAAGCCTCCTTGGAGTTTGTTTTTCTTTGCACTTTCTGGAGCGATGTGGCTGCAAATCACGAAATTAAAAATGAAGTACTACGAACGTGGCGAATTATTTATTAGCTTAACATAGGTTTGGAATAGGTACTTAATGTAAATTATGATACAGCTCCTTTCAATTAAAAAGCTGTAAATCCAGTAACGAGTGAAACTATTAGTTTTATGGCACAACTAACTTTATCGAATGAATATATCATTGTTATAGGGGATATATATTTTAAACGAACGAAATAGTACACTATACAAATACACGCAACTGCAAGGAAGGCTTTCTTTGAAGCAGTCATAAAATGATTTCATTTTTATCACTTCACTGTGTTTCAATTTGTCAGTAATGTGAATCTTTTTAATTAAATTTGTTGATTCAAGAATACTTTTAATAAGCTTTTTTTTTGAGTAGCAGACGACGGCGCTAGGCTTGGGATGTGTTCTATTTTGCTGTTATTAAATCAAAGTCAACACAGGGCATGCGTGACATGTAAGGGTAGGTTATTGCGTCACAAATGTTAAAGACAACGTTATTACTTATTACAGATCAGTAGTCTATATATGTACTTCTAAGGAACAATTAGTTAGCGGATCTGCGAAAGAATCTATGAACAAATTTAGTTAACAAGACATATTAACGCGTTTAATATTTTCGCACGAGTTCTCTAACGACACGATTGCACTCACGTCAGACATAAACAATGTCAAAATATGGTAATAATATTTACCAAAAAAGGTAATACTGTACACTACAGTAAGCATCTTTATTTCACACTTTTAAAGTGAACAATAAAGGCCCACTTTGCAACAACTGCAATTTTCAAAGCAGCCCTTCATACATTTACAACAAATTATTTTTAACGGTTGTTCAATTGCCGCTAATTGCATTGTATCCTTAGGTATTTGTATTAAACCCCTCCATGTTTGTGTCCAACCCCAATCTGTTGGCACTAAAATCGTGTCCTATTTCAGCTTTAGCTCGAAAAATGTTAAAGTATTTAAGCATTTATTAAAAATGTTAAATTAAATTTTTGATTATATATACAACAGCTATCTTAAAGCGTTGAGCAGTTTCTGTAAAGCGAGACTAAGGTGTTACGTTTTTTGATTATAAGTTGATAAATAAGGGGTGCAGTTTCCAAAATATTCGCGAAAAACTAGAATTTATTTAAACAATATTATCCAGGGGCTCTAGATGTTTCGATTTTATGTATAATTATTATTTACCACATTAGGAGAATTTAATCCATATTTCAGCTTGTACATAATTATATCATCTCTTAAGCCTCAGACGCCTGGACTATCTGGGTCTCCCCCTCATTCTAAATTTTGAATGCACACAAAATGCGCGTGTGATCGTTTTAAAGACGATTGTTACTTTTCAAAATTCTGGATGGCGATACAATCGCTACAAAATCAAAAATTCTAAATATATTTGGACGATCCAATCTAAAGCTGTGACGGTTTCAATCTGAGAACGCCTCATGGTAAACATTTCCACATTATCGGACGTTCCCAGTCGTCCGAAAGTGATGAGCTTTTCCTATTAGGTATGCAGTATTATTATCTACAATATAGCAATTAACGTACATGAAGAAATAACAGAGGTTACATCTGTTAAAAATTACAAGCTGGTTTACAGAAGCTGTAGGTAGATCTAGAAGTGCTTGTAACAGGAAGCATACAGCTTAAATCACAAACGTTATTGGAACAAACTTGTTTTTAGCTGTAATTTGCTTTTAGGCAAGTTAAAATTAGTTTAAATCCTGAAATATTCCAAAAACCAAACAAACCTTTGTAAAATGTGATTAAGTTTAAAAAATTACTCAAATTATTAACAAAAAGTCTGTGATATCCTTATCGGTAGATATCAGTACCACACTCTTATAAGCAGCAGCCTAAGCCTACATACTAAACATAAGAGTGTTACATAGCTATGTAGCTATCTGAAGTTTTAAAGTTAAACATACGTGGGCGTAAAGCTTACTAAGGCTGCATACAAGAATCAATAGTCATTTTTGTTTCAGATACAGATGTAAATTTTAGATCACTTAAGAATTAAATCTATAAGTGGTAGAGTAAGATGAACATTCGTACTTTCGAACATCTACAGCTTAGCATGACCGTCGCGCGATCGATGCACTGCGACTCGACAGCGCACTGCGATGCATCAAGGTTTTGTGTTACCGCCATAAAGGTGACGCATTTTACAGGGAACTGTGGGATTTGAATAAGTGTGTATTTGTCCTTCTCATTCATATGTTCTTACTTTGACTGTGATTCCTTCCTTACGTATTATTTTCTCTAAGTATAAAACTAAACAAACATTCCGATGAATAAGGAGCGCTACATTTTATAATTAGTAGCATTCCTACATTGTCAGACCTCCTATTATATAATAGATGTGTTGTTTACACACACCTTTTTGACGAAATTTTATACTGTTTAATAAGGGAGAGTTGTTTATTCGCACAAAGGTAGTACCATAATCTCTCGCATAGTCCAGGGTATATTTTAATTAAGATAAATAGCACTGTTAAAGCAGAACCCACCAAATGTCCTAAATTTGTCGAGAAATATAATATCATACTGAGTTTAATAAAAGTCCCCAACTGCTACATGTCAATAAACATAGATTCAAAGATCGTTATTTCACCTTACTAAAAGTTACTAAAATTCAGTTTAAATTTCAAAACGCATTAACACATTCCTTATACAACCTAATATCTGCCGAAAGTTAAACAAAGCCTAAAACAATTTCGCGTTCGCTACGCTTTCCGCTTAGCTGATGAATGTTATCGATTGTGGCAGCATCCGTTTAAACACACTCATCAAACTTCTGCTTGTTTTAATTACTGTTTGTGTGGTTTTCATTTTGTTGTTTCCTCCAAGCCCATCCATTTGCGGGATAATTCGGGCTAGCTTCTTGTTATTCTACCGCCGTATTGCTTTTATTAGAGGTGCAATCGGTCGCTAGCTTTTAATTGCCGATGAATCGTCGTCTTTAAAAGACCACCGTGCTGAATATAAATAATACATATTGCTGTTCACAGATAAAATTACAAATTAATATGAAGTATTTCCATTACCATAAACCTGCGAGCATAATGCAGGAGGATCACAGAACTAATTTAAGTGGCATCAGTGTATAATATTGTCCAATATGTTCGTTCATAGCATGTTGATAGATTCTAGGGTGACAGTGACAGTTGACATTGGTAATCTTACTTCGTTTTTCGCTGTCAGTGCGTGTATTTTGAAAGTTTTATGGTGTACGTACAATGTACATGCAACACGACACAATTATTAAACTGCATACCTACCTGTAACTATATTATAAGGTATTACAAGTATTACCTAATATAACAAGGCAATTGGTATTACATGACATGCCAGTTTGTCAGTTTTTCACCCAACCGCTACAACTGTCAACAATGAAGACATGTGACTCGCAATAATTCGTGACGTAACTTTAAAGTTTCGTGAACAGTAGTATAATGTACCGCTGTTGACTGTGACAGTTAACACTGGCAATCGACACCTTGTTTTCCAAGTCAGGTGCATGTACTTGAAAGTTTCTAGTGTATATACAA
>QCXZ01000003.1:50031923-50051342 GCA_025024175.1 Rhyzopertha dominica
TCGACATCTAAGTGACAGCTAATGCAGCATAGTGAAATGCCTTGAATATTAGACAATATAAGTGGACCCCTGGCAAACGATTAGCCGGTAACGTACTCGTTGTTATTGGTCGATTTTTATGAACTTATCTTTTAAGATTAAAGTCAATCATCAAAAGTTTTTTAGTCAAACATTTTTACTGTATTAAATTTTAAATGTTTATCAATACAGCTTTAATTAAATATAGTAAGGTGTGTACGAATGTTAGATTTCCTTATATTATACGTATTTCGTTTTTAGTGTTCCAATTTTGTGTTCATTTACAAATCGTTATAATAGGCGATATTGCCAAAGTCGAATATATGCGTTTAACTACTATCCCTTGATTTTTGCAATATTATCGTCCTAACAGACTTGTAAGCAAAGTAAAGGAAATATGAACTCAAACGGCCTCTTACACATCTACTTGTATATTAGCAGTACACAATAAATATCAGTCGAGGCGAAGTAATGTCTTGAATCTATCTATTCACAATACTTATACTTAGATTGCATGTTATACTTTAAAAATACAATAGTTAATTTCATACATGCTGAAACGGCTGATAAATATTTGTTATTGTCTTACTTTTGATGCTGTGCGTGATTATTATTATTATCATTCCCAACCAATGAACTTACTATATGAACACGCTGTTTTAAACGAAATGCAGAGCAAACTGAGAGAAAAGTGAAAGGTTGCCTCAAACCCAAACCTGCATGTTTCTCAACAAACCTTTGGAAGGATTTTTTTACTGGTCAGACAAATTTATCTAGAGATTTAAATAAAAATTTCGATAGCAATCATTTGTGGGCCGAGGAAAACCATCAAACCTGATGCACACCTGTTTTCAGTCAATGATAAACTATTACTATCTGGTGCACTTAATGGATGTTCCTATATCATTTCTTTAAGTGAATGTCTCATTCTACTTGAAGCTGATCTGTCATTAAGAAGCTTCATATAGTTGATACATTTTGGTGTCAAAGTACAATTCAGTATTTTGGTTCGGGATTACTTAAATCAAGTTAATCCTTACTTATGGCTACAGACGTGGACTACTAGGTCTTATAATTTAAATAGTTTATAATTTTTCTCGTTGAAACACATTTAATCAGAGGATATGTATAGATATAATAGTCATATAACACTGTTAGAAGGACATATCCATGCAATACAAGAAAAGGAAATGAGAAATGTTACCGAAAGCACTAAAAGCAAGTTACTGTCAAATCGAACAAGAAATACTGAGATATGTATGTGTGAAAAAGTATTACCAGCTATAGATAGTTAATAAGGCATAGAACATAGGGAAAGAACTAGATTATTGGCAGATGAGTATCATAGCACCAATTCACAGAAATATATACAAAAGAATTTAGAAAGACTATCAAACGTTTGCAGCATCCAAAATACAGTTGGGCGTATGTTAGTCGTTATTGGTTGGTGTTAAATAATTTGTATATTATTCTTATATCACATTCACGCACTTTCTTACCACTACCCCACTCGAGTTCCGGGTGACGGACAAGGCTAGCACGTTTAATTAGACCACTCGGGCAGACAATCAAAACGCAACATGGAAATACAAATAAATGACGCATTAGCGAGATAATCACTCAGAGATGGATAGTTAACTTACGGCGGGTGCCCTGCACCCTTGCGCTGGCCCTCTGGAACCGGATGAAGCACATGTAGGCTGGCAACCTGTAACATATGATTAGCAGGGATTGCCACCCCTTAGGCCCCAGTCTTTCAACCCAGGCATTCCATAATTGGCCGAATGTACGGACCCCACTAAACCACCTAAACCCTGGTGAATACGGTATAACCAGAAGTTTCTGTTCCATCTGCGAGAACTCCTGGCACTTACACTGGCCAGGTCACTGCCGCTAGCAGCAGGTCACGGACAGGAATGGTCGAGACCACGCCGTCCAGGACTCGCTATAGCTATAGGGTAGAGGAACTGCCATAACCTCCGCAGCCACTTGCTGCACAGACCCACTTGGTCTCGTGGCCACTGCCACCGGACTACTAATTAGTCCTGCGCCCACCGGCGCCCACACAATTACAATAATGGCCAATACACATAGTACCCCTTTCAATAAGCATATACCTCTATAAATACCTGTCACACAGGTAATGCAACTTATCCATAATGCTCACGTGGCCAGACCACTGCCATTGGGCACACATCACACATACTTATACACAGAGCCATACTCTCGTGCTAACCTCTAGCACACTCTGTGCCCGACAGTCCCATTTCTTTTACAGCCCTTGCTGGCCTGCTGTTTTCTTTAACATTCGAGTAAGACARACCTCTCTTTCGGAGTAATGGCCACATGAAGTGACAGATTTATCCATTTTCATTAATCTAAATTTTGGGTTGCTACACGTTGTAGTAAAGTAATAATTTCTTGTGAAATTTATTTAAATAATAATTGTAAATGGTACTGACGATAGCTATATTTTAGCCGAATTCGCTTTGCCCATTATAAAAGGAAGGCTGTTTTAATATACAAGAAAAGCAATAATCATTCATATCCACTTGGATAAATGAGTCAGTCTTCTATTTATACGAAATACGGTTAAAGATTTAAAGTCACACTGGAACTACTACGGCAAAAAGCACAAATTGGGTTCAGAAACGGACGAAATACACATAAACCCACATATTATTTACAATTAAACAGCTAATCGAGGAGAGCAGAAAGGAAAAAGCGTATGCGTTGATTGAATTTTGAAGAAAAGTTTTTTGCAACATCCTTTAAAACATAATATACAAAAATGCGTAAATTACGTACGAATTAGTCCTGGAACTTTTAATTTCTTAACAAAGTGAAGCAATAAGGGTCCATCATTATTCATATAAGAAGTTCATACAATGTAATATCAGGCAGGTTAAAGTAATTCCTTAGTAGTAAGCGTAAATTTGCAGATAACATTGTGATGTGTACAGAAAACATTATGACATACTGTCATGACGTTGGAAAACCAGAGCCTACGGATTAGGCAGCCAGACTGACGTTGCGACCCCGTATAAGTAAAATAGTCGAGTTAACAAAAAGGAAATAGTGAATATGGATAAAACAATAACCATTATGAAGGAATGTTTGGGACTTGGTAATATAATAAAGAGCGAAAAAAAACTAGCCAAGCTAGAATGGGAGACGAAAGCAATGAAAAAAAAAGAAAGACCAAAAAGACATAGCAGCTACAGAGACTAAATCGATGCGTTGTTAGAAAGTTCAGGATAGAACTTGCAATAGTATCAAGCCCAGATTGAACTTAGAGGTGGAGTGCAACTTCATCTGCTTCTGTGATGAGTCCATGATAGACGTGAACGAGTCAGATGGTTTCGAAAAAAAAATAGTTTGCCTTAGATTACCTTACAGCCAAACACTGCTGACGTGGAATAAAGTACGGGGCGCTATATATGTATTGTCAGCATGTTTTCTCTTGATGTTCATTTTAACAGACCCACAGTACATCGCTAAAATTCTATAAAATAATACAGTACCATACATATAATAGATATACCTACATACTTTTACAGGATACTGGGCACAGGCTTTGGATAGGCCTGAAAAATTAGTCAATAAACCATGCATGGAAACCAATTGCGAACAGGTCTAAAGCCGCTTACCAACTAAAAAACCTTGACCATTTGATCTGTCTATGCCCGCCGACTTGGAGGGTTGAAATAACGGCGGCAGAATCACAATCTTATACTTTTTTTTTGTTTACCTTGCTAACCTTTGTTGTAACGTTGTTCTGGGTGTTGGCCATTTACTTTGACGCCTCACTTTGAGCTTCAGTATAGCAGCTCTTTCAAACAATACAGGCGTGTCTGTCATTAACACGAATAAGTAATGTTATATGCTGCATTATCGTATCGTTGCTAGTGTAACCAACAAGCACATTGTTTGATGTCACAGATATATTCCGAGATACATTCAGCCTTATCAAATTATTACGAAAACAGCGACGTTTCAAGCAACGCGCTCATCTCCGTTCACGGGACATGACGSGGAAACYAAGGRATCTCTGAACGAGCCAATTCGTTTTATTTCGACCTTTGACTATCGTGGTAAATTAATTTATGCAGTTTCTTACGCTCCAAGAAAATATGCGAGATGCTCGTTTCTAGTGTATGGAGCACAAAGCGAGCGAAATTACAATCGCCGGGTAGAACAATTGAATTGCGACCCGGGTACGAACAGTTCAACTGGATATTCGTCTTCCAAGGGATATGTAAATTTAAAGAAATCAGATGGCAAACAGAAGCAGCAACAAAGCTGACTGTTGCGTTTCGAAATTTATGATTGAACTTGGCGTATTTATGTTTCCTGCTGCGAAGTCCGTTATTGGAAATTCAAGAATTCGAACGTGAGAAACGAATTCGTTATTTAGGGCGCTAATGAAAATGACAGTTTATAAATATTCAAACATGTTTAAACCTTCAAGAAATTTATTTATAACCGGTAAATTTATCATTTTTCTTGGCATAAAAATAACTATAATCGGAGCCATGAAAATGAATAAATCCTATTCATTAAACAAGATTGTTTGGCGATAGATCTTTCACCGACATTACATCTACGTTTGTGTATCCCAGATGTTTTAACAGCAGCCTCATTCAAAGTCCTTTTTATAATGTATCAACATCCCGAGAACATACAGGACAACACATTATTCAGTAACAACAGAATTACAGCTGGTGCAGGCTTAGAACAACAAATTTACATAGCCGAATACGTTTGGTGTATCTTTAACCCTACAAAACATCGGTGCGAGCGTTTGTGTAACCAAATCCAATTCGGCTAAAATAAACTACCGCTTTAATACATGCACCACGCAGGMTTTACGTATACTACACCAAAGTGAAAACTAGTCGTTTGAATAGGTCGTTAAAATATATTTGTATTCCACAAAGCATGGGGCGTTATAAACAAACAAGTTAAATGTATAAAATTTGAAATTGTAAGTTTGAAAAAGTGTTAGGACGGAGAGCAGTGCTACTTTATGTATTAGAACCAGCGCATCTGTAAAATATGTTCCGTGAATGAAATATTCATTCTCTCTCTTTGATGATTTAATACATTTGTAACTTTTACTATTGACTGTTTATTACAATGTATATACTTTTAGAGAAATAACTATAAATCACAAAAAACTGTAATAAAGTATTATATCAGTGAGTTAGCAGTAAATTTAAATGTGATTTGTTAAAATTTCGGAATGATTCAACCACTTATATGTTAAGCAGTGTTTCGAACGAGGAATGAAAAAAACTACAAACCCGAGATGACATTTATAGATTTTTACCAAAATAGCATGCTCAATTGTTTTTGCAGAGCACAACGAAGAAATATTTTGAATATTCATAAAAATTGTTTGTTGTTGGTGCTCTGTCATATTTTCTCATGTTTATAATTAATGCCGTCATGGATTCATTGGATATGTACTGGTGGATTGTGAACATAAAAAGCGATATGATATAAATACAAAAGTTTGGGTTAATAAAACGCTAATTTTGAAAACATAAGTAGGTATATACAATATTCTAATTTCTGTCGCTGCTTTTAGATCACAAAACTAAAGTTAAATTAATGTGAAGAGGTCAAAAAAGGCATTAGAAACATGAACTTTTATTAATTTGCCAACACTTCTAAAAGTGTGTAAAAGAGCTGATGCTCTCGGTGCCATCCAAGAGGAACTCTGCTAGGTGGTCTATAACTGTGATAGACACCGACCTAGTGCAGGTTTCTGCTGACGAGTTCTCCGTAAGCAATATGAAATAAATAATCCCTGGTCAATCCACTCCGACCCTACGACAAGTTTCGCCCTATTGGGGCTCATCAGTCAGGGGGACAGACTACAGAGTACATGATTCTTCCGAAAATAATTTGCAAAAATGCTGCACTGCGGTGATAAAAAAAATATAGGAGTCGTATAAATATTCCCGCATAAAATAAACCTCTCATATGTACATTCTATTTTGCTATGAATAACAAGGCAGAGGCGGCCTGTTTTAGACATACTTTATGGTTCTAGTACATAAGTCACATGGTATGACTTGCGTTTTATATTTATAAATATGAATGCACAATTTATATAAATATACAAGTATGTTACCGATAAAATAATAATAAAATATAATATCTGTAATGCATTATCGATATTAACAAAATTTCCGCAACGGACAATATAATATAGATCGAGTTCCAGTAATACCTATTTAATTTCCAAATATATTTTAGTTTATTATTATATTTGTAGGCGATCAAAGTCTCTTTTCGAAATGTCTCTTGAAGGAGAAAATGAGGTACGATTTTATGGAAATTCGCAATTTTCTTTCGGTTCTTTCAATCTACGTAAACGCGAAATGTGTTCTAGCGCAGTTTTATTTAGTTCTCTAATCCCGGTTATAGCATTGTAATCACGCAACCTTCGATTATATATCCCAAAAATATTGAATGTAAAGTAAATATCTTCCCTTGCTAATTAGAAGTAAACATTTCTAAGCTTATGAGACTCCTAAAATAAGAGTCGCTGCGTGAATTTATTCAATGTAACAGCGTTAGACGCCCAAAACTAACTCCCGTTCGTTTATCTCACTCAACAGGTAATAGCTACACAAATGGAGAAAAATCTCCACCCTGCTTTTCCGGCCATTGCGACAATTGTTACATGTACCAGCCCGCCATTAATATTTCACGTAAATCCGGATATATTTGGAAATAAACGCGACAAAATGTGATGCAACGCAACATTGGGGTTGCCAGGACAGAATCTTTCTAATCCCGACATTTCTCAATTCTTCAGTGAGCTCACGAGATAAAAGCGGGTAGCTTTTACTTTTGTAGAAGTTGGTAAAAGTAACGATACCAAACGCAGAAGGTCCGACCCGGCTTATACGGGGTTAAGAAGGCCGCTTTACCACCCTAACTGATTTGGAATTCGGTTGAATATGCCCTGAGAGAAAATAAGAGATGAGGAAAACATTTTATTTCGCAGCGGGGGCGTCCGCGTTTTTCTATATATGTGTAAGAAAAAAGCCCGTTAAAAGACGAACGCGTATTTGAAAGAGATAAGAAGCCTCCGTGGAGTCTGTTTTTCTTTGCACTTTCTGGAGCGATGTGGCTGCAAATCACGAAATTAAAAACGAAGTACTACGAACGTGCGAATTGTTTATTAGCTTAACATAGGTTTGGAATAGGTACTTAATGTAAATTATGACTACAGCCCCTTTCAATTAAAAAGCTGTAAATCCAGTAACGAGTGAAACTATTAGTTTTATGGCACAACTAACTTTATCGAATGATATATCATTGTTATAGGGGATATATATTTTAAACGAACGAAATAGTACACCATACAAATACACGCAACTGCAAGGAAGCTTTCTTTGAACAGTCATAAAATGATTTCATTTTTATCACTTCACTGTGTTTCAATTTGTCAGTAATGTGAATCTTTTTAATTAATTTGTTGATTCCAAGAATACTTTTAAAAACTTTTTTTATTGAGTACAGACGACGCGCTAGCTTGGGATGTGTTCTATTTTGCTGTTATTAAATCAAGTCAACACAGCATGCGTGACATGTAAGGGGTAGGTTATTGCGTTACAAATGTAAAGACAGACGTTATTACTTATTACGATCAGAGCTATAATAATGTATTTAAGGAAAATTAGTTACGGATCTGCGAAAGAATCTATGAACAAATTTAGTTAACAAGACATATTAGACGCGTTTAATATTTTCGCACGAGTTCTCTAACGACACGATTGGCACTCACGTCAGACATAAACAATGTCAAAATATGGTAATAATATTTACCAAAAAAGGTAATACTGTACACTACAGTAAGCATCTTTATTTCACACTTTTAAAGTGAACAATAAAGGCCCACTTTGCAACAACTGCAATTTTCAAAGCAGCCCTTCATACATTTACAACAAATTATTTTTAACGGTTGTTCAATTGCCGCTAATTGCATTGTATCCTTAGGTATTTGTATTAAACCCCTCCATGTTTGTGTCCAACCCCAATCTGTTGGCACTAAAATCGTGTCCTATTTCAGCTTTAGCTCGAAAAATGTTAAAGTATTTAAGCATTTATTAAAAATGTTAAATTAAATTTTTGATTATATATACAACAGCTATCTTAAAGCGTTGAGCAGTTTCTGTAAAGCGAGACTAAGGTGTTACGTTTTTTGATTATAAGTTGATAAATAAGGGGTGCAGTTTCCAAAATATTCGCGAAAAACTAGAATTTATTTAAACAATATTATCCAGGGGCTCTAGATGTTTCGATTTTATGTATAATTATTATTTACCACATTAGGAGAATTTAATCCATATTTCAGCTTGTACATAATTATATCATCTCTTAAGCCTCAGACGCCTGGACTATCTGGGTCTCCCCCTCATTCTAAATTTTGAATGCACACAAAATGCGCGTGTGATCGTTTTAAAGACGATTGTTACTTTTCAAAATTCTGGATGGCGATACAATCGCTACAAAATCAAAAATTCTAAATATATTTGGACGATCCAATCTAAAGCTGTGACGGTTTCAATCTGAGAACGCCTCATGGTAAACATTTCCACATTATCGGACGTTCCCAGTCGTCCGAAAGTGATGAGCTTTTCCTATTAGGTATGCAGTATTATTATCTACAATATAGCAATTAACGTACATGAAGAAATAACAGAGGTTACATCTGTTAAAAATTACAAGCTGGTTTACAGAAGCTGTAGGTAGATCTAGAAGTGCTTGTAACAGGAAGCCATACAGCTTAAATCACAAACGTTATTGGAACAAACTTGTTTTTAGCTGTAATTTGCTTTTAGGCAAGTTAAAATTAGTTTAAATCCTGAAATATTCCAAAAACCAAACAAACCTTTGTAAAATGTGATTAAGTTTAAAAAATTACTCAAATTATTAACAAAAAGTCTGTGATATCCTTATCGGTAGATATCAGTACCACACTCTTATAAGCAGCAGCCTAAGCCTACATACTAAACATAAGAGTGTTACATAGCTATGTAGCTATCTGAAGTTTTAAAGTTAAACATACGTGGGCGTAAAGCTTACTAAGGCTGCATACAAGAATCAATAGTCATTTTTGTTTCAGATACAGATGTAAATTTTAGATCACTTAAGAATTAAATCTATAAGTGGTAGAGTAAGATGAACATTCGTACTTTCGAACATCTACAGCTTAGCATGACCGTCGCGCGATCGATGCACTGCGACTCGACAGCGCACTGCGATGCATCAAGGTTTTGTGTTACCGCCATAAAGGTGACGCATTTTACAGGGAACTGTGGGATTTGAATAAGTGTGTATTTGTCCTTCTCATWCATATGTTCTTACMTTGACTGTGATTCCTTCCTTACGTATTATTTTCTCTAAGTATAAAACTAAACAAACATTCCGATGAATAAGGAGCGCTACATTTTATAATTAGTAGCATTCCTACATTGTCAGACCTCCTATTATATTAATAGAGGCACTGTGTTGTTTACACACACCTTTTTGACGAAATTTTATACTGTTTAATAAGGGAGGGTTGTTTTTCGCACAAAGGTAGTACCATAATCTCTCGCATAGTCCAGGGTATATTTTAATTAAGATAAATAGTACTGTTAAAGCAGAACCCACCAAATGTCCTAAATTTGTCGAGAAATGTAATATCATACTGAGTTTAATTAAAAAAGTCCCCAACTGCCTACATGTCAATAAACATAGATTCAAAGATCGTTATTTCACCTTACTAAAAGTTACTAAAATTCAGTTTAAATTTCAAAACGCATTAACACATTCCTTATACAACCTAATATCTGCCGAAAGTTAAACAAAGCCTAAACAATTTCGCGTTCGCTACGCTTTCCGCTTAGCTGATGAATGTTATCGATTGTGGCAGCATCCGTTTAAACACACTCATCAAACTTCTGCTTGTTTTAATTACTGTTTGTGTGGTTTTCATTTTGTTGTTTTCCTCCAAGCCCCATCCATTTGCGGGATAATTCGGGCTTAGCTCTTGTTATTCTACCGCCGTATTGCTTTTATTAGAGGTGCAATCGGTCGCTAGCTTTTAATTGCCGATGAATCGTCGTCTTTAAAAGACCACCGTGCTGAATATAAATAATACATATTGCTGTTCACAGAACGTTAAAATTACGTCATTAATGAAGTATTTCCATTACCATAAAAAGATACCTGCGAGCATAATGCAGGGAGGATCACAGAACTAATTTAAGTGGCATCAGTGTATAATATTGTCCAATATGTTCGTTCACAGCATGTTGATAGATTCTAGGGTGACAGTGACAGTTGACATTGGTAATCTTACTTCGTTTTTCGCTGTCAGTGCGTGTATTTGAAAGTTTATGGTGTATGTACAATGTACATGCAACACGACACAATTATTAAACTGCATACCTACCTGTAACTATATTATAAGGTATTACAAGTATTACCTAATATAACAAGGCAATTGGGTTTTACATGACATGCCAGTTTGTCAGTTTTTTCACCCAACCGCTACAAGTGTCAACAATGAAGACATGTGACTCCGCAATAATTCGTGACGTAACTTTAAAGTTTCGTGAACAGTAGTATAATGTACCGCTGTTGACTGTGACAGTTAACACTGGCAATCGACACCTTGTTTTTCCAAGTCAGTGCATGTACTTGAAAGTTTCTAGTGTATATACAACTAGACAGACTAGACACAATTGAACTGCATACATGTAACTATACAGTAACGTATTACACCTATTACCTGATATTACGCATGTATTATGGCAAACTTGGTATGCAAAACATGCGAGACATCAGCTTCCGCATAATTTTGTTCCTCGAAATTTCACTTCAAGAGTTATGTAAAATACTATTACTCGTGCTGGATACCTTCACATTGCAATAAGCAAAACTATGTAGTTATTTAAACATGTTTTTCTTCGTTTTCCTTCATTTCTCATTTGAGCAAAGATTAGAAAATTAATACTCATGCCTCAAAAATTGCCATTGAGTAGAAAACAGCAAGTTTGGTGTTAGTTAAATAACTAGCTCAAAGATTGGGCTGAGCTTAAAACAGCCTGCATCCAATTTCATTTTAATTAGTATTTCAAGCATACAGAACTGGCATCCCTCTCAAAATTAGTAAGAGAAACAAATTATAACGAAACCAAGAAAAGATGAAGATGATGAAAAGATGAAGAACAGAGTATTATCGCTGCCCTTGTTTGTATGATGCCAAGATGTTTGCAAAATTGTAACAAGTTCCATAAGGCTATCTATTAATGAAGACATTTACTTCCAACAGAATTTTTTTAGATACATTTAAACTCCTTAAAAATGGCACCGTGGGTGTCCAAAGAATATTTGCACATGATAATATTTCACAAATAAATTGATTTTCTGTAAATACTTTTTATTTCCTTGGGAGCTAAAATTTGGAGTCATAAGGCAATTTTTATTGTTAAAATAAGTCAAATTCGAAGGTCTATGCAGTGTTCATCTCACTTGAAATTTTCATTTTTCACGCTCAAATTGAAGTTTTCTCTAATCAAATTTGAGTTTTTGCTGCCCAAAAACAATAGATTATCTTCTAACAATTTAGACCTAATAAATATGGAATGGATTATAACTGCTGCAGCAGGGCTATCGTAGACAGAAGATGAATAAACAAAATACCCCCGTGGGATGCTAGTTATGGTACAATTCACATCCCATCGAATTACCCGCGACATCCTTCAAGGAAAACCCAATTCAGCGTTAGACGCTTGTACTGGAGAGACAGATGCATCGAGTCCCAACCCCAAAGCAGAACAAGACGTCTGACGCATAAGCTTGATGCCGTTCCTATTCACCGACTCATCCCTCTATCGATTCGTAAATTTCGTCTCGGTGGTTTCTATATTTAGAGTCGGGACGGTCGTTTACGGGAAAAGGGCCATTTCGGTAATTCGAAACGACTTCGGGGGGTATTAAAGAACTTACCCGCTATGATTAGCGGGATTCAGATTTTATTCGCTTTGTTGGTTAACAGCGGTACAGCTTAGGGGATGAAGTAATCAATAAAGCTGCGGATGATGGGGATATCCGTCTAAAATGGTACCAGAATAATGGAATTAAAATCCGAACAAAAATCAGTGTCCTTGGCTTGAAAACCACCATAACTCAGCGGACGATTTTAAAATATTACACACAAGTTGGAAAGGGAAAACACTAATACTGCTACAGTGTACTTCAAGATGACACATTTTTCGAACTGCAATTTTTAACAATTGAAAATTTATAGCATCATGGCGGTCACACTGTTGCGTTTTACTCGCTGCATCAAAATAAAGGAGAAATTATTGCAACACTACCTATTGTTGATTTTTCAAAGGTTTGTTGGTAAAATTTTAAAAATAATAGATTTTTATATTTTGTTATTGTGTCTTTAATCAAGAAACTGAAGTTTTCAGGAACAATAATTATGTTTCGCTTGTTATATTGTATATTTTTTCTATTCTAATTATCGTAACATTTTGTACATACCTCACCCAAGAGAACCTGATGCTGATGAATTATTAACTACTGATAGCAGCTTCCTTTTTCAGGCTTGATTCAAAATAATACAAACAAGAGAATTGCAAATTTACTTCTTGTTATCAAGCATAGCGCATCAATTTTATGAATATATTTATTTGCCCTGTAAAGTTTCTTAATACTGAATTAGCAGGCTTACACTCTAATAAACCGAATATATTTTAAATTCTGTAGAATTCCAGTAGCATTGAGTTTGTTAACGCGAAAACAATTTATGAAATTAAAGTGCCCCGTCATCTTGATTTGTAGACCTTTGTGGAATTTCTTCCTCTCGACAATATTTTCAAGCTTCGGTCCGATGTAAACCGATATCTGAATAACTCCGCTGATGCGAAGGAACGATTGTCGTATGCAGGAAATATTAGATTTCAGATAAAAATTTAATGGAATGCTTTTATCGAACATCTAAAAAGAACATGATACAGGTCTAGGAGAAATTGTTTTCAATGTGGCTGCCGATGTCTTTGTTTTGTAATATGTACATGTTATGGCATGCAGGGTATTAAAACAAATAAATTTTACGCTAAAGTACCGTCTAAGAACTCTGTTGTAACATCATCAGGGATAGCTATCACTTTTACCAGAACTACAGAGTACATATTTTTAGAAAGATCTGTGGGCCGAAAAACTCCGCTAGTGTCTCGCACTTTTAAAGATAAAAGTTAGCAAGCAAGATATCACTATCCGCTTGCAAATTAAGTAATATTATCTGTGCCTTGTCACAAGCAAAATTAGTGTGTTTAGTAAAACAGTTTTTTTTATATAAAAAGAAGGGAAACAAAGGAAACAAGGAATGCTTTGTATCCAGAGAAGTTATGGTATAGAGAATGTTCAGAGAAGAAGTTGATAACAAGATAGTTACAGTAACCATTACCTTATAAATTACAGACTTAGATTTAGGGTTAAAAATGTAACCAAACAACGTTAAAACAACGAGCTATTTTCACGATTTGTTTTTATTGCATCATTTGAAAGAGCATATCGAACACTATAAATACAACACTTTGTTTTTTATTGTTTTCGTTTCGTAATTTGCACAAAAAAATTTAAAATGAAATTTAAATTTGTGCTTGTGACGTAATAAATACGTGTCTGTATGCACCGAGTGGTTAACAAAATTTTGATAGATCATCTCTCTCATTTCTCATAGGAGTGAGTGCAAGGAAAAATCATATAAAATTCGTATGTGAATTATTAATTCGTAGTTCATTTGTACTGTTGCCATTGCGCCTTGCGCGGGCATTTGTTTTGTTGCCATGCGTGACCTACCTCAACAAGATGTCTCGTGTAAAGTTTTTTTTGAGCTTTCATGCAAAAACCTTCACTAACTGCACTTCTTGACGACATCGTAAGAAACTGGAGGCAGAACAGAAAAACAATTAAAAACAATGCAAAACAACAAAATGAAAATTTGAGGTTGAGAAATAATAAACACCTGTGCAGGCGGTTGGTCTACTGGCTTGCTGTTAAATGAAATTACTGCAGGGACGAGCAATCTTGGCAACATTATGCTGACAAACAAGTGTAATATTTTAAACATTAAAATTAATGTATTATATTTTTGTTCTAATGTATTACTAAAATATTACTATCTTTGTTTTACACTAATAGGTAAATAAAAAAGGTCAAAATAAATATAAAAGAAATAATGGTGCCTATTGAGTGTTACATGTGAAAGCTCTGTAGGTAGTTTATATGATCACAGACTTATGACGTCATTTAAACTTTAAACAATTATTATTAATTATGCAGCAACTTTGATAGTTAACCAAATAGCTCATCCAACTCCAAACACAAAGTACTTTGTCGTAAAATTACTTATTTTATGTTTTTTTTGTTGTGTGTGTACTATTTCAAATACGAATCTACCGGAAATACATAGTTTCAAATTTGGATTCCTTAAAATGCATGTCTATGCTATGCTATCCGCACCACAACCAACTGCATATAGATTTAGGTCGCTATCATTATAGCTCATCAGTGTAGCTTAGGTCTAGTGCAGACAGCATGGTACAAAACTGGCTTTGCCTATGTACCAAAGGCTTGGTATGATGTAAGTAGAAATTTAGATGGCAATGCCACCTGTCAGCATTACACTGACACGATGACAAAGCTGGCATTATGGGAACTACTTCCCAACGGAAGTGATCTGTAGCCTGACAAGTTGGATTCCTTGTTGTATCGTAACTTAATTAACTATATGCGTGGTCTATTTTAATTTTTAAGCCGTCGCGAATAGCTAAAAACGATCGGCTAGTGCAATTTTCGCAGTTTAATAGTCGAGGAAAAATGCTGTTTTACCACTAAGTTTTGATATTGTCTCTTTAGCGGTTGCTATGATATACACACTGAGGTATGATAAATTCAAACATGGATAAATTGAATAGTATTAATATGTTGACCCCATTCATGTGATATAGGATTGCCGCTATGTCGTGCTTATGGTTTTCGATAAATATGCGAAAACTGGAATTTTTATTTCTTTAATACACATCAAGTTACATAGCATTTGACAGTTTGTGCCTGTTTCCTATTAGGAATTGTCATGGTTGCGACAAGTTAAGTTAGGTTTTGTTGAGCATTTCTTGCTAAGTTTTGAAAATTTATTTTACGAATGGCGAGCTGATTAGCATGGTCTTAGCTTCCACAATGTAGGTATGTTACACACTTTCCGAATAGAGGACGCCCTGGGGAAATGTCCGTCCGAAGATTGTTAGATAGGTTTCGAAAATTTGAACCCACACCGCGGTTACTGGAGGAATCCACATCCAAGTGTTCCTGAAATAGATGCTAAAAGACTGTAGACATGATAGCCCAACAGCAGAGGTACCATCTTTACCACATCCAATTACATCAGGAATAGCTGGAAGACAATTTAAAAACAGGCGAATGATTTGCCAATGGACCCCTAAACAGAATTCGTGAAAAATTTCTTTAAAAACGTATTATTTTCGAACGAAGCAACATTTCATCGCAATGGAAATGTTTGGGCTGGAATTTTGGACAATGATCTTATAGTCCTTTCTTTTCCAATGGTCACCTTAACGGACAAACCTATTTGCATTTTTGAGGAACACTTCAGATAGTATGGTTTCAGCACGATGGACCTCCTTCTTATAACCGTGACGTCGTCAAAAAATTTTAAATAAAAACTTTCCAAACATGTGACAGGGTGAAGAAATTTAACAAAACTGTTTTCTTTTGTTGGGACACATTAAATCAAAATTTACCTCACTTCCCCAGCTACACCGGACGATATAAAAGTAAAATTCGTTTAACATTTCAAAAAGCGGCGTTAGATGACATTCTCGCTAATGGGGATAGAAACCTTCAGGAAGGGGTTCAACTGCGTTTGCGATCATGTCGGAAATTTATGATGACTAATTATCAAACCTGTTTCTTCATGGTTTCCTGTGTTAGATCTAACTTTCCAAACAATTATGCTATCGCTATCAATGAATTTTCGTTCACGTAATCCTGTATCTATTTTTTAATACTATCCTTGTTCTTATTATTGTTGTTTTTGACATTTTATTAATATGTAGGAGAGATAATTAAATTAAAATAAAATCTGTATACAGTAGTTGTTCTGATTATTGCCTGTTAGAAAAGGAAAAAACCGAGCCGTAGGCTCAAACTGACGAGCCATCGCAGACAAATTTATTTATTTACAAAGCGATGTTCATAAAAGAAAGAAACTCGAGATTTCGCATATCTATCGGGAACCATAAGCAAGACATATGAAAGGTATTGTTACGTACAAATATTGTACCGTTCTGTTAAAAAAATCAAGTTATCCATGTTAAAAGTTTAGCATAGCAATTGCCGAACAGAAAATATAAAAACTAAATGGTAAAGTAGCAATTTTCTTTTACTATTAAACTACGAAAACCGCACTGTCCTATCTTTTGTTAACCTAGAAGATATTCTTGATTTTCTTAAGGACTACAAACGTCAAATTTTTTACAAAACGACAACGCCCAAACAGGCCTAAGATTGATCGCGAGTATATTGCAGAAGTAGAATGCAATACCGATTCTAAAAATACAATAATATGCAAGATGTTACGTTTAAAATAACATCATTAGTACGCATTTCCGGTATAATCGGATGTCCGCCATATTGAAAATATTTTAAAATGTGTAACGACGTAATTGGGTAAGTAAGTCCGGTGTAGCATATTTTTTCGTTTATTGAACAGTAGGTAAAGGAGAGGAGGTACAGCAGAAACGCACTGGGGTGAGACACCCTGTATATACCTTAGGACTATATTGACAGAAATAGCTACTTCTGATGAAGACACCGACATGAGTGTCGAAACCTCAAGAGCAAACAAGCAACGTGGGAACCAGCCCAACTGAACCAACCAAAATACTTAGGACTATATACCTATATAGAAGCCATTGGCCATGTTATTGTAGCGAAAAGACACAAGTGGCAATGTGATGCATAGTCGTAACAATTCCTGATATGGGAGGAGAAATATTAAAGAATATATGCGAGTGTGCGGTATGCAATGGTTATTTATTGTAATATAACGTAAACTATTATCACAGTGAAATATTGTCACAGTACTTATTCAATTTTATGACGAATGTGAAAATCGTCGAATGAATATAACAAGCAGTAAACGTCTTCTTCACTGTATCAATACGCCTTTAAATGAAACCGCCACTTACTTTGTCGTCAACTTTTTATCTTTCCGAAGGAGAACTGCATTAACCCGGATACATCGTATTTCCACTTGTATCAACAACATCGGCGTTCGCGAAAGCCAATTACTACAACCGTCAAAAGCGCAGATAATCATCATTTGCACCTCATTACCATACGCACTTTGAGCTCCACCAGCTAATTCAGGTTATTACATCGGATCCACATGTTGCACTCTATCGACCAACGGCTTACAGCTACATTACGTTCAGCCCGTACACCCGCCCTTTACGCTCATATATGTCGAAACTGATGCGTTACAGGGATTTGTACCCGTCGAGTTTTAACTCCTGGCAATGTATATCAGTCGCTACGATGCGGCCGTGGAAATGGGAAATTTAAACGATCGACATGTGTTCCTGCCAACCATGCTGCAGGAAGTGGCATACATCTTTAAAGCTACAGACTAGAGTTCATCTTTCCACTAGTTGCACGCGTATTATCTATTGACGATGAAGGGAAGATATGGCCTGGAAAAAGGTTTCGAAGGTTGATCGATGAACAGGCTAACACAAGATGAATCAGGAGAGACATGATGCAGATGATTTTAATAAGAGAACCTGTTACTGTCTACCCAGAAAGATATACTGTTGATATAACTTCTGGAACTAAATTTCCGTAACTTCTCAACATTATTTCTCACTCCTTTTGCTTTAGGGAGGATAAATAGAATCGCAGAAATGTGTAGCTTTCGCTCACACCAAAGCTATTAGTCATCATAAAAATAAAATTCCTTTGGAAGACGTTCTATGGTGAAATGCAATGAAAAAGAGGATGGTTTGAACAGATAACATTTTTCCTAACGGTGGTCACATTAAATACCTTATGATATTTGCTTAAGGGAATTAAGTTCTTCTTCGCATTGGCATTAGTTTCAGATTTTCACTTTTTCAATGTATAGTGGAGATAGAAGAAAGGTTAAACGAGGAAAGAAATGCACTTCTGTGAACCTAATTAAATCAACCTTTTGGATTTTTTTTAAAGTTTGTGGCTTATTAGATATTTTAAAAACTAAAAGGTGCTGATGTACAGGATGCTTCACGAATAATAATCACCCTGACGAAATTAAAAATGTAACCCAAATACATTGATAATTGTTCATCGTCTTAAAAAATATAAAACCTAGAGAGCTGTATAAATTCGTAAATTTTGCTTTAATTAAACTCAGTATTGTAAAACAAATTTCATTTTTGAAAAATATTCAATAACATTAACGTATATATACTCCTCAAAATATCGCCCTCCGTTGTTTTCACAAGCTTGAATTATTGCCACGATCTTTTAACACGTATTAACATTTCTGGAGTGATGGATCTGCATGCATCACGTATTTTATTTTCTATTTTCTACACTTTCAATTGGTGTTTGTATACTTGCTTTTTTACCATTCCTCACAGAGAAAAAAAATCCAAAGGAGTAAGGCCGGGCTTCTCGGTGGTCAAGGATTAATGAACGTCTTCCTATCCATCGGTTAGGCAAAAGCAAATCAAGATGATTTCGCACTATTCTATGATAATGCTCAGGTCCCATCTTGTTGGAACCATAGATCTTGTCTTACTTGTAAATTTACATTTTGAATTACGGTTATTTGTTTGCCGTTTAAACTATCGCGAAAAAAATAAGGCCCAACAATTTGATTCCCAATATTCCGCACCAGACGTTCGTCGAGTAGATAGCTTAAAACGCTTCTCGAATCCAACGTGGATTTTCTTGCGCATAATAATGCATGTTATGTTTTTAACTCCAACATTATTAGAAAATCTTGCTTCATCTGAGAAGCAAATATCATAAAATCTCACATTCAAATTTTTGTGTTCCCAAAAAGTTACAAAAAGCCAGTCTTTTAGGATAATCTGTCTTTTTAAGGTGAACCAATTGCAAGTGATGCGATGAAATTGATTGCCTTTAATTATTCGATGTACTGATTTTGGAATTTTGAAAACTACCTGGCACATTCTCTAATCTATCTATACAAATATGGTAAATCGGAACAAATCAAATAAGCATATTGCAACTGCAATTTCACTAGAGTGCAGAATGCTGCATGTAATGTTCTTATGTTACGAAAAACCA
>QCXZ01000003.1:50051442-50072532 GCA_025024175.1 Rhyzopertha dominica
GTACAACTATTTAACATATATAGCATATTTTATCATTAAAAAGCGTATAAAAATTATTTCATGCTACTGGAAAACTGTTAATACGTTCAAACATGTTTGGGTAGCTATTACAATAATCAAGAAACCCGTATCAATGAAAATATGTAAATCTTAAAAACCCTTTGTATAGAAAGAAGTATCATACCACGGCTGCTAGTTCTTGTTCTCTACGTCATATCGTGTAGCTATGTAACAATATTATTCAAAGACCAAACATGTGGCATATGTTCAACGTACGTAAACGATTAACTAAAGCATATGTACCTTTTTTAATATTTAATTTGTAATTATCAACGATCTATCCCGTTTTTGTGGCAATGAATTCATGAAATAGGGAAAACCTATACGTCCCACAGATATATACCATGATCTGTTTGTGCTCGAAAAAAATAAAAATTATTAAAAGCTGTGTTCGAGTTTTATTAAACTTTTTGTCAGCAATTAATGGAACAATCTTATCAAGATTACAGAAGCGACTTGTTTTCTCACCAACAAGAAAATGTTTAATTGATATATTATTACGATTTATATAATTTGTTCACTGTATCACTGTTACAATTGTATAATGTTTAACATAAATGTTCGCTTTATTTCAAATAGCATTTATGATTAGATAATTAAATAAGTAAAACACATACTAATAATAATTTTCTTCAGTTGTTTAATCAGAGCTCATAAAAAACATTTGGCAAATCAATAAGATGAAAGAGTCAGAAATACAAAAATTGTCAAGGAAGAAACTTCCTTAATAGTTCAAGCTGAATTCTTGATTTTCTGGTTTCCCTAGTTCTTAAGGGCATGGGTACTAGCACTAGCCATGCACCGAATACTGATTTGACTTGTTTTCATAATTATTTATTATGAGGTATCAAAATAAAATTAATTACTGAATAAATTATAATCTGTAGTCCGAAGACGTGATAAATAATTTCACAACTCAATGATAATTATGAGTAATTACTCTAATATAAAATTAGATAGATGATATATACTTAATTGTCAATAATATTAAATGTAGCACAAACAGTAATAACCAACCAAAATGTGTACCACACTAAGTATGTACACTTTAAAGTATTTTCATAAAATCAAAATGGATGTCACCGGCCTATTCTTTTTATTACTTATTAGCATTGTATCGCGAAAAAGTTTCAAAAAAGTCATGCTTTTGTCTTTCTTGTCTGTGTGTCTGGGGGTAACTAACCTTTTTGCAACTTTTTATTTTTTTATTTTTTTTTTCGTTTTAGTATGTGATTAGTAGTATAACTGCAGTATTATTCGTTCTTATAAATTTTCGGTGCAGCAAACTGTAGAAGATATTCAAAAAAGCGTCACTTAAAGAAAACGGTTTTTCCTAAATATCTCCGAATATATTTAATATATTCAAAAAAATGAAAATATTATCAGATAGGAAATAAAATTTCTCACAAAAAGTGTGCAAAATTTTGACATTTTCGAAATATTTGCAAAAAACCTATTTTGGATATTATATAGAAAATCAAATTTCTGATCAGAAAGCACTCTTGTAATTTTTTGTTAAGTTAATAATTTTCGAGTTATTGGAAGAAACCGATTTTGAAAATTTATATATTTTTGCTAATATCACGAGGACAGTTTGTCTTAGAAAAAATGTGTAGAGAGAAAAATGCTCAAAACATGATTATTAATCGTATAGTATAAGAAATAAAAACGTAAATGTCATTTTGACAATTGGATGTGGAAGTATTGATTCAATTTGCAACGGTTTTTATATTGTGCTACACTGGATGTATTCCATATTACCGTTTGTACCAGTTTAGCTTAAGTATATGTACTTGTAATTGGCAAATACAAATTGAGACTCGTGTCGTGTAGAATAAGTTAGTAGATATCTACCATACTTCACCCTTGAAGAGATCTATTTCTTCCCTTCTAAATCCCGAAGACATTTAGTTAGTATTAAAATCAGAATGAAGAAAATAATAACATACATGAAAACTGATAAACGACTAGGACAACTTAAAGTAGTAACTCTAACTCTGGTTCACAACGCTCGAAAATCATCTTACATTGAAAGGAAATTAATTAATGTAATTTACGTTTCTGTTATGCAAGACTGTCCTGCGAATCTTTTTCAACGTTAATAAGGTGCCTCTGTCTTCATCAATTAGAACAACTCCCAGTTTCGGTATTAAATAGAAGTCTAACGATTTTTCATTCGTAGAAAGCTAACAATGCAATATTCTGCTCTCGGCGAAACACTAAATCAAAAGCAGAAGCGCAATGTTGCGGAGTCAGCTCGTTTCCGAATAGGTATCGATTTACCAATTTAATTACCAGTTACCGAGAACTTCGGTAAAGCGATTAAATACGAAAAGACGATGTATTGAGAAAGTTGATACGAGACATTATGGTACCAACAAATAAATGTAAAATCGGACATAATATTTTTGATAGACGTTTGCAAAAACTGTGGCAATGGATTCTAGGATCGCATATATAAGGAGATTCCTTACAACATCCTACAAGCAATGGTACAAACAAATTAACGGAAACTCTTTTGTAGTGACATTTGTGGATAACTTTTCATATTCATAAAACCCAGGGGACAGTCACTAGCCTAAAATTTGCCCAACAAACTGTCAATTTAACAGTACTTATTCTCTTAACTGCCAATACTACCTAATTACAGAGGCTGTTTTACGACTATTAAACCGGTACCCCACCAAAATTATGCCTTTGGTTCAATTTATTGTTTTATAATTCACTGTATTTAAGAAACACTTAAAATAACTAAGTCGAGTTCAAGGGAAAGACCTATTTACCACAAATTCTTCATTAGCTACCTTGCAATCTGCATTACGTTCCACAATTGCACAACAATCCAAATTTTCACACCTGTTAATCAATGCTTTTCGTAGTTGTTTTAATTTATTGTTTAGAAGATAATGAATCACCACRATTCTTCTTGATTCACTTCGCGTCAGATTGTTTCAAAGCTTACTACAGGGGTTATATAACATTATACTAATACGAAGACTGCATTTTTGAGAACTCGAAGTATCTAAAATCCATCAACAACGGAGACTGTCTAAAACAAGTGGGGTATCAGAAACAAATTTGTACAAAACATTACGAAGTGAATTTTTTGGGGCCCAAAGTGCGTTTTAAAATGTGTGAGTCTGTTAATTCTGAAAGGGTACAGGGAACAGGCGAGGAGAATTAATTGTTAAATGGAGTTATTTATTTTCAAGTAAATTGCTTTAGACACTGATACCAATGTTTTTGGTACAATGGGTGGTATGGTATTTACTCTACTAGGCACATTGTACATAGAAGAAAATACTTTGCCTCTTTAGGATTAGTTGCTCAGTAGTATTTGCTTCAGTTTCAGCAAAGTCGGTGTATACGAAAACTTCGGATAATACGGTAAATTACACTTTTGAATTGAATTTTTATTATCATTTTAGGAATGTAGTTCCTAACAATGACTATGCATCTCGTAAACTACATATTCAGGCATCTATTATAAATGGTGCAGTAAATCATATACAAGGCCAAAAAAATAATAATTTCGTGAAGAAATTTCTATAGATATTTTCATTTTGAATCCAGTGGTTTTATCAGAGTCTTTTAGGGGTTCACATTTTTGACATATAACACAAACTTGCATTTTTTAAATAAAAACTGTAGTTGGTTTTGCTATGTATGAAAAGACCTATTTTTCCGATTAAGAAAATATATACATTGTTAGGTTTCTTTTTACTAATTTTGGTATTATTCAATTTTTTTAGTAATCCGATCAGATTTTATGTTTACAGCAACGACGCTATGTAACAAGAAAACACAGTATAATTAATAGTGTAAAAAAAATTTAATTGCATTTTTTTCGGTAATCTAAGGTGCCATGTAACTAGCTAAAATAATTGTTTAATTTCAGATAAGTACCTTTGCATAGTTATCGTCAATTATTTACACCCATTTTGACGAAAAACGTAAAATCCTTAAATTATTACAAAAATTTAATAATAATAATACCAAATTAATAAAAATATACCTACCTATCAATGTATATATTTTTCTTAATCAAGTAAATAGGTCTTTTCAACCATAGCAAAGCCAACTATGGTTTCCATTTAAAAAAAATGCAAGTTTATATTATATCTCAAAAAATGCAACCCACTAAAAGTACGCCATTGTATTCAACATACAAAATACTTCAAGGTGTTTTTTTTGTATCTACATACCCAGGCGAGATATTGAAAACCGAAGAAATGTTACATTGTTCAAAAATTGACTATAGCGTTAAAATAAAAGACGATATAAAAATGGGGATGGCACAACTTAACTCATAACAAACAAGTAAGGAAGTAATCTCAAAACCGCAACACTCTAGCAATAATATTTGCCGCGTTACTCTACAATTACAACGAACACCCTGTAAATTGAAAAAAATTCAATTGCTTTTTTGGTTTATAAGGATATTGTTATGAGATGGAATCTTATTGTCATACTGCAAAACTTCATCACAACTCTCCGTAGTCATTATCGCTGGTTGAATATTTAATTGCAATTATTAAAAAAGAAACGTATTCAGTGAAAGTAAAAAGGCAATGATATAGAAGATTAATTTAAAATTACTTCAACCAAAATATAAACTAAGTGTTTTGTAAAGGTTAAATGTACCTATACATTAGTGACTCATCCATACTGGAGGACTTCCGATATATCATAGTAAATCAAAAGGAATTAGTGATAATGCTTTGATGCCGTGTGTAGATTAGTTATGTGATTATGTTGCCACTGGGAAATACTCAATATTAACATGCACCATATGCCCAATAGTGGACAACTCGCATAAAACATTGTATTTGTTTAGGTAGTTACTTATACTCTGATGTATTAAACTACTTTAAGAAGTAAATACTTTCCAAAAGGTTTATTTCAGTATTTGCAGTTCGTTTTTAGAAACGCTTGTTTATTTGTTTAATAAGGCAATTTGTTCATACTTGAGTCCTTGCACAGACCTGGCCAATGGAAGACTTACATCTATTAGATTAATATCATACAACATAAAAATATTTATGAGGCTATAGCTAAAGGAATACGGATCGAATCGACTATGTGGACACTAATTTTTTAAAGTATTTAAAAAAATTAACCAGGTAAGGAGGATCATTTTGCCATAGCAATCTTGCTAGGACCACTGCTTTTTGGCATTTACATCCAATAATATTAGAATAAGTGCTTTAAATAATCGGGAATTTGTTTGATAGGCAGAAGACTACACAATGTTTTACAAAAGTCTAGTATGCATTCTATATTATACTATCCTACAGGAGGATATTAATAACTTGCATGATTGCTGTATTGGAAACATGCTGTTTTTAAATTATTCGAAATGTGCGCGGACCACGTAATACGGAACGTATTTATTAATATAATTATCCATAACTATAAGTTAAATGGTAGAGGTATTTGTGCAATGGATTCMACCAAATATCTTGGTGCATACCTTCCTTTGAGACCCATATTAACCGCATAGTGCATCGTGCTCACTGCAGCCTTGTACTCATTTTGACTCACCTCAGCTTCATAATCGCATCCTTATTTAGTGTGCATGTTAAGCTAAATATATTGTACGAACAGGCCACATTTATTCATCTGCATGCAAACTGAAATAATCAGCTTTCGTWTAAACGTAACCTGCATGATTTTGGCATGTTCAACTGTAAGTTATAAGATCATCCACAACAATTTCGACTCGAATACAGTTTAATCACAGTTGCTGTCAAGATCCAATCATACCTATTTATTTTGCTTTGTGTAAGAAATTGTAACCGCTTCGAGTGATTTGTGAATGGGCCTGTTTTCACATTTCGGGAATTACGGAGATCTTTATATTGAGCTAATCTACAGTGGCCAAAAATGAATTGTGGGTGAAGTTATTTAGTGCCATTCCTTCACATTTTTTATGAATTTTGCTAATGAAATTTGACTATTTAAAATTAATATTCCCCGCGACGTAATTGCGTTCATCGTAATAACACGCATGCGCCGCCGTTTACGCGTCATTGTGAGCGTGAGGTGTTGCCGGCAGGCTGTTTTTGTTTTGTTTACGATTTGGTCGAAGTGTGTGGTTGTGAACTAAGTGATTCTGCGATGCCTAGAAAAAAAGTTTCTATTGTGCCAAGTCGCGGCAATAATAGCGTAAACTGCCCTGATAAATTATTTATCAGATTCCCGAAGGATTTACACTCGCGGCAGCGATGGTGGTTAGCCACTAAAGCTAAGGGCTACTTTAAAGAAAGTGGGTACCTACATTGCTGTGAAGATCACTTTGATGTAAGTAAATGGAAAACCATATCACCATCAACACAAGGCAGATTGCTTGAATCTGCCTTGGTAAACCCTTCACCTAATTTATTCATCCTAATAACACTGACTATACTAGCAACCAACATACAACACAGTCAAACGAAAACAAACAATGCGTGACAGCGTCGCAAATTGACGCACGTGTTGCAGTTTGGTTCGATTGCTAAGCGCGATTGCCAATCTACGCCACTTTGTACGACCCATATTTACCCGAAAAGTTCACACAAAAAGACAGTTTACGGACAGTTATAATAGGACAAAAACATATACTGGGAACGCAGTTATATGTATATTTCGTTTATCTTGCGCAAAGTAATTTCAAATTGGAGGTATATGTAACGCCGTAACGCGTTATAACGTATTATGCCGTACGTGTTTGCCGACAAATCAGGAGAATTGGCAATGTTGATTTTGGAATTTCGCGCAGGGCGCCTTTAGGTTTGCGCGAAATGACGTAATATTTTCCCGCCTTTAAAAATATAATATTATTTTTTATGTGTTAACTGACTTATTCTAAAAATAAAAATAGTCATTTCTGGTACAGTTCAACATATAATTTCATTTTTTTAAATTAAAAAAAAAATATGAAACAGGCCCATTGTAAGTTACAAAACAAAACAAAACACAGTGATGCAGTCTGACGAAACCACTGGGAAGTAGCCTCATGTGCCAAACTGCACGGATCTTTGATTCCATGAAAAAAAATTTCCTACCCGCTGTTAGATATTGTTACTCATAAGCTTTGTTGTTTTTTCAGCTCATCATCAAGAGATTGCAATTTTTATTTCTATCACACTAAACTTATATGTTTAAACTTCAATTTTTGTATAGATTTTCATTGCCTTTAATATATAAATTATAACAGGTGTTCAATTAAAAGTGATCAATTCGCTTATAATTTTCTGTCGAATAAAGACGGCGCGAAAATGGGATGTGATTTATTGCTTGTTCCTAAAAATAATGTGTAAGTGTCATTTATCGAAATTCGATTTGACATTTCCAGAAGTTTTTCTTGTTAAACTGCTGAGAACGGGACCATTTGTGGATAAAGGCTTCGAAATGTTTATTGTTGAATGTAAGCTTTTAAACGAGCTCATCGTACGTCGTCTTAAAATGGCGGAATGCATCAAAGTGTAACCACTGTTAAATGTTTTTAAAATAATGACGATATTAATTTGGTATCAAGCAGGCCAGTACGTGGTTCTGCGAAGCGGATGGTTGAATTTGCCAGTTTCTGTCAAACAACCGTTCTGCTTGTGCACTTACACAAAAATTGTCCACGTTTAATAAAAAACAGTGCAGTGGTTATAATAAGATTGCAATAGAAATTGTTTTATTTCAATTACCCATTATGACACAATTTTAAGATATGGGTTTTTTACTCAACCACATAATATGAAAGGTATACTAATTACGCGAGGATAATTAATCAATTATCTATTTAACAGGTCTACTTTTAAACACAGATAACCTCTACTTTCACATTTACAGCAAGTAGGTACCGCTAAAAATTACCTCCTTAATGAGATGACAGTTAGCATGCATGGCGTTTTAAATACGATAATGTATCAACAACGTTGATGTTAACTTTTAACATTAAAACCGAATAATTCCACAACCCCAATAACAATAATATGAAAGGCTGTTAATTTTTATAACAGCATTTTAGAAACAAATCTAACAAACAATTACATTCATGAATACAGGTTACAGATAACAATCGCGATCATCCACTGAAATGAACCGTCATTAGTGGATACCACGACAAACCAGTCCACAAACATTTAGGCTAACTCAAAGAAAAAAAACTAATAACATCTAATTCATAAATAAATAATTCAGGCGATAGATACACACAAAAATAGGCTTTACCCTGTATTCGGTTTCATCATTTATGAAACGGTAGGTAAATGACTTTACATCACCACCTTCTGTAAACTATCCCTGAGAGTATTTTTAAATAGATATATATACAGGGTGATTCAGTAAGCGCATATCGCCCTTTAATAAGTGCATAAGTTAAAATTCACAATGGTTCAAATGAGTTATCTAGACTGATATTTACAAAGATGGCGCGCAACCGGTTATACCGGAATTTTTTTTTGTAATTTAAAATGGAATATCCTCCATATTATTGCATTTCTAAATTTGTCGTAAAAAATAAGTGTTAGTTTGTTAATATTACATTAGACCTCTGTCGCACTCTTTGCGAGTTGACAGTTTTTTTTTAATTTTGACGTTTACAGTGTGTTATACCATTCTGAATATCTTCTAGACGAAAATAGCTAGAAAACGACAATACAAAAAGTATTTTGACATAGTTTATGCCCTGGGGGAAGCAGAAAAAATCCCGCTTGCTCGCTCAACGTTTTCCTGAGCGCACAAATCCAAACGCAGCGTTTGAAAGACAGATGTGATAAAACTGGCTGAGTTGGATATAAGAAAAAGGAACGTACAAAATAAACAACGCATACGGAATTTATCCAAAATCCATTCCACGAGACAAACAAGTCGGGCCTCAAGCCTCTTATCAAGAATACTGTACAGAAATAAATTTCATCCCTACCACGATCAATTGGTACATAAACCCGGGGGGGGGGGCAAAATTTTCTGATTACATTGTTTTTAAGGATGAAGCATCCTTCCACAAAAACAGTTTCATTTCAAAACATTACTATAGCATAGAGAATCCTCACTGGTTAAGATATTTACATAGTCAGCACGGTGGTCTTTGAATGTGTGTTATGGCATCACAGAGAATGCCGCATCACTGGCACACATTTTTCTGACAGAAACTTGAATGCTGTAACATATCTACATTTCCTGCTGTAAGACAACTAATGTGGTACTAGCATGGCGGGGCACCAGGACCTTATGCTAGGAATGTAAGAGTGCCTAAATGAACCATTTCCAAATATGTAGCTGAATTTGAAGAGGAGGTCCCACACCGTGCCCAGACCCCGGACAAAACTTGATTTCTTTTTGTGGGGTCACGTCAAATACTTAGTTTATAGGGATCCTCTAACCAATCGGCAAGACATGATGGACCGAATACGCAACGCATTTCGTAGTGTTAATTTTTACTAACAATAAGAAATGCGTGGCAAATTTAAAATTTCGGTTAATTCTCTTGCAGGAAATGAAGATATGTTTCAAAAATCAAGTTTCCTGATAAATGTGAATAATCCACTTTTTAATCGGCTGCGTGTTTGTTATCGGCAGGATGGGGAATACGTGGAAAATCTAATCTGATTGTTTTTTTTATTTTTGCTGTTATTGGTCTTGTACTTTGTTTCAGTTGTTGTGTTATTTGTTTTTTATTGTTTAATGCCAAAAATCATGCTTAACTACCTATAAGCATTGTTGCAAATCTTCTGATATCGTAAAAAGACCGTTAATTCCAAACATTAAAACTGGTAATTGCACTGGTCGTATAGCATGGAACGAGGCATGGAAGCACGTACTTAGTGGATTTCTGTCTACTTCCCAAAGAGGCAATTAATTATTTCTTTTTATCTAGAAAACAGTTGTTTTACTTTACTTAGCAGTCTTACATTAATCGTAAAACTACAATCAATGAACATTTTGACTACATACACTTTACCAAACAAACGCCAGGAATTACGGTTAACAGGATTATAACAGCTTCAAATATTCAAAATTCCTAAGAGAATGATTCGTGCATCTATTATTACTATTACTTGGACATATACTTATCATCTGTCCACTGTACAATTACTCGATATACAGGGTCGCTGCAAAGTATGGTACCAGCATGGTATATCAGGTTCTTTTCAAACTATTTTTCTGAAATATGTCGCCGGTTTCGTCAAAACGTTGCAATGCTTTAATAACTGTTGATCTGACAATTGGTTCATGATCTTCATGAATTGCATTGTAGAATGCAACTACTTCCGAATAACTTGTATCTCCATAACCAATCATCATCAAAATTTCGGTGCGATTATCTTCAATTAACGGAGGCATTGCAATTGCAAATAACAAAGTGAATTAAACTTATCACCAGTCACGAGGAAAATGGAGACACCTGGAGTTTTGTTCTTACTTAGCGATAACGATAGTGGTTTTTCTTCCGAAGTTTTTTTGCAAGACCCAAGTTTGTTGTCACCCTTTTCTCAACTCAGAAGTAATAAATTGTACAAATGGGATACATTTTTTTAAATCAAGAAACAATATCCTTTTCAATGTCTTTTGACCCCCCTTCGGATTTAAAAAAAAATGCTACTTACGCCCATATCTCGGAAACGAGAGTTGACATAGAGTTCAAAAAATTCGAGAAAATGCATTTTAATTACTCATAGGCCCATGCACAATTTTAGAAAAATCGGCCCAACAGAACCTGAAATATCCTGCTGGTTCCATACTTTGTAGCGACCCGGTATATGTGACAAAACGCATAGGAGTGTGTATTTTTTTCAACATAATGCTGTAGTTACAAAGTTGTTTTATTTTTATTTATTTTTAGATGGCTTCAGTAGCGATACATTTCGTAACTTTGATGTATATATGCACCTTTGACGTTGAATTTGAACAATAAATAATTAAATTTGTAACGATATGTGTGAAAGTTGGTAACAGCAACATAAGGGGTTATGACGGACGTAGTTATGTATATTATAGTGTTGTGTAGTTTCGTCCTGGCAAATTATTGCTACTACTCAGCTTTGAAAGGAAAATAGAAACATATTTTTCATATCAGTTTCGTGGCAATAACTTATAATATATAATAGTTACAAAAAGGCGGCACAGAGAATTCAGAAATCAACTCATCCCGCGTTGCATGAATCATTTATAGAAACCCTGTATCTTTAGAAAGGTTTTTTAATTGTGCATATAGCTCCGGGATGACAAGCATGGTATTCTGTCACAGAATTTTTTAAATTTTTGTTGCAATTATCAAAAATTGGGATTCATAAACTGTGTTTAAGTTAAAACGGATTTATCAATTTAATACTGCAAATGATTGCCTATTATTTTCGAAAAACGTCATGATTTTTAAAAAACCTTCAAATAACTCACAAACTGACTGAGGCATAATGCAATATTAATAGACTAACATTTACTTTTTGCGACAAACCCAAAAAKATACAGGGTGTTCCATCTAAAATAACGAAGTTGTTGTCCACTTCCGGTATAGCCGGAAGTTCCCCATCTTACACACATTTTTAATTTGTTAAGCCCTTTCATTTGATGAATTTTTGTCATTTTTTTTGTCAAAAGAGACGCTTATTATTCGATTGGCGCTTATTGGATCACCCTGTATATACATACAAAGTATGTAGTCGCTTCCTGAAGTTAATACTCGTATACAGTGTTATTAGTAATTGCAGTAGCAGTAGCGGTAACGGTAGCAGGTAGCAGTAGCAGTATTTAGAATGTGTTGCATTTGAGTTTTAAATAAATCTCTCTTCGTTATGTCTGTGMCGTTTTAATGAMAATTTATAGATTATGAGCATGGGGTATTAGACTTTATCGTTTCCATAACATTTTCAATTACAATTGGATTACAATTATATATGGAACTATAATACAATGTAGGTATGACATTATCTACACAAGTTTATTGCCTTTAATAAAATTTTACTTCCATTTTAGATTTACTTTATTCAATCAATACCTAAACGGTACCCGCTTTACTCGAGACATCCTTAAGTTTCCGCAGCTGCAGAACTCACCGGGGATGCTGTGAAACTAGAAAGCTTCAGTGTTTCTCAAATATTCATAACAAAAGTTTTTTAAATTAGTTCATCCTTTTTCTTTGTTCTACCCCGTCGAGTACCAAAGAGACGGGAGGGTCAGCTTTATTAAGGGATTTCTTCGCGAACTTCTTCGAGCATTATGTCAATTATTGTCAGTCTAGAGAGGAAACAACTTCGGCGGGTGCAGCGAAAGCCGTATCAAATTTTTATTCCAAGAGGTTATGTCTAGATAAACCCTGAGTGATGGATCGACTGCTGAACAGTTATTCGTCTGTGATCTTTACACTTTTAGATTAATAAATAACTGATCTAATATTTCGGCTTCATCGAAATTTTTAATTGCATACTTTCTTGTACACGTTGATACCCAATTCCTCTCTTAATCATTAACAATAAAATAATGCCTACCATTTAAGATGAGGCACGAAGGATTCTGGGCTTACAATTTATGTCAACTGAGATTGGTAGGCGACGTTTTACTTTTTTTACAAAAAGAGGTTAAAAAATATTGTTTTAACAGCCAAATGAATAAGCCTTGGAAACTTTGCTCACTTATTTGCTTTTTTTGTTTGTGTATTTTCTACTACTAACCTCGGTTTTCTTTCCGAAAACTTTGGCTGAACTTCACTTGCAACTACTACTTAGTCATATATCCGTTATTTTTGTATTCAGCTGTTTTTCTGATAAACAGAATTTKGACGTTTTATAACAAAAGTGACAATCTTCATTTTTGGGTTATTTTTATTTTTTCAAGKTATCTMTACTTCACTCATTTCTCTMTTAGAAAACAAGTCAGGTGCTCCAAACTTACCAAAATCGTATTTCAGTTTACATGAAAAAAAAACAACCGACCGTCTCCTGGAATAGTTACCAAGCAAAGCCAGCAATATCCAAATTGACCAATCCAATTTACCAAGTTATAAAAATGGAAAAGAGGGCTGGAAAAAGCACCCTGGTATTTATTTACTTTTTTTTCATTTGGTCCTCAGCTGTACAACATAATTTTTTAAGTAGGTACCTGTCTAATTATCTTTTCTGAACGTGTAATTCTTATCATTAAGTACAAACTAATTGGTCTTTCAATTATCCCCAATGCCATCTTCTATACAAGACATTTTAGTGTAAGAATCTTATCATGATGGATATAAAACATTTCATGAAAGATTTTGTTGAAACTAGAATGAGCTGAAGTAAAATAATGCTTTGACTCTATAACTTACTCAAGCGGTGTCTGTGAAAAAACGTTACCACAAAAAAAGAACCTCATTAAAAAAACTACATGACTTCTATAAATGTTTCATGCATCCAAGTGCTTATAACAATTACCAATTAAACACATTTGTAGCCCCTCAAGAAAGTAACCACAACAGATAGTTGCTATCTGTCAATTGTCGAATTATTTGATATTTATTTCGTTTCGTCATTTTTTATTTTAACGTCTTCAACCTAGGCGGTAGTGTTTTGTTGGATAATTAAATAAAATTATGTTAAAATAATTGTGATTTTTGATCAGGGCAGTAATGTGAGCATTTGCAACCATCAGTGCAGAGGTGTGCGGCTGCAGTGTGTTGGGCTTTATTATAAGTAAATAAATCAATGCTAACCTAGATTAAACATTTATAGAAACCCTGCACTTTCATACAAAATATTATAAATGAAGGCGGCTTAATTCCTGTAAGTCAAAACAAAATTTCTAAATATTTCAAATATTAGGAGATGCCGAGTTTAAAGCGCAGTGGTGCATTTTATGAAACCTGGTAAATCAGCAGGTAAAAACAGAGGTGGAGATTACAAACCTGCAAATAAACATAAATACTTTATAACTATCACTTGAATAGTTTTGAACGTGTTGGATTACACAATTGCAGAAATTTATTTGCGCGAAAGTAATAAAGTATATATTCGCAGTTAAATATTACTAATTTATCTAGGGTTTACAATGTGCAAAATTAGGCGTACATTTTTTTGGAAGATTCTTAGTACTAATGTGAATTTGAACAAAACAATTGAAAAAGCTGACTATATAAAGCGCAAAAATGCTTAGATTTGGAATTCATGCATAACAAAATTAGCAAAACGGATTTCGAAAATGCAGAAAATTTATAACTTGAAAACGTACTCATTTGAAATTATTTCATTACTCTCCATGATTTTGACAGAGGGCAGACGGGCAATTGCCCCCCCCCCCCAGGAACTAAATTATTTTGATAATGCAATAATAGCAGTTTTATAGATTTAACAGTACAAATTTGTTGCTAACTATTGGTTTGTTGTATAATAAAACATTTTAGCAAATTAATCATTAAAATTTAAGTCACATCTCTTCTGGTTTTTCTTGTTTGTACTTAACATTTTTCTTGTGTTTGGAGCTTTGCCCCTTCCCCCCCAAAATTAATTTTCTGGCTACGCCACTGATTTTTACATATATGCCTGGATGATGTTTTTGTAAGTGATGTCTCATATTTGATGTGTTTGCAGATTTTTGCATTTTGCTTTTGTTCTATTGGCAGCAGTATCCACAATTTTTTCAAAGTAATCCTAGTAAGCACTTTGCTTCCGATTTTATTTAGACATTTGATTCGAATATTCTTGAGGTACAAGTAAAGAAAACGTTTGTTTTTGAACATCGAACACATTCACAAGTAAAGACTTGCCATGTGAAGTGCGCGCATAAAGAGAGTGGAGATTTTTTCGCGGATATATTATATACGCATCGGCCAAAAAATCTGTATCGGTCGATCCTACATGTAATACACACCATCTTTTTGTTTCATTTGTAGTAGTGCAAAATAAGCAATCTCCAAACGTTTACATTAAAGTGTCCGATATTCAATATTAAATCTTAGTTTTTATTAACAATATCATTTAACGAGTCTTTTAACATACTGAATTTTAGAATTTTCGTTAATAATGTGTTCTAGTGTTGCATCCTTGTGTAGCGATTGTTATAACATCGTTGTTACAGTGAAGTAGTTCCGTGTATCTGGAGGGTGTTACACAATTGTGGGACAGAAACCGTCTACGGACCACATTGGCTCACGAAATAGATATATGGGGGGAAACATTGTCCAGCAACAACACAAAATCGGGCAAGAAAAATAAGAAGAAAATCTGTAAATCATACAAGACAAAAAATGTTAAAGTTCGGATGCCAGCTTGGAAGAAACTGTTCAAGGTCTACGGTCAAAGTACAACTCAGAGTCCCAGCACTCATAAACGACTTGGAACAAAATCGCTTCAGAAGAAATCTTAACAGCAACACCAGGAAGAGGAAGTAAAAATAACCACTATGATAGTGCGATAATCTTGTCTAGAGACCAGAAAGCCATGGAAATAAACCCACGGCCGTAAAGAATCTCTAATATATAAAAAAATGCGCGCAGACAAGAAGGATCCCGTAGAACATCACCCGATGTAGAGCCCCAACAAGCTATCGGACAAACATAGACGAAATCACACAAGGAAACGTCAACAAGCTACAGAAATCGAGCAACTACCATAAAATTGGAAGAGTTTAATTCACAGTGTGTCTCAGTGTTATGTACTTATGTTTATGTTACTATTATTGTTGTTGCTGTCGCTATAGTGAAGTAGTTTCGTGCAGTGGCGTAGCCAGAAAAGTATCTTGGGGGGGGGGCGGAGCAAAGCTTCAAACAAAGAAAAATGTTTAGTACAAACAAGAAAAACAGAAGAGGCGTGACTTAAATTATATTTTTAATTTGCTAAAATGTTTATTATACAACAAACCAATAGTTTGCAACAAATTTGTACTGTTAATGTAAAAAAGCTGCTCTTCCATTATGAAATTAATTTAGTTCCTGGGGGGGGGGGGCAATTGCCCCTCTGCCCCCCCCCTAGGCTACGCCCACTGGTTTCGTGTATCTAGTTAAGTGTATTCAAGAAATTACACAATAGTGGTACATAAAATCCTGGAAAGGCGCAAACAGTATGCATTGTAGGTGTACATGTCCCCATCTGACAGAAAGAGCGATCGCAGTAAGGCAAAAATATCATTCAACCAAATACATACCACGCGTGCGGCAAAAGCGGACACTCTTGGATACCAGAACTATCATAAAAAGAATAGAGACATACGCGAAATACTAGAGACACATCTAGGATAGAAGCAGACTAACATATTAAGGAAGACCTGGGAAACTAAGCGGAGACCAACGAAAATGAGGAAGGCCGTGCCTTTACATCGAAAACAACTAATCTGAAGTGGAACAATGATGTCAAACGGCACCAAAAAAACATTGAAAGAAAATTAATGTACCTATATAACCTTCCCATTCCAGTCCCTTATATAGTGACCCCTCCAACCCCAGCATAGACCCAGCCCGGCGGTATATCCGGGAGTGGCAGAAATGCTGACCGTAACGCTGGTTCAAATCAATCAATCACTCAATCAATATCTTTAACGAGTCTTTTAATTAACACAGCCTTCAATGTAAAGTATATCTTTATTAACCATATTACATTTTCAAATTTGCAGGCAACTTTTTTAAAACAACGCACTTTTACATCGCAAAATCATATTGTCCTGTTTTCCTCAAATTGGATATTGTGTGAGATTATGTATATGGCGTTTCTTATAATACACCTCAATTATTATTATTGGCATTCAAAATTATGAATTCCAATACTTCAACTCCCTATTCAAAAAGCGCCTCTTCGTCCACGCAATTTCCTAGCAATAATTCCAGCGATGACAATGTTTTTGCGAAGGGATTAGCCAAGACAGCAGTTTTTCATATATAACGCTGTAAAACCTTTCAACGCGTTATTTACTTGCGAGCGTCGACCGACTTTACGACCCGGTCCGAGGTTTTCCATGTCGCCAGCGAAATGCGATTTCCACAGACCACACCGTTGCAACGTGAAAATACGACAAGCGGTGCGTTTACGAAAAGCCGCACCTGCACACAACGCGGAAATGAAATAATGGTGTTTTGATGTTTTGCAGAATATGAAATTATAATGCGGCTTCTGAATGTGCACGTACTCGCTTGCATGTTTTTTTCCTCTAACAACTCACGGAAGGATTCGTTTCGATAGTACAACTTTGTGTTTGAGCACTTACGGGAAACCTCGCATGAATGGGCGCTGCGAATTTATTTTTGTTTTCGTTATTTCTGTTTGATATCTGATAAAAATGTGAAAATTCCACTTAAATGGTATCTGTAAACATAACTCCACCTAGAATTGCAATTAACAGATTAATAAATTATTTACGATAGCTAACATATGAAAGCAGTGAAAAATATTTGTCTTCGTAAATGCAACTAATTCAAACACTGCTTTGTATTTGGAGTAAATTTGACTTTTTCATCATTGTAATCGTTTATATGTGGATAATAAGTTCAAATTGTTTGTTTATGTAATATACAGTGATGTGCACCTTGTTGTTCCTATAAAAGGTATCGAAGTTAACTTTAAGGAATAGATTAACTGGGATGTTGATATAAAATACATGTTGTTCCTGGGAAATTTTTGAATTGTACTGTTTGCAGATGATTAATTGTACAGTTGGTCTACCACCATTTTACAACCATTACATTTATTTTTTAATTTAACGGGAAACTAAAAAATTGAGCAGACAATAATGGCAATAGACTCAATAGTACAACATTTTTTCATTGACATTATTATAATAACATCTTTCTCAAGAAAAAAATAGGTATTCATTATAATAAAATAAAATTTTGCTTTAGACAAGTTTTATTTCACAGCTTAATGCTTATCGCCTGGCGTCAAACCAACATCCTAATTGCTGATTGCATTTAATGCTAACACATTTAACGATTAACTGTATAAGGTTAGGTTATAGATAGAGAATCGTGATTGGCATCACTCATGACAATTGAGTGACAGCTAGTAAAACAAAGTGCGGCACAAACCATTTCGGACAAATGACAATCGTGAATGGTGTGATGCAAAATAACTATTTTCTTTGATGAATYCATTCCAATTTTTGCCTGAATTTTAGTGATAACGAAAATAATTTAAGTGTCGACAAAATATAATATTGTACAGTATCTTGGTATCAATCAAACGGTATAATTGTAAAAACCAGGAACATCACTGATTGAAATAGCCAACACCAAAGAAACAATAACGGCCGAAAACGCATTTAAGCTATTTGGCTATAATAAAATATTGTTGCGAATCAGCGCCACTGTGTACCGGAATTGTAAGCGGGTAAATACGGTGTAGTAGGACACTACAGTACCACTAGCTACAGACAGATGCAGGGAATATCGATACTATCCAGGGAATTCTATCAGTCGAACCTTCACGAAGTTTCGATAACGTCTGGAAGGTGTCGCTTCTGGAATTTTCGATGGGGGTATAAATTGCCGACGGAGAGATCGCGGGCAGTCGAATTCGAATAACGGTTTATCAAAAGCGTGCGAATGGCTTAGTGGGAACGGGTGTTTTTAGTGCTAGTGTGCAGAAAAGTGATTTAATAAATTAGTAGTGTTAAAACAGCAGTGTTTTAGACTAGTTGTGTTTAGACTTAGTGTATTGAAACAAGTGTTTTAAATAAAAAGGAGTTAGTTCAGAAATCCACAGTTTTCGAGCCCGTAGTCGTAACAAATTCCCCTAACACAGGTGAAGGGCAATATGAAATATTAGTATAATTCTAGAAATAGCATACCAAAGATGTCTGTGATAGTGGCTGCGTTATGACAATAATTGTTTTAAACAAACTTTTTGCTCAGTAGCTTATAATCATACGTATAATCTATGCTGGAAGTGATCTAGTTTTAGCTAAACTAAACACTACTTGTCTTAGTGTCGTCTCTTTGTTGTTGTTTTAAAAATCATCTCATCTTGCAAATTATGAGAGCGCCGACAGACAACATAAAACCTAATAATTCCTTTGTTTTTAATAAAATAATTAAAATTTAATCAAAAATATAAAATAGGTTTGTTCAAAATTGTTTTTTTTTGTTGGTCCTTATATAGCTTATTACGGTAGAAAATATGTCTACATCCCAACGCTGGCACAACAAAACCCAAATTTGAAGTAACATTGAATAAATTAAGTACAAAGTTCGTTCTAAAGAGAGAAGCTAGAAAACGTTACTCGAGGTGAGGCCCTAGTGGGGTAACCATGTGTGGGATAAGTATAAAACTGAAATTGGCCCTTGTCCTTTCATATAATAAGCTGGGATGTAACTGTTGCATGTTTTAATGTTTGAAAACTAAAAGCCTAGCCTTGTCGCGAAGGTTGTTTTCTAGCCTCTGCTTGGCAACCCAACTTTATAATAGAATAATTTAAAATCTGGTTGAAATTTTTTCGTTTCGTTTGCGCCAGTACGTTTCTACAACCTACGTGAGTACATCTAACAGAATATTAAAATTTCGAGAACAGGCCCGATGATTAATTATTGCATAGATAAAAGTGTATATCTAGACTGTCTAGAGGTGGTTGTCGTCGTTGCTGTATCTGCGAACAGCGAAATGAACAATCCAATTATACAGGTTTAGTACAAAATTCCGGAACCCCTGAATAACTTTATTATTTGAAAAGCTATTTTTTAATTTAATAATGATATTTTTACCACTTCCCGTGATTTAACCGAAATACCAATCAACTTTGCTATTTTAAGTAGAACATTCCGTTTTTTTTATTTTGGGATGCAGAATAAAAACTACATTCAAATAATATCAACATAATTTATTTTTGCACAAAAAAAATAAGAAAATTTTTTTTGCACATTTTTTATATTAGATTGTAATTTTAATTATGCACTAAAAATGTAAAATATATAGGCGTATTCTATTTAAAAGAAACAAAGTTGGATGATATTTGCGGTCAAAACAGAAGTGGAGAACTTAAAATATCATTATTAAACTATTTATTTTTCATTATATAACCTTGCCAAAACAATTTTGCTTTTCAAATAACAAAGTTGTTTAGGTGTTCCGGAACTTTGTACCATCACTGTATACAATTTCTTTTTTGAGTATTGTCCAAAGTTGTCGCAAAAAATCCGTTTAATATCATTTAACCAATACTTTTAGGAAAAGTCTGTTCCAAAACCAAAGCCATTTTAAACGTAACATAATTTCTAACTTCAGCGCGCTCAGCCTCGAGACGTTCTTTAAAAATTCACAACTACCGTAGTTGTGTGCGGTCTCGTCATCTAAAGCAGGAATGAATCGATTAAAAGCTGCACAAAGAAGAGCAACTATAATTCCCATGGGCTTTAAGAGCCTCCCATATGAAGCTCGACTAGTGCGAATTCAACTGCAGAATGCACAATGATCTTACCTTAATACGGAGCTACAGAGACAGAAGTAGAATTTCTACACAACTATGAGACAATTTTTTCTGTATCAATGCAGTCTGTGCTCCGTCTCGAAATAGTTTTAAAAATGTGTGCATCCTATTTTAAGTATGGAAAAGTGTAGTTTAGTATTAAATTGGTGTTTTTAACATTTTATAGGCTAAATATACCGTTTTTGCTAACGAAGAGCATGCGGTAAGAATTCGCTCTTTCCAACCCTGGCATCAAAATTGATAAAGCTTTATCTAGAATGATACAAATCAACACAGGGTTGTCACATAATCACTAACATTATATTAAAGAGGTACTCCTATACCACATCCTCCTAAATGCTTAATTATTTCATACATGCATAGTAATATATATTTTATGTATAAAATATGCAATTTGTAAACAACCTGACTTGTATGAAGTTCTTCGCATATGCTTCGAGTTCACATCGAGTTTTAGAATACCAAATAGGAAATAGGTAGTCAATGGATCAAAGAACGAAAGTAATATTACGGTAACACCCCACGAGTTCTAACTGTTTATTCCCAATTATTGGACTGACAAAAAATTACTTATACTGAACCTATTATTTCAATTTAAAAACAACTTTTGTAATCGATGTTAAAGATTTATTTCCCGTGTTTGGTATTACAACAAATACTATTGTCAAAAGCAGTATGTAA
>QCXZ01000003.1:50672632-50861306 GCA_025024175.1 Rhyzopertha dominica
AGATCAAACCTATTTTTGTAAATTAAATAATTAACGAGATACAGCTCCTCAAGCATAGAGCATTTCTTCCTAAGTGCAAATTTGGAGTTTTTGTTATGTTCTGAGTTGAATACCGGCGAAATGATGTGTCGTCAATCGTCACAATTTTTTATTAGGCAAACCGTAACTTTGCGAGGCAAAAAACTTACTTTTACCTTGCTTTGCCGAATTATTTTTATTCTACAACACACGTATCGATTTTGTCTTGAAAAAAACGTGTAAAATAGGTAGAGAAAAAAATTTTTATTACGTTTTAAGCATTTGATAAAGGAAACGTATTATGTGAATTATTTTATGTTTACTTTTCAAATAAATCATTTAGGTGAAATCTGGGCCTTTTCCGGATAGTCCGCGTCGGTTTAAGAAATGAAATACTGTTTTGCTCGCTCTTATAAGGGGCATCTTCAAGACAGGAGTATAGAATATGGCGCAACTTAACGCAAGAAACACATCCAACTTAACCAAATCCTTAGAATTTAGTATTTTACTTTCGAAGCTTCCATATTAAATAAGAGCGGGCTTGTCTAAACTGGATAAATAATATAAACTTGCGTGCATAGAAATCAGCCCACTGTAAACTTTTTACTTTAACTATCTTTTTTTCTTAGAAACGATTTATGGTATCAAATAGAGAAATATGCCGTTTACTAGAAGATGGCCTAAACGGTCATCTTCCATCCTCCATACGTAAAAGATGACCGAACCATTTTAAACGTTGTTTTTCTATTCTAACACCGTTTCAGTTGCTGACATAAAATGTTTGACCTCTTCATTCCCCCTCCTTTCATGTCTTGATATCATTGCACTTCTTCGTAGGTAGTCCATCTCTATGTCGTTTCTACCATAGCTTGTCCAATTCTCTTCTTGGTCTTTTACGCAGATGTTTATCCCACAAAATAGAGTTCAAAGCTCGTAACGCTTTTCTAGACTTTTTTTTCCATCTATTTCCTGTTTTCCTATTCTGTTGTTATCTATTACCATTCCCCTGTAATATTTTAAGCTCATTTAACCATTGTCTACCCAACAGAGGCGGTCCTTCCTCAGGAACTACATATAGTTTTAATTGTTTGATTACTCCTTTGAAGTTTACATTAACAATAATACAACCAAGCATCTTAATTTTACTTGCATTGTGCGAACTTAATTTTAATTTAGACTTATGAACTGGCAGTAACGAGAAGCTTTCTTCGTATATAGATTCCGGTATTAACGATACTCCTGACCCAGTATCTACATCCATTAATAAATCAACATTTTCTACTGTAACGTTTAGCCTAATTGGCTTATAAGTTTTTGCGTTTGAACAAAATACAGAAAACAAATTGTCACTACTATCAGAATCAAGCTCTTTTACAGTGGAAAAATTTCTACATTTGAATCATTATTTTGCACAAAATAATTTCTACTTTTATTACCGTTTCTTGATTTCTTGCAAACGTACTTTAGATGATCTTTTTCTCCGCATATAATACAGTTTGAATTTAGATAGAAACAGTCCCGCGTATTGGGTTTTTGCGTCCACAACACATACATAGTCTGGGTTGTGCTGTCTCTTTTCCTCTTCTAGATGATTGCCCATGCGTCCTCCTTCGTCCGGCTTTTGAGCGCTGACCCTTGAACCTCGATAAAGAGCTACCGTGTTCTTCCTTGAAATTAACATTCTGGGTACCATTTTCCACCATCGAAGCGCTATACTCTGCCTGCTCCATTGCCCTTGCTAACTGATACGCCTTCATGTAGTTTAGAGATTTTTCCGAAAACAGCCTTTGTTTTCTGACATCACTGGCTAAACCTGAAACTAGTTGGTCACGTAAATTATCGTCCAAACTTTCCTTGAAAGAGCAAGTCTTAGCCAAATTCTTAAGCGCGGCCATGAACTGCGTGATAGATTTCTTGACGTCACTGTCCAAACTTATGTCGTTCTGCAATTATTGATGGTTCGGGATGAAGATGGTTTTTGACTATCTTCACCAGCTCCGGGATTATCGGGACTGCAGAGATCCATCATCAATGTGATGAACGTGGGAACCTTCATCTCCTCCTCGACCTTGTTGACAATAAAGTACTGCTCTAGCCGGAAAATGTACGTCTTCCAGTTACTTCTTCCTGGTACAAACTGAACAATCTTCCCAACTGCCATATTTACTTTTGTTTCTCATCGCCAAATGTAATATTTATTAATTTATTGCACCTTTACTGTGCATTATTTCAGCTTGTCGAATAAACCGTGAATTGAGATAGACGTGTTTTATTCCGAGCTGAAACAATGCACAGTAAAGGTGCAATAAATTAATAAATATTATATCCACAATATTTGAATTTCTCAACTTGTCTATCAATACCCTTCTCATTTATTAACACCAATTTATAACAAGGTACTCTGCTCTGCTAACTTCTAGGCCCCATTCTTTATATTGCTGATATAATCTTTTTAGCATAAATTCCATATCATATGCGTCTTGTGCAATCACTGCCTGGTCGTCGGCAAAACTAAGCAAAAATAAACAGAATCCTCATAAGATCTTTGCTATTTTTCAGCACTGTTTCTAAATAAATATTGAAAAGGAGGTGCGACACACTACAACCTTGCCTTAGACGCTCGGTTGTTTCTATAGGTGATGATACCTGATTTCTTACTTTAACATATGATATGTTCTTGTTATATAGTTCCCGTATTACTTTAAGCAGATATTCCGAAATACCTAATTGTCGTAGTGCCATCCATAATTTACTCCTTGGAATATTGTCATTTGCTTTTAAGAAGTCGATGAAAGTGTTATAAACTTAATCTCCTTTGGTGATCTTTTTCTCCATTAGTTGCTATAAGATAAAAAGATTATCGATACAGGACCTACCCTGCATAAAACCATTTTCACCCTCGGATATTTTATTTCCAGCTTCCTGACATAATCGCCTCTGTATAATTTTACCTCACAGTCTACTCAAGGTGCTGGTAATGCTCAAACCCCTATCATTATTGGGATCTTTTCCCTTTTTATATGAGGATGTAATATAGGAAATTTTCCATTCTTTTGGTGTTGTATTTTTGCTAGGCATAGATTGATCAAGTTTTGTATTCTTAGTTGTAATACCTTTCCCCATACTTAATCAACTCTGCAGGTATGTTTTCCGGACCGGCTGCTCTTCCACATTTCATTTCTCTTATATCATGCTGTATCTCACTGATTGTTATTTGACTGGGTATGTCATCATCACCAAGCCAATATCTAGGCATTAAAACTAAACAAGTAATCGACACCTCAATGTTTGCAACTAAAAACGTGTAAAACAGAACTGCCAGAGCTTTTTTATCTTTAACTGCTTATATGCTCCCTAATTTTCATACAACGCCTGTCATACATAAACCATCTACTGTTGCAGATGAAAATAAAGGCGATTTCCAACACTCATTGCCACCATCTATGCCTGGAAGCACTGCCCACCACACTGGAATGAGCAGCAACTTTATCGTTCCTCCAGTGCGACAATGTTCCCAGGCCATCGGCACAGATACCACAGGGGCAGCAGTCGTGACCATCAACCACATCCTTACTGGAATCACCGAATCAGTCAACAGGCTCTCCGAGCTTCATTCGCACTTGGGAAATGAACCGCAGAAACTGAGTCACTATAATGGAAATGGTTCAATCGAAAACTGCTCTCAAACGTACGGGTCGACGGTAAACCAATCCAGTGCTTCCTTACTAGAAGATCTGCCAATGGACGAAACAAAAACGAGGAAAAGATCACGTCATTCCAGGCAGAAACAGGTGATGGCGAAGATGAACGACTCGAAAGGAAATGTTTCAAAAAGACCCATGAAGGTGACCGCCAAACACATAGAGAAGAAGATGCAGCTAAACCCCGTAAGAACGGGTATGGTCGAACATGATTCGAACCTAACAGTGCTCTACCGCAAGAAAAAACTAAAACGACTTAGCGGTTCGTCCAGAAATATCCTCGGTAGAAAATCAAGTTTATTCGAAAGCGCTACGTCGCAGCAGCAGCAACCCACGCAGCAACACAATTTGGTCGAACTATTTCATAACAAAGACGTAAAAGACAGCGACTCGGAAGAAAACGCGGCCGAAGGGACTAAACACAAAAAGGAAAATAAGACGAAGGATCGTCAAAAAGCCGGAGGTGACGAATTAGTTCCACCTTTGCAGTTCGTTAGAAAAAATGTCCACGCGAAAGAAAAAGACTTTACTAGCAAAGCTATAGTAGGAAGTTCCAATATGGCAAAGCAGCAAATATTCGCTAGGCGGGAATCTCACTATTCAGAACCAGCAGCTCCAAGAACTGAATGTACAAGCACGATTTCCAAAAACTACGAGCTACCAACGATCGCCTCTAAATTAAAGGAGGTAGCAAAATCCTACCTGCACTGCTTCAATTTTCGTTCAATTCCATTTTGTGCCGCGAAATCCACAGCGCCAAGCCACAATATAGGCATTAACATACAGCAAGTCATGAGTATAATGAAAACCAGACAACCATTGAATGGCATCAGCCCAACTTTAGCCCATAACATTGGTCTCGCCGCAGAGAGATTGAATAGTAAACCACTAACAGCTCTAGTGTCAACATTAAGCGCTAGAATGGGGTACGTATATAAACTAGTGCTCTCTATTCGTATTGAATATATACGAGTACGTTATTTGAACACAGTAGAATATTCGTTCAAAATTTTTCCGAATAATATTCGGAAACGAATAGATGAATATCCATGTTTGTTTTATTCGCAAACGATAGTAATGCATTGAATAAATTTATTCGCTTTTGAACTTTATTCTGTTTGGTATTTTATTCCTTTTTGGTTACCCAATATTTGTTTTCAATAATATCCGTCTTTGAACGAACACCGTGCAACATCTACAGTACAGGGACTAGTAAGGAAATGAAAATATTATAAAATGGACACAACTTATCTGCAATCTCCATTTACTTTAAGTAGTTAGAATAACTTTGAACGTATACAGTCATGTCTGCATATTGTAAAAGAGATCTTAGCTTCAAATCTGGTGCTTATCAGTACCTACTTATAGTGGAACTGTAGCAGTATGCAGTATGAAGATGCTGTCTGCACTATACCTAAACTACAATGATGAGCTGTAACAACAGCAAAATAGATCTGTTTGTAGTTGATTACGGTGCATACACCATATCATAGACATGCATTTGTATTAAAACCGATAGTTAAGTAATTATCAAACTTATGCTCTAAATTACCCAAGATATGTTAGTTCTGCCTATATAAAAAGTGTGTTGCATCTTGAATAAAACGAATACGAAAATTGGTTTATCGCCTTTCGATTAAAACAGATACGAATATTGATTCATCCGTTTTGAAACAAAACTAGTACAAATATTCGTTTAATCGTATCAAATACATTCGGTGTGTTTTGTGGTTTGTGCTACCCGTACATATTGGAATATCGAATACGAGATTATAAACCTAGATGAAAAGTAAATTGTAAACTATTTAAATTAATTTCAGATACGGTAGGCAGCAATGTCCCTTAATGCGACGCAACATTAACTTCCAACATCTTCAAGATGTGGCGAAAGCAATCCCTGAAGATGACGAGGAAGAAGTTGCGGAGCAAGAAGGTCAAGGAGATGCTTACAGATTTCAAGCTTACAGTTCAATGCCAATGCATCAGGTACACGAAAGTAAACAGGCCATTTCTTTTAATGTATATACTGTTCTTACAAAGACTACCGCTAAACGATAATATATCAAAAGTCAAAGTATTTAAAAAAAATCTAACGGTAATTGTCAAAATTTGTCAACCTGTGATGTTGTTTTCAATTATTGTGTTGTAGTGTGTCCGAAAAATCGATTTTTATCCCCTTTTCTTTTCCAGTTCGATTAAGATACTTTATACAGAGCTCATCCCTTCAACAACAGTTTTAAAATTAAAGTTCTAAAACCTTAGTTTCTTCTCAGAGTGCGCAGTGGTCACTATCGATGCAATTCTGAGCAAGTGCACACTTATTTTTTTTGGAGTATCAAGTAGCTTTTATATTCTGAAACCCTAACGTAAAGTTGTATGTCTAGGTTAGGTGTCAGAACATCAAAGCTACTTGAGATTCCAAAGAATTAAGTGTGCCCGAACTGGATAGAAGCAGAGACTAATATTTTAGGCATAGAATCAAATAGGACGAGAGGGAATTTTTAATGATGGTGGAGATTGTCAAGCACAACATTACAATGAATTTTAAATCTAATTTTAATGAGATAAGCTCTATATAGTTTCTTAATCAAATTAGAGAAGAAAAAGCGAGAATAAAAGATTTTTCGGACACACTATAACACCATTAAAAACAAAACCTCAGATTGATAAATTTTAGATTTTTTAAATATTTTGACTTCTCATATGTCATCGTCTAGCTGCAGTCTTTATAAGTAGGTATCTCTGGTCCTCGAACTACTTATTCATTTTATAGGCCCTGAAAAAAATAATTTTGAAAGCTTGGCACCTTAAAAGAGTACTCTTTTAATTAGCTCTTCATGGGTGTAACCCCTCGACATATTATTAATTCAACTGGGCAGCCGTTTAACCTTTGATTTTTAAATTTAATATTGTAGACAGTTCAGAGCAAGGACCAATTAATCTGGACTAAGAACGGCAAACACCTACAATGCACATGTGTCTCTAGTCAAGGAATTGGATTCAGACAAATTCTAAACAAATATCCTAACGTGCGATCACAGAGCGTTCCATATCCCGAGGGTCAGGTATTATAAAAAACGCTATAGCCAAGACGCATGCGTTGTTCATTTTATGTGTGTTGCAGATGCCGAACAATACACCCATTGTTATGCCGAAATATCTTAGACCACCACCAAAAGTGAAAAAGAGCGCCCCTCATCAACAGAGAAACAAAAGCATACCAGCTCTTGCAGAAGCACAGCCAAACGATGCACCGCAAAAAGAACAACAAGAACATCCGGATATTAACAAGAACAAAACGTTGAAAGAAGTGCTCACAAAACTGCACGATGAATTTTATACCCAAAATAAGTAAGCAAATATGACATCCCAACTATGGAACTCGTCACCGGTTATGGTGATCGGAGTCACCACTTTGGATCGACTGTTTCGACGCCAAACTGATAACAATATTTATGACAAAAATTTAAAAATTTGTTTTTCTGAGAAAGTAAGCTGTCAAGGGACTAATTTGAGTATTATAAAAGATTTCTCTAAAAGAAATTTTTTTGTACCTACCTTATTATCGGGAGTACCTAATTGTCGAATGGTAAGAAAACCAAAATAACCTTATAAGATTTACAATCACAGGAAGATTATTGGGTGCAAATATTATTTAATATAATTCTGTATTACAAATTTTTGTATAAATTTTTTACTCGCTCTAGTGCGCTTTTCCACTGTTTTTTAAATAATTTTAATAAATTTACAGATATCAGAAAGTACTTGATAGAAATTAATCTATTAACCTAAATTGTTCTAGTTTAACAAGTAAAGGATAAATGGTAACAAAAACGTCTGCGGCACAGAAAATCTGGATGAGTGAGATGAATGTTAGTCGGATCGATGGATAGGACATGCTGAAAGTACTATCCTGCAGTGATACAATATTATGCCGTTGTATTACCTTTTTTGCCCCAAACATTAATCTATGCCAACGCGTGTACCCATTAGTGAAAAAAAAGGCATTAGCTACCCTAAAAAGTTTTTTTATATTGAATCTCTATATATAAAAAGAAAATCAGGAATTTAGGTACCCTATCTCTAATAAACTGTACCTTTTAAGTATGTGACTAAGCAGTCTGCACTACCAGTTAGCAATAGTAACAATTGTGATGAATTCAACAGATACCTTTTGCATAAGAATTAGAGATCAACACATAAAGATACGTTTCCGTCAAATAAATGAATGAAAGTCAAAAAATTATTTCTTACTTCAATGCAAAATTCATTAGAATTTGGGCGAAAGAAAAGTATATTCTTCACTGTAGAAAAGAAGCCATTTTTGTCTCAGGGTCTAATAAATATTTTATAATTAATTTTTATTTGCCAAATGTTATAGAGGGCATAGAATAATAATAATTATCCCCAATTTTTTTCCATTGCAGTTGCTTTAAAATTTCTGCCGTAAATATTGTTTAGTTATCAGTCTGGCGACGAAACGGTCGGCTGCGAAACGGCCTGCTTCGAAAAGGTCCAGCTGCGAATTGGCGGCTGCGAACCGGCGACCTCGAACCGGCGGCGACGAAAGGTCCCATTCCCTTTTTATCTCGTGTTGGTCCATCCGGCGGGAAGGCTTGACGAAGACGCCGGAGGGTTACACTAATTTATTATACACTACATGATTKTACATTATCACAGAGATTACATACTGACTCTTAATGACTGCTACTGACTGTGTAACAACTATGTACAGACTATTAGAGACTAAGTACCTACCTACTTACAGACTGGGTTAAGCCAAATATCTAGTTATAGTGTTAATCATCCCATCGGGTCTGCTGTTATTGTTTGGCCTGGAACCATTTATGTTTACAACAGCGTATTCATATACAGGGTGTTCACGCTAACAGTCTACAATAGCTAACTTTTTTATTTGAAATTTTATAGTGGTGGTTTAAATGGGGAAGTTTCTTAATTTTTTGAGAAGAATTTCATGGTAATTACAAAAAAACAATTGAACGTCAACTGTCGGAGATATTGACTACAAGTTTGATATTTTAAATAGAACGACCCTATTTTTTCTAACGCATTCGATTGGGCACAATGACATAAACAAAAAAGTGTTAAGATACCAACACCCTATCTTCATTTGTTTTTGAGATATTCCTGGTAGAATGATTTGTGTTCACGCTACCAGTCTACAATAGCTAACTTTTTTATTTGAAACTTTWGAGTAGTGGTTTAAATGGGGGAGTTTCTTAATTTTTTGAGAAGAATTTTATGATGTTTACAAAAAAACTATTGAKCGTCAACTGTCAGAGATATTGACTACATGTTTGTTATTTTAAATAGAACGACCKTATTTTTTCTAGCGTATTCGATTGGGCTCATTGAATTAAACAAAAAAGTATTAAGATACCAATACCCTATCTTCATTTGTTTTTGAGATATTCCTGGTAGAATGATTTTTGTTCACGCTAACAGTCTACAATAGCTAACTTTTTTTATTTGAAATCGTAGAATGATGTTCAATTGTTTTCTTTTAAACACCATAAAATTCTTCTCAAAAAAAATTAAGTAACTCCCCCATTTAAACCACTACTCTAAAATTTCAAATAAAAAAGTTAGCTATTGTAGACTGTTAGCGCGAACACAAATCATTCTACCCGGAATATCTCAAAAACAAATGAAGATAGGGTATTGGTATCTTAATACCCTTTTGTTTAATTCAATGTACCCAATCGAATGCATTAGAAAAAATAGGGTTGTTCTATTTAAAATATCAAACTTGTAGTCAATATCTCCGACAGTTGACGTTCAATTGTTTCTTCTCAAAAAATTAAGAAACTTCCCCATAAAAAAAGTTAGCTATTGTAGACTGTTAGCGTGAACACCCTGTATACACCGATGTCACATAATTGTCTTTTATTGTTGACACAATTCGCGTATATTTTGTAATTGGTTATCTTGCGATAAGTAGTTCACTACAACAACCCCGTTGCTAATGTCTTATACGCGTTAAAACACTGGATATGGGTCTTTTGTTGCAGGATTCCCCTGGGGCCTTCGTGTCTTTCTCCTATTATGAGAGAGTTATCTAAGTTGTTAAACATTGCGCGAATCTCTAAATTCAGTTCATTCAACAAATCTTGGAATTCTTTCTGGAGGAAGCCAAAATAACGCGTACCAGTTAAAGACACCTCATAAATTTGCGGACCAAGAACGGGCCAACAGTTATCATGTCACACCATAATTAAAATTCAATACAGCAGTTTCCATATCGTGTTTCATCAATCCAAAAAACTGTTAATGAAAATTGCGGGGATCCACTCTACACACTGTTAAAACCATGTGCAAAACATGCGTCTCTGGCAGTGAAGTGACCAGCTAATACATTTTTTCTAAAACTTCTATCAATCTAAAATGAACGGGTAGCCTTTTGCCGCGATTCTTTTCACTTGCAGTCGAGAAAAAATCTGCATTGAATGCTGCCTCGCAAAAATGCGAGGTACCATTGAACGATTTGCGCAAGTTATCGTAATTTTCTTTTGCTTCATTTAAAGTGAAAAAAACAATAAGTACTAATAATTCAATTTTCTAAATTATGCACGTGCGTGCAGGTTTTTTTTTTAATACCGGGCAACTTTAAAAATTAAAATATCGAAGCCAGGCTTCCAGGAGTACCGGGACGACCAGTCCAGGGAAAAAAAGTCCACCCTACCCTTAATGTTCAACTCTCTGGCTCAGTCAACACCCTACAGGATAATCAAAACGTCAAAGGCAACCTACCATCAGAACCAATAACAGGTCAAGGCCAGTATACGATTTCATTGCAACAATACCGACGGAGTGACACTCATATTGGCATTTATACTCATATTCTTTTCTTTTTTTAACTCAATAAAATAAATTTAATTGACAAATTTTGCTAGCAATACACGCCCGCTTGTAAACGCAATGTGAGCATTGTAGCTACAATGAGTCATTCAGTAAACAAATTGTAAATTAATAATTTAATCCAAACACCTTTTTATATACGTTATACAATTACATGTTTAATTGAAGCTCTCATTGCTCCGTAATTATGTTTTTTTTTATTTACCGCTTGGTGGTTTTGCATTATCTTTAGGATCACACCTCCTAAAGATTTAACCAGATGGGCTTTAGGTGTGTGGCGCCCAAAAMATCAGTCGGTAACGCAAAATATTGTTTAGTCAACAAACGAACCCCCGGCCAGCTCTCATTTACGTAAGAGCCGCCACCGAGCAGTCAACCTGTCGGTGACAATCTGTAGGCAGCGAAGGCTGCTGCTGGTAGCTATCAAAGTAAAGTTCAAAATATTCTTGTGCAGCTTGGACGGATTCACGTCTATGATTCACTTGTTTTCGGTTGTCCATGACTCACTACGGTAAAATCATAATAAAATAGAAAAACGTCACGTCTTTCATTACTTTAAATAATTAATTATATTAAGTGAACATTGTTGAGAACCTTGCAAAATAACCGATTTTTTTAATCACACCCAAATATGCTTTTTATTCAAAAAGTTAGGCTTATGTCATATTCCGTAAATGACAATATACTTGAAAAATTGAATTACATATTCTGATTGAGGATATCATTTTCTACAACTGTTGTATTTACACTTTTGTGCCAAATTAAAATAGCAACGTTAGAGGAATGAGAAGATATCGCCAAAATTTGTTTTTTTTTTATATTTAGTAAGTCAATTTTTTTATATATCTACAAGATGCATTAACTTAGGCTCACAAAACTGTAAGCCTTTGCCCATTTAACCTTCCTTCTATCTGCGCTAGTTTTCGATATTCCCGTGCTAAACATCGAGTATGTCAATCCAAAATAATAATTAGTGTTTTGTCTGTTGGCGTTCTAATATCACTGAGCATTTAATTGAACCGTTTTCCACGATTTTGTTTTGTCACCCTTTTCTTATTCTTCCAGAAAATACGAAGAATTATCACAAAAGGTAAATTCTGCCAACGGAAATGCAGACGAGGAAACCAGAAAAGAATTGGAGATAATGGAAAAGGAGCTCACCAACAAGGAGGAGGAAATAACGATGGTAGTCTCACTCTACAACGAAGTTTCTGCCCTGAAGACACAAATTAAAAATCTGAAACAAAAAACTAGCCAGCCTACGATCGAAGTTTGCACTAGAAACTTGTTGAAAGGCGACAAGGACGCTGAAGCTGCAATTCACCTCACAAAATTACTTAGACAAATTAAAAATTATCAGTCTCACTGTACCAAAACTGCATCTGTAAGTGTACCAAAAATTGAGTAAGTAAATCTGATCTACACCTTTTTCTGCGTTTGATATTTCACAATAGGTGAACTTATATGTTCTGTGTGGTGTCCCCTGTAATTTGCTACAACAGTAATGTGCTCTAAGTGCATGTGATGGCACCTATTGTTTCCGAAACTGATAACTGTAATTCAAGAGAGTTTCGAATACCAACATGTCTGCCTGCTGGTGACGCATTCAAATTACAGGTCCTGTAATTTCAAAGACACCGCTATCATTTGTTTCTAATTACCATAAGTGACGTTTGGAAATATACATTCACGTACAGTACCCGCCTAACTTTAAAAGCCTTAAACAGTAGAACACTTGACGCGAGACGCGATATCAAAAATCATGTAATTCAATAACTGTTATTAATGTTGTTCCTACATTACTTGAAGGTGGTTTTATTGGTAATTTAAAGGTAGCAAATGTCAAAACACTTAAATGCATGTATCAACTTTGCACGGTGTAATGAAATCATATTATACATAATCTACTTGCAATAATTGGTCATAATTATAGATTTACGACAGTCCATGATGTAATAGGAGGGAATGATGTCACTTTTGAGTATCGAGTTATAGATTCTTGCTACCTATCTATAAAATTATTAGCTCAAATGGCAATGAACTAGCTTTTGCCAGCAATAAAGTAGGGTGCGTAGGATGCGAAATCGCCGAAGATATATCACGTTCAAGCTAAGAGCATCTAACAGTAGTTTTCAGATGATTTGAAAGCTAAAAGCATCTCGTGCCCAATATTCGCACAAAATATGACTAATAAATTTCTGTAAAATACCTGCAAAAATACCTAAGAACATTAATATAGAAAACTGTCAACGCGTAATCCATGAGAGCGAATATGTTAAATGAAGATGTTGACGATGGGTAGTACTTATAAGAAGCACTGTTATACGTGTATTTGCGAATAATTGATTAGATAAACCACGCCCACCCCCACTGTATTCCCATAACTAATTCTGATCCTGACGAACTACAATTTGTTAGCAAGACTACTGTGCACATGATTAATTTTAATTAAATCACTATAAATAATCTAAACGCTCACCATTTTCTTGCAAACAAACTGAACCTTTTCATGGAAGTTTCTATCCACATTAGCGAGCAAAATGCTAAACGATTTCTATTTTTTATACCATACGCTGTAATTGGAGGTAAACCCTTATTTTATCCAGTTTGTAGTAGTAAGTAGCAACTTCGAAAGTTGTGTCTGCTCACAAATCCATTGCAATGAAATGTTGCTTCATTCGAAAATACTTCCCTGTTAAAGAAATTTTAATTAATTAAAGTCAATTAAGGACCCAACGGCAAAAAAAATCGCCGTCCAGTAATTCCTGATGCAATTGGATATGGTAAAGATGGTATCTGTGTGATTTGGAGTATCCTGTGTACTTTTAATTTTCCAATGTAGTACATAGCACTTATTTCACGAACACTTGAGAGAGGATTTTCTCGGGCTGACGCTAGCACCCAAAGTTTGTTCAGTAACCGCGATATAGGTTCTATTGTGATTCTGTTTAATGCGATTTGACTCTTCGGGTACATTATTTTCAACATTATTGTCAAAAACATCTTCCGCCATTTCGACTGCTTCTTTAACAACCTCTAAGTTGATTTCACCTTCTTGTGGGTGGGAAAAGTTTACCTATACCATTTTAAAACATACCTAACGCAACGCAAATAAAATGCATAACCTTAAAAGAAACTGTTTTGTTGAGAAATTATACAATTAATAACATGCAACAAACGAAAAACACGGGAAAATACTCGACTGGTTGACACACAAGAAGAAAACGGTCGTGTCTAAATTTGACACAGCATAATAAGGTAAATATTTTAGAGAAAGTTTGCCGGTGCATTTTCAGGAATTAAAGCTCTTTATACATATTTATTAGAACGTAATTAAAAGTAGGTTCAGGTTAATATGTTCAATTGTATTCATGTTAAAATTGAATACTGCCCATCCTCACAAATATATAGTTCAAATCTAGTCTAAACATCTGGGCGTCATTACTTTTATGGGGTTTACGGTCGGACCATGATAAAGTGCTTAAACAATCAAAACCATATTCGCAAAGTATTTCTGGTTGGTCTTTAACTGTTCCATGATACTAAGACTAATAATATCATATAACTGTAAGAAATTTCTAGACTAATCTAAACTGAGCAGCTTTAACAAAAGCGAAACAGATTTGTCTGCAGTTGGTTGTGGTGCAGAAAGTATGGCATAGTCACGCATTTGATATAAATCGTTTTCGTCGGGTTGTAAAGTCAGCTTTCTTAAGCTATTTTTTTTCCATCCACATGATAGGTATATATGTACACATATTTTAGGTATTTCAGTCGAGCAATCCTAATGTTGCTACATCTAAATATACCCTCACCTAGAAAAAACCCATATTTTCATAAAAAATTGTTCTGATTTTATTGATATTCTAAAAGCATTGCGTATCCTAGTTATCCTAGTTAGTTTTGACGTGGTTTTCTTTATTTACGAAAGTATCCCTACCTGAAACGACTGTATCAAATCAAAACTTACTGGATACCGTAGCCAAATTATGTGAGCATTGTTTAAAATCTACTTATTTTTAAAATAAAATATTGGGATGCGCAATGGGTTTACCTCTATGTCCTATAGTGGCCAATTTGTTTATATGAATCCAGATTATAGTTTTGTTATTTGGTATGTTACAATAGGTAGGTTTCTAAAAATCATCTGAATAATCGAAATCGTGATATAGAATTCACGATGGAGTTTATTTATTTATTTATTTATTTATTTATATACAGAAGCACAAACAGGACGAACCTAAAACAGTGCTTACAACTTTTTCAAAAATGAAATTAACATATTATAGAATAAACCACACCGCAAAACAGAAATTATTAAAATGTAAAATTAATACCTAATTAACACCTAATTTACGATTATAACATTATATAAGAAGTAAACTATCAAAATACGAAAGGAAACAGAAAAATTTATTGGTGGAGCACTTTAAAAATTTTTCTCCGAAATGAGTATACAGAATCACTAAATATATCAACTTCAAGTGGTGGATTAGTTAGCCTGCTTAATGAATTGTAGGACTTCATACATCTAAGAAGTGGGAAGTTTGCATATGCATTAGTGAAATGTACTGGTACATAAAACAAATTATGAGACCTAGTGTTATATACAGAAGGCACCGAAATATTCGACATACTCAAAATAACTGTCGAGTCCACTACACCACTGCAAATGCTATGCAGATAACGAATATCTGCAAAACTTCGTCGCTGCTCCTGAGACAGCATGCGAAAGTGTTCACGTATAAGATCAGTACTCTGCAGATCTATACGAAGTTTATAAGCAACATTTCTAAGGAATTTGTTCTGAATCCTTTCAAGGCTATTAATGTACACAATATAATGGGGATTCCAAATAATCGAAGCATAGTTCAGAATACTATTAACGTAAGCCATGAACAAAGAATTAAAAGATTTCCATTTTCTAAATTCAGAACAAACTCTAAAAACAAATCCTAGACTATTATTTGCCTTCCTTACAATATAGGAAATATGTTCACTAAATAGCATCTTTGAATCAAATACAACACCCAAGTCTCTAATTTAATTTACCCTATTCAACAAGTTACTGTTTATACTATAATCAAATTTTATAATGCTCTTGTTTCTGGTAAAAGATATCGTGCAACATTTATCAATGTTAAAAAAAAGGCTATTACTTTGGCAGTACGATTTCAGCCTTTCAATAGATAGAAAGCAATAGTAGTTTACATTTCTTAAATAGCTAAATTTACATAAAAAAAACAATGGTCAGTTAGGACACAAACTCTATAGAACACCAATATATATAATATATATAATTATCTCTCCATCCTCTCACAAAAAAGAATAGTTTTACCCGTAAGGTCTTTATTTGCTAGAGCTCAATATATTTTAGACGAAAGATCATTACAGCAAAAGGATCGACTTAAATCAGCGCTAGTAAGAAATGGTTATAGTAAGACGAATCTTTGATCTTTTTTATCGATCATTAAAACATGATATTTTAGTTTTGATTGTATATATAGAAACCTTGATAAAATTTTGTCTAGATAATAAAAGAAGATTGAAAAAATGAAAGTATTTACAAAATTACTTGTTATTGGTTCATTTGTTACGTAGGTCAGACCAAAAGAAAAATTGAGAAAAGAACACATACCTACGTGCTACTATAGGTTGCAACAAATAGATAAATCTTCCGTAGCTATACATTCTAACTAAACATGTAAGTATAATTCACTTTGATAAAACGATAATTTTAAGCAAAGATATGTTAACAGCTTTAATGGAATAATGAAAATTATGAACTTTGTAATATTTAGAAAGAAATTTTTTAGATTATTTTTAACAAGTAGTTCGCGTATAACTACATAGTAGTAAGGTCGTTACAATTCGATCGGTTTAAACTTTATCAGGTTGGCACATCGTTCCTATGACGATTTGGTCTCGCTTACAGCTTACATGGTGATTTGTTTATTTACTTCTAAAAATTTGTTTGAACTTAAGGCCTGGTTGCACAAACATGGATCAAATTTGATCCGGGTTTAATCCGTGGTCGCAGCTATAGCAACACCGGATTCATCATGTTGCTAGGCAACGACCGCGGATTAAACCCGTATTAACTTTGATCCACGTTTGTGCAGCTGGGCCTAAAGGAATTTTGGGGTTCTGTCCTTGATAAAGGGTGCGGGATTAATCGAAACGTCATCTTCAGCTTAATAATTTTTGTTAGCATTTGAATACTGACAAATGTAATAATTTCATATTATGGACGCTGAAACTGTATAACTTTTGTATTTCAAATGAACAATGATTGTTAATGTTAATTAAGCATATCTGTTATACATAGTCATAATTTGATTTCATTGGTTTTTTCTGCGAAAATTTAAGAGGGCATGAAATATACTGGTTATGTAAATATTGCATGTATTAATGTTTATGCATATATTTCCCTTTCACAAATTCTAAAATGAGTTTTGGACAACAGTTTCTGAACATGTTCGTTAAAGTGAGTAAAATAAAACAATAAGTTTAAACATRTGAAAGAACAGACAAGGTTCTTGTATGTAAATAACACGCTAGACCATCAACAGCGTCGATTATTAGTTATCGATGAAACTGCGTTATTTGGATTTAAATCCATACCCCAGAACACCATTAAACCCGAAAATCATCTGCACACACAAACATTTTTTCGAAGACATCCCCCAAGCTGGTCGTGACAAAAAGAAACACCCCGAACCATGAGCAATTCATTAAAAAGCTTTTAACCGTAATGTAGATTGATGCTCCGATGTCAGCTACGCACGCGACCACCCGACGGCGAGGACGCCGTCTGACCTAAGCCGACCCCTGAATTACTACCTACCGCTCAGGTAAGGGTTATTTTTTAAGGGAGGTGATGACACCACGGGGGCATACGAGCAAACATCGACTTCCAGATTAATATCGCTGATGAACGGTCACGCTCTACCACCTTAGTTGCAAATGAAGCACGGGTAAGTGTATACGTAACGCTCATAACACCCATCGAAACTACTGTGTGTCTGTAAAGTCATGGTGCACTTTTGACGGGAGTAGACGAATTGGGTCCCGGCCGATGCAGGTATACTAATTTGCAATGCGAGTTGGGTCCCAGTAAGCCGTAGTGTTATAAAAAATATTTTCTTCGAAATTCTATAACACATAAAGATCATTAAAGCATATATAAGTATAGGTAAATTGAATAACTTATATACTTAATAAAAATAAAACATGTAGTAATATAATATAATAATATAATATAATAATATAATATAATATAATAATATAATATAATATAATAATATAATATAATATAATAATATTCTTACTTTCATAATACCATTGCTTTGGTATATAAGCAAAACCAGTTCTATGCCGTGTTGTCTACACTAGACCTAAACTGCACTGATGAGCTGTAATGACAGCGAAATAGTACTATCTGCAGTTAGTTGAGGTGTAGACAGCACAGCATAGACATGCATTTTAATGTAGTAATACAATTATTTCAATTTTAGTCTTTATGGCTAAACCGAGCGAGATACGAACAAATTATAAGCAAGAAACAGCGTTTAAAAAACACAGGCTGCTTTCTAAAAATATTCTTTTAAATCCCAAAATAATTCTGACGAAAATAAAAGAGTAGTGTTCTTCACTTAAAACTATATGAATATGTAGCAGAAAGATAGTTGGTGAGTGTTACTATTGTGCCAAAATTCGTTTGGATTTATTAATTTTTTTTTTAGAAAACAGCTGAAATTCCCATCTCATTCATTTCTCAACACTATCAACTCTTTATATGGACAACCCCTTTAAATAAGCCAAAAAACTTTAAAATTTAACTTTTAGCTAAAACGACACCCTGCATAATATTTTATATTTACTTATGTTTAGGCATAAAGAATAATGCAAATTCACGCTTTTCTTTAATTGTTTACTGAATATCACGTAAGCATGTTGACAATTGTCAGTTTAGTTCGTAATTTATAATAATTTTCAACATTTGAACTTTCTTTTTGTGAAAACAGTCGCGAGTAAAACAGTATGTATTGTTTTACTACACTGATTTGATATCTTACATCATTAAAAACTGAAAGAACAAGATTTAGACTAATCTCAAAAGGTACTCAGTAAAACTTACTCTCTTAATAAATGCCTGCACACACTTTTTTTTATTTGTTCACATGCATCTTTTTACGACCCCTCCTTAGAAATTCTTGAAAGCCGAATTTGACCTTATTTATAGCAATAAGTTCTTCACCTTTTTCACTCACTTTACAACTGAAACTGGAAATTGCTTTGATCTTTTGTCTTAGCCTAAGTATTGCACATTTTATAAATGGGCGGCTAAATTGTAAACTTATAACCAATGAATGACACAATATCAGAAACAGGAGATTTTGAGAAATATAATATCCTCAATAATAAACCCCTGTAATTGCTTTATTGGGAGGAACCAGTGGGACCCAACTCGCATAGGACCTATTCTAGCTAGCAGGTACACATAAGATTAGTGGGACCCAACTCGTACCTTTCCCTTTAGACCTGCCACAAGAAAGCATCAAAAGAAGATAGAAATGAAGAGTATTTCAAAGCGGCTTCCATTTGTTGCCCTACACACATCTAAACGATTCTTCCCACACACAATTAGTGACGTCTGGTGAGGTGTAACAGAGTGAATAAAGTCTACGATTTTCTGTTTAAAATGATTAATGTGGTTGATACGTTCACTGTATACATGTGACTTCAAATAACTCCAAGAATAAAAGTCTAAGGGCGCCAGATCCGGGGATCGTGGTGGGCATACCTTGGCAGACTCTCTGCCTATCCACCGCTGGGGGAATGTTACGTGCACTAACTCACTAACAATGGTGACGTGCTGTTTGTTCCGAATTCAAAACTCAAAAGATTCTGGTGTAGTATACTCGTCCAACCGAAATAGTTAATTCTGACTTTAGTTGTAAATCTTGCCAACAATGCGGGGTCGTACAGAAGATGTTGATCCTTACAACCTAAACCCATAAATAGCCTTTATTTCCTTTATAAACAGTAAATTCTGTGGCTCTTAGGCAGAAGCAGATATGTCATTCTTGTATTGGACGATTTAAGGCAAAATATGATATGTGCGCATATATAAAGTTGGTATGAAATGACTATCAGCTTATGTCTTGGAGCCACTACATTAAAGTACACATATGTTCGTAGGCGCATTTCACCATATACATGCTGTTTTTCAACTGGAACTACAAAATAATAACAAACAAAATACGGATATAGTTCATGCCGCAAAGTAAGTAGCAAAGAGAAGAAATTAAAGAGAAATTTGAATTACATAATTCATATGGACCACATGGAAAGCGAGAACATTGTCAGTGCAAGCCCTCAGTCAAAAGCTTAACCTTCAGTCATTCTTTAAAATTTACCGACAACTCTTTCAAATCAATTGGCAGTCTATTATACTGTAAGCACGCATTGTAAAGACAACTACGTTCGAACCAGGCCGAAGAGTGATTGGGAACCTTTAATAAACTAGTATAGCTTGATGCTATGGGGAGCAAACTAAAATTATTGCTTATATATTTTAGGATTTGGCAGGTTATAATTTTATGTGTCAAGCATAGTAAGTTTTCAAAAAAAATCCTCTGTAATCTAGTGCCGGGCCATAAACGGAATCACAAAATGATAACCGTCGGATAATTAACGAATTGCATAATTTCAACTTAATATCGGAATTCATTAAGTGTCTGTGGGGATGAAGTTGTTTTAGAGTTAGAAATGAGGACTACCGCAAGTTGTTTACATGCTGCACAAATAGTAGACCTTCATCTATGTGCAGCCCTAGATTCCTGCACAACTGACTAAATAGAGTTATTGTACCATTAACATTGATACTCAATGTACCTTGCAAAATAATACGGAAGTGTTTGCGGCCAAAAAGCATGGCAACCGATTTGCTGGAGATTAAGTCCATAGGAAAAAGAAACATACGCAAGCATTTGCAGGTCAGTATTAATACACTGTTCAGCGATCAGACTATCAGACTCGATGAAGTCGTACCATAACATGTGCGTAGTGATTAATGGTGCAGTGAAAAATCAACAACATATAGAAAAAACAATAGCGGTCCCAAAAGCGAACCTTGTACGACTCCACGTGATACGCGAATTGGCACAGACTGGCTTCGATCAGCCAAAAAATCCAAAACTATATAGACAGCGCAACTGTCCATCATAAAACATTCCAATTTACTGCACAAAATGGAGTGGTTAAGGGTGTCAAAAGCTCTACTAAGTAGACTATTATCAAGAAGAATCAAATATGTGAGTTTTCACTCATCTAAGGATTTAAAAATATTAGTAGTTATATGAATTAAAGCCGTGGTAACATACTTATTAGCCTCAGTTGCTTGATTTCAACAGGATTCGAAACTTGGGCAAAGGAATCACCCGCTTCTACAAGGCAGGAAATCGCGAATGTAAAATACATGTATTAAAAGCATAAGTTAAATGACGTGATAAAGGCTCTGCTACCAATTTTATCATATTAAGTGATATGCCAACCATACCCACCGCGTTAATAATAATTTTTAAAACATCTCCTACCTCGACAGTGGGGAAGCTGAATTAGATGCACCCTCATAGTTACTGAGTAAGTGAAGTAGTGCCCCTGTTGTAGGTGGTATTAGTACGTCAGCAAAGTGCCTGTTAATCACATTAGAATCGCTAATTTCAGAATGCAATACAGCAGGAAGATTGTTTCTAGTAATAATTCCGACAGAACGCAATGTTTTCCATGAAGATTTACTATCATTATTTCTCAGTTTAAAATTTATATACTCTTTCTTTTCTCTGCGTACAGCGCCAGTGATATAGTTGTTATTTTGTAATCTGACAAGGCCCTGTTCCGGAGTTTAAACATTTCACGGATTGTATCCGTGAGCCACGGTGTGCTGGCTTTCTTGTTACCCTTATTACAATTCACACAGGAGCATGCTTGTCAAAGAGTGTATGAATATTGGAACTTATCTACCATTTTGTTTACAGTCTGTAAATAGTGTAAGAAGTCCGAATTTACAATGTCCTCAAAAAAGGATTCCTCACAAAAATGCTTGATATCTCTGAATGTTTCAAATTTTAAGCTTCGTATAAGCTCCTTAACCAGAGCTATAATTGCAAACACAACACAATAATCCGAGATACCCTGGAAGTCCAACACACAGCGTTATTAAAATGCTATAAAAATGATCTACTGTAACATCCCGCGCTAACAAGATCACATTCAAATCTCGCACAATGAAAATGTGGCATCATTTCCGACAAAAGAATGCAACGAGTACATTTACCTCCAAGAGGTCTGTATAAAACTCCAAAAAGTGACACAGTACCATTTAACTTTACTGAAACCCAAAAATGCAGAGATGCAATGTTCAGAGAACATTGCTAGAGCTATACATACCTTAAAAAATTTATGCTATTTCGCAAATAAAAACCAACATCGCCTCCCCTTCCCCCTTCCGGTTCTATCAGCCCTTAACAAAATTGTACGACTGTACATCAACCCAACCTGATGGAATATTTTCTCTCAACCACGTTTCTGTAACTTCAAATATATCGATGTCAATGTACAAACAACAAAAGTTAAAAAACAAACAGCATTAATCCTTTCAAAATCCATTTCGCCTGCGGTGTATGGCCTCCTTCCCTGCCACTGAAATCTCCCCATCTCCCCAAATACGTATATTGTTGTCCGTTTAAAGTCGATTTTGTTTATATCTGTTTTGAAGAGAAAGACTAAACTAGGAATCCTTAATTAAGGCAGCTAGGTCCTTCTCAGTGGCGCTAGTTGCTGGGCAGATAGATATCTCTGGCCGCGGTCGTGGTTGAATAGCTCGTTTTATCTCCCTCGCCAAGTAATTATGAAATGAGGCAATTTTTAAATAGTGCCGTAACGTTATCTGGAAACAATTCGGGTATTTGATCTTTTACCAAAACCTACGTTAACAAAGCCGTGACATCAAAACTGACCAACCGGTCGTTTGTTCCAATTTGCAGAGTTTTCAATTTCTCGACGAAGTCATTTGAGTCATGATGTAACTGGGTGTGTTCCGCATATGCGGCTGCAGTAGTTTGACGAGGTGTTTTGCTGCTTCGTACGTTGGTGATCCTGTTGCTCTGACGATTGGTCATAACGAAACTCTATCATTGTGGAACTTTGGAAGACGGGGAGGGAATGCCTCTGATTTTTGTATTTTCTTGTAGGTCTTATCACCGAAGCTGCTTTTTTGCCGCAGAATGGAGGCTGTTGGATCGCGTTCGAGTTTCTTCTAGACCTCTGGTTCCAGTAGAGTTCCTATCTTGTCACAGCAGTCCTTTGTGACGTTTGATTTCCCTCGCAGATAGATTACTTTTTGATGGCTTGCTTTTCAGCAACATCCGCGATGTTTCATTGCAAATTTCTTTGGCTTGCTGTCCTGACAAAGCTCGGATAGCAGCTTCTACGTTGGAGATGATGTCTTCCACCACTACTTTCGCAGAAACGATGGCATAATTTCCCCCTTTTGCAAGAATGAGGCTTTGTCCGCTGTAAAGTACGGGGTCCGTCATTGACTTCCTTTTCCATAATTCTGCGAAATTTATTCTTCTGGCGCTTGCTGTTGCATCATTTTCTATTTTCCATGCCCTTAGGAGTAATCCTATCAGTCTTCCTCCAAACAAGATGGTCTAGTGTAGCACTGAACTTTACATAAAGACCAGTAGTTGTTTATTTATGTTGGATAGTTTGCTGCATTAAAAAGGCATTCTCCATGCGACGACCTCGTCCACGTGTCCCTGGATTAGGCTAGCCCACAGAATAATGCATGTACATTATCATGTTAGGAAGTTACGAAAATTTTAAGAAGTAGTGGAGTGGTTGGAATTAGTGAAGTAGCAGTCGTAGGAAACGAATGGTGGTTGGATTTGTGAGGAACCTGTAGCCTTCCATCCCTCGTTGTATGGTTGCCGAATAAAGTAAGAGAGCGGTAATTGAGATTTATTGAACTTGGAAGGAAAGGCCTGTGGTCTTCCCTCCTTTGTAGTGAGCTTGCCATGGAAGGTAAGTGAGTGATTAAATTACTTTCAACAAAACATCTACATTATTATTTGTAATTTGAAAGTAACACAATTTAAACAATGTATATGTAATGTAGGTATACCTATTTACAATATTTTAAAGACTAATTTAAGTATAATTATACTAATTTTGTGTAAAGTGCTTTAACCTAATTTTAATGAAGTACCTAAGAAGATAGGGATGTCATATGTTCACTGCCAACTTCTAATGCATGTTCTGTATAATACCACATACTTTAATATAATGCAAAATGTATATAGTACCCACAGTCAATGCTAAAATTGCTGAAACCTGGTTTTGCTACTGTAATAAATCATAAAACGATCGTTTTGTGATTTATTACACTACAATGCTTACATCAGGTGGAATAAAAATAAATTCATAAATTGTGGATCCTTGTGACTCAGGGGTCTTAACCTTCTACAGGTATCGGTGATTCAATCTCCATCAAAACCTGGAGGCTAAGTGATGTCATTAATAACTATATTACTACATGTATGTGCTGACAGCAGCAAAATATATTCTTTGAATAAAACAGTAATTAGTATAGATGTTGATGTTTATTTTGTGGAGTCCTTTTGTGTTAATTTTTCTTATTGTATTTTTTATCCTATTTTTATAAATTAAAGACACTTTTTTCTAATAATATAATGTTTCGACCTATAATTTAGGTCTTTGTCGAATATTTTTATTTTGCAGATTGACAAATTATTATGAAAATCAATATGACATTTACAATTTTGATATTAATATAAAATGTACCTTCAAGTTTGTTCCTTTGCTATCACCGTCACATTTACCATCCACAATGATAGCAAAGGAACAAACATTTTATATTAATATCAAAATTGTAAATGTCATACTGATTTTCATAATAATTTGTCAATCTGCAAAATAAAAATATTCGACAAAGACCTAAATTATAGGTCGAAACTTTATATTATTCGAAAAAAGTGTCTTTAATTTATAAAAAAAGGAGGCCAGAACCTACAAATAAATACAATAAGAGAAAGTAATTAGTATGTTGTCCAACAAATTTAGCGTCTATTACAAGCTTATGTTGCTTTGTTTTAGTAAAGTGAAGCCATGTAAGTCCAAATCTGGTGTAACAATCTGTGCTTCAATAAATGCAAATAACTTTAGTATCAAATTCAGATGTTTTGGTTCATTTGTAAACTGAATGCAAAATAAAATCTTTTGGTTACAATATTTTATTGACCTTACGAGTTTCACAAATGTCATTTGTAACATTGATTGTGATACATCTGATATACTTTTGTCTGTTACTTTTTTTTTGGTTATTTATTCACAGGGTCAAACAACAAACAGATGTTTGCTTTGACATTTCCAGCACAAATTATCATCATCAACTTTGTTTTTTGTAAATTACTATTAGATAATTATTTTTTTTTGTTAAGTGATATACTTAGTGAATAATGTGCAAATTAGTGTGAACGCACTGAGAACTTAGATCTTATAACATTTACTAATTTTAATCAGATTTTAACAGTATTTTTATAGTTATTTTATAAGTTAATGATAATAACTCACGGAACTTTTAGATAGATAATAAAAAAGTGCCTTCCATTTCTTTGATTCCACAATTATTACACATGCCCATGGTTTTATATAGAATGGGGTGAATATGTGTTAATGTATCCTTTATAATAGTAAAAAGCAGCCCACAGTCTGTAGTTGTTATCAAAAAAATAATGAACTGAAAATGCTGGGTAAATTTCAAAACGTCCAACGAAAATATGCACCTAATTTTCTTGACATGTACTCATTTATTAAAATTAAAATTAGCACTTTTTCTCACCTATAGTGACATTTTTTGGTGCCTAGGTGCTCAAAATATCTGGGCACACAACCAAGCTGACCTGTTAAAAAAATCGTTTTCCCATCATTCGTAATTTCCAGAGCACAAATCAAAATGACAGCGAGGGAATGATGAAATAAAACAAACAAAAACAACTCCCTGCAAAACCTGTCCTTGAATTTGTATTTTTGTGTAAGTTTACCTGTCCAAAAAACTAAATTAACTGTGTAAATATTAAGTTCAACATAGTTACTTCTCTTTTTTCAGGATGTGAGGTAATGAGGGTGAGAAATGTAAATGTAAACATCTAATAAAATATTAATTAAAAAAAAACTTTCCGCAAAAGAAACTTTATGCGTATTAGGTGAATTTGCCATTTTTTAAAGTTAACAGTACTGCATCCCAATGAGAGCGTTGATGCATCATTAAGAGTTCATTCATAAATCATCTATTAGTAAAAGCATAAGGGACTGATTCTTTTTTATTGGACACATTTAAAATGTATTATTTACTTTTTATTACAAATTAATAATATTGAAACATTGTATTTTTAATCGATTAGCAAAATATGCAATTAATTTAATTTGGGAAAAAGATCATTTAAACGAAAAAGTATTTCAGTTTGGAGCTTGGTACATAGTGGAGTGATTTTCGGGACATATTATAATTTTTACTTTTTTATGTACACGTGGTTCAGAAGTAATAAATGACATTTATTGTAGACAGAATAATGTGCTTTGCAAGAAAATAATAGTTAGTCTTATATGTTGGTCAGATTTTTGTTAAAACTGACAAGACAGGTATTTCGAGATTTAGTAAGAACTACCCATACAGTTTTAATTTTAAACAGGCATTACAAACAATAACTATAAAAGTAGAAAAGTGGTATGTGCCCCAGATGGGTGCAATACTTTATCTCTGAGATACACCATTAGTTCTCAGACCTAATTTAATTTCTACAAATATTACAAATCCCTTGAGCAATAAGTTTGAACTCAGCATGAAATGCTTTTTTGTAAATCTGCCATATGTTAATGTTTACGTAATTTCATTAATAACAATGCACTTCATTTTTGCAAGAAATCGATCACATACAAAAACTGTTTTTTTTTTGTAATTACAGGATTATTTATGGGAACACAGTGTGCATTTAAATGTATCTTCAAACAATAAAACTCATTTGCTAAACCAAATAAACTTAAATAAATACAGGAAAAGCTTCATAATACAGAATATATTTATTCAACAAATCACATAATAAATATACATATAACAGTAAAATCTTTGGAGGACGTCTTTTAAATACATTTTAAAATATAATAAAGGAAAAATGTTAGTCAGGATGCAATATCAGTGCCAAAATACTAATTTTCAAACACAAATTAAAAACAAATCAAGTTAAGCATGATAATTGTTTAAAAAATATACAAGTTGCAGATTTTTGTGTTAATATAAAATTGAAAAACACCATTGTTTCTTTTAAAATTATGGCAACATTAATGAAAATGAAAAGCTGAGGGTAGACTGACTGGTCCTGTTGAGAATCAAAACAGGGTTATTAGGTGTGCAGTCTGGGTGTCTGTTTTGATTAATGAAAATGTCACACAATTATATAACATGTGCTATAAGACAGTATAGAGAGCAATTATTAATTGTTAGTTAAAATAGCATTTCACTGTGCAATGATTTTATATTAAATAGTTGCAGAAATAATGAATTACAGTTAGGTATATAATGTGCATTAATCAGCGTAAAACTTTCTTTTTTGTTTTGGTTTTTGGAAGAACACACAATTTTATACATCTGCATCTTTGAAGCAGCAGCTGGCAAGATACATATTACTATATTACAGTTAATGTCATCAAAGGCAGCTTTTTTTAAATTATTTATCATAGGCACACTTTTAAACCAGCGTTTTCATCACAATTACTGGATACAAATAAGTTAAATACAACTGAACAACCAATTTAGTACAATTTATGCTTAACAATACAACGTCTTTTCCATCCATTCCTCCATGGTAAAAGTTGCACTGTTCGTGTTGCTGGGATCTTTTTCCTTAAATATATCTGAAAATCATTGATGCATTATATATGTAAGCAAGGTCAGTACAATTCTTAATTACCTATCATGCACTTCAGTTTTACGGCGCACATGATGAAATCGCTAAACTCTAATTCACGCTTCTTGTTGCCATAGCGATGCATAAGAATATTGAGAATGTGATTGTTTAAGTGATAACCAGCAGAATTTAGTGCCTGACGAAGTTCAAAACCACTCAAAGCAGTAGAGTTATCCTTATCATACATTTTAAATACCAACTACAACCAAAAATATGTAAAATCTGAATGCTCACATCACAGATGTCTACCTTCCAATCCCTAATATTCGACCAGAGTTGTTTAAATTCTTCAAAGCCCAGCTTACCAGATCGGTCTGCATCCAACATTGCTACCATACTTCGACATATATCATTGGAGAAGCCTTTGTTACCCAGTTCTGTAAAACAATCAAATCCATACACCCTCGAAACCACTGAAGCAAAGCTAAGCAGGAAAGCAATGCGTTAAGCTCGTAACACATGAAATCAACGAGACACATATTTCACCACCCACAAACATACCCTTGAACGAAGACATTGTATGAGATGCTTCTGCTGGTGGYGGGATAATATCTGCTAGAGGTGTGTCCTTGCACAATGCACCACACAATAATCCTAAGATTGTTGTTATCAGATTGTCTCCAGGAGTTTGGGTTTCTGTTGGCGGAGCGGCATCCAAGCCGTTCGCACTGGCCTTATTTATTGGCATTTCTACAGCCATAAATACTACTATAAATGGCAATCTCTAAACTCATATCCAATTTAAGTGCAATAATAGAAGTAACACTCAGTAAGTGATGTATGAGTGTAAAGAACAAGAAAATAAACGTTTGCTTATAAATCCCATAAAATGGTGATGCATACTGACAATATATTACTGAAAAATGCATTAAATACAAAATAAAGAGTTCAAAGCCAAACTGTATTAAAAATGAAGCTTCATAATCACTATAAGTTATAAATATTACAAGTTTCAATGTTAAATAAGAAACGTCGCAGGTCATATTTTTAAGACAGACAACGTAATTTGCACGAATGGCTTTTGAAGAATATATTTGTCAAATGAAAGTAACTTTTGAATTGGTTACACTTTTATTTATAATTTTTCTTAATGACAAACCTAAATAATATTTGGCATTTCCAAATTTGCTTGAACTATAACAATTTAAAAAAATTATAAATAACAATGCTACCTTTTCCACACCACATGCTGCATTTTTTTTGTCAATATTTTTTATCATCTACAGCATGAATGTTTAGCGGTAAGGCTTTCATGCAGAAATGTATGCATTAAGCTGAAGACTATAGTATGCTTGTTCTTAAAAGAAATAATTTACACAAAATATAGCATAAAGTGCTAACAAAAGACTATAAGCGACAATCAAACAGTGAAATCTTATAATAGTCAATTACTAGAAAACTACTTTTAAATAGTGCAAATATATTAAATGCACTCAGAGCAGCAGTTAAAATTATGCCTTCTGACACATACCATATTATCATTTAATGGATTATTAATAGTCTAGGCTTCGCCTCAACGCGTAGCTTTTCGTCATTTGACAGTTGTACCACAAGTTTGGCATGCTTTGCGCATTGTGTTTCGTTTCTTTAAACTAGTCGCTATGTAGTCCGCTGACAGCTCGGAGTGAATGCAAGAATGAGAGTTATTACTTATTTTAAGTTTGTTATTCCAGACTGTGTACCCAGTACACAGAATGCTATAATTTTGAGACCCCCTTTGTACCTCCCTATTTTGATTTTTTCATTATACTTTCTATTTTAGCTATTATTTATTCTTTTTTTTTTATTTTTCTGTTTTGTAACCATTAACAAGTGTTGTTTTTTTAAAAAACATTCCTTTTGTTGCTTTACAAGTAAAAAAAGGATCTCTGGGTCAAACCAAATGCTAAGGTGGCAACCCTATGTTCACTATTTTTTTAATTTCATAAGTGCAACTAACTAACTTAGTAGTTTCACTAACCAAATAAAATTGTATTTGAATCACATTCCTAATGGAAAATACATATATGAATATGTTTTGCATTATGGTAAGAAAAGTGGATATGAATGTTAAAATTAAATTCACTAAACCTGATTAATCATCATTATTCAAAATTAGGAATCACAATTGAAAAAAAGAATATCTCATAACAACGAAAACATTTCTTGTAATTCCTGGTCATTACTGAATTTTTAAGAAAGCACAGAATTATGATCCTACTTCTAAGTCCATTTGATATTTGTATTCTTAACCCCCATTCAAATTATCTATCTAATTATTACGTTAAGGTATTGTGTAGCATGAGACAGATATTACTATCATGTCTAGAAAATACAGGGCAATAATTCTTTTGTTAAATAATTGGCCAATGTATACCCTTACAGCTAATTTTTTCTCATAAAAAAGGAAAACCGTATTTTAAATCTGCTATCTAGCAAACAGCTTTCACAGTTAAAAGCGTAATAAATGAAATGGCTTCGTAATTCAACAAACAGTGGCATTAAAATGAAAGAATCACATGCTCATAACAAAAAGTTTTTGAGGCTTGTTTTAACATTAGAACATCTGACAAAAATTTTTATTTCCTCCACCATTGTAGATACAAATCAATGTCAAAAGCGCAGTTACTGTAGAAAATGGAAATTTTAGCTTTACTGTTACAAGAATAGAGAAAAGGGATGTATTAACTATACTTACCTCTACTTAATAACTTGTTTTATAACATATATATTATTTTATGTTCACACACTGTTCTTTTCTACAAGCAACATTTATCCCTAAAGCACGAAAAAAACAACAAATACTAAAAATGCTAACAATACACAATAACATTAGCACAAACATCATGCTCTAAAGCAAACTTTTAGATGCATTCTTAGCTGACTACATGACATAATAAAGTGAATAAACACATAGAGTGCACGACTTCATGCAAAAATCAATTAATAGTCCCCAAGTACTTAAAAACACTCCAAATTACAAATCAAAATAATAATAGGTTTTTGTTCATTCACTGTAAAATATCTCAACAGTCACATGCCAAGCAGTCTTTTGATAATTCTAGAACTGCTTACCACTTCTCATGGCATAATCCAAGATCTCCTTCAATTCTATCCAGTCTACTTCATTATCTTCACCTGCTAATTTTTGGAAAAATGCACGCACCTGACTGGCTTGCGCGTCTTCTTCAGCAGTAGGTCTCATTTCCTTTACCTGATAATAATCACATCATTTTCAAACTTTTTACTTTAATAAAGAAATAGGACTTACTGCCTTTAAAGATTTGACCTTTTTGGACTTGGAAACCTAGGATGGATAAAAGGATGAGAAATGGATGGGATTCTAAAGTGATGGGTAAGACAATGCTGTAATACTTCTGGTAATTTGTCAACTTTTTTTATATATATACGTATATACAAGAATAAATGTATTAATCATTCAAATAAACACGAGTTTAACTTTGAGGCAATTAACTTTGTATACCTAGTATGACCTAGCTCAGTCATCACAGGGTAACAATTAATATGTAATATACATTCTTGATTGCAAAGTTTACTTTTATGTAAATACTAGTATAAATATTTTCAAACTTGTATACAACTTGTATGCAAACCCAATCCAAAAAATACTTTAAGCAAATGGAGTCACACTATTAATATGTTTTTTTTGAAATCAATGGAAACAATGTGTGTACTGGAAGTCCCGTGTGTGTCCCAAAAGTGATGGATAAAGCTGAAGCAGGTGATGGAGTAGCTCACTTCCCATCGAAATAAAGCACCTGTCATTAGACAATTCTTTAATGTTTAAAACTTATTTTATTAATTATTTTTGTAATGTCAAATACAACACATGAGTATGCAGAATTGCATTTCACCTATAAAATGTGTACAAAAACACTCTATATGCTACAGACAGTTACAATTAAAGCCATCAACAGCTAGACCGATTTCTCAACCACAAGCATACACACACAATGCATACATGGAAGGTGGGCTACCTAGTGAACAAGCTCATTAGGGTCGACATGCGACTGATGCTGATATAGATGAAGTCTAAAGAGATCTATCTACAAGTGTGTGATAGATATCAACAAATATTGATGTATTGCAATCAATCACTATATGGATACAGTTTCACAGGCAAGATATAGAAAAGGTGCAGACTTCTTCAACATAACAGATAATAGATAATAAAATTAGAAAAAGACTTAGAAAGAACCTTTACTTGATGAAGTTCCTTTAGATGTAAGGCAGAATATGTGGGGTTATTAAAAGGAAATTGTGTACCGGGAAGAGTCTAAATGAGCCAAATTTATGACATAAACTTCAAGCGGCTACTTATACAAATAAAGAACAAATCTCAAGCATTACATTACATGAAGTTTTCTTAGAAGATGCGGGCTATGTACTAAAATCAAAGGATGGATTTTGAGCATTTATTGTAGAACCTTTTTTGAGTGCTATTTTAATAGTTAATTCCATATACATGTTAAGTTTGTGTAATTTCTTCAAATACAACAATAAATGTACCTTTATCACGATCAACATAAAATGTAGAAAGTTTTAAGACAATGAGACACATATACACTAATTTTCAAGATACATTTGTTATTGGGAATTCAACTTATTAAACAAAAATGAGCAAAAAATGGGATAATTTTTTTCCAGCAAAAAGGATCTGCAAATATGAATACCCACAATATCCTGAAGAAATAAATCACAGAAATAATCTTCACTTCTCATACTTCATTGATTCAGTGCTATCAAATAGTGAATTTCATAAATTAGATAAAAATACCTGTAACGTTCAAATTGTAAAAAGTCATTAAGTGAAATATGTGGTTATTTCTATTTAAAATGAGCTATTATATTACCTACTTCAGATGTATCCATTACTTTTATATCATTTGGGGAACCTACAGTCATAAATGAAATCGTTATCACTTTTATTCCTTATTAACTTCTCTGCCAACATTGTCTCTATACTTTCTTTGTGCATGTGCATAGTTTTGTATATTTGAATAAACTTTCTATACTTATTCTTAGCTTGTTATTGATACCTCATGATTTACATAACACTTTGCTAGGGATGTTAAATGCACTTCCTAAATATAAAAATGCTAAACAAATTTGGCTTTCCTTTTTATAGCCCTTTGAATGACCTTTTTTGCCATCTACATAGTTTTTTTCTAATATTTATTTTTCTGATAACCATTTCAGTTTTAGTTTGATAATTACTAACTGGTGACATTTTATTTTTATATTTTTTATTTTCCCTTCAGGAGATGTTCTGTTTATCTTTCTCTGTCCAGCGCTTTCTGTATTAGTCAAATCATTCATTATAAATAGCTGTAGCCATCTTCATTTCATTACTATCATTCTGTAGTCAGAGTTTTATAAGTTTGCAGTTTTCTATATCAAACATTTTATCCCACAGAAACTTGGTATACACAAAGAATAAAAAGCGTACTGAAGTTTATATCCACTCCTTTGATGTAATCTCTGATTTTTTTTCCTTCAAACTGTTTCAGCTTGCCATTATCATCCAAAAAACTGTGCCAGATGCATGATCATCAAAGAAATATCTCCAGAAACATTGATGTTAACATTGACACAGAGGAATAAATTATAAAGCCACTGATGTTAGGATGTTACTATACAAAACTTCTTCAAGTGGAATTTCATACTTTTAATAAAAGTAATTATGACGACTGATGGTAGTTTTCAAGCAAACTTGAATAGTATTAAGTATTGTAAATGTGGGCACTGTCAATGCACCAATCTTAAAATTTTTACAAAATCAATTAAAATTACACAATGTATTTTCACTGATATTTTATACATACATATTTTTTGTGAGATAATAAAAAATTTCTTTTGACCTTGCCAAACATTTGCTTCACTACATAAGCAACATTTTGTTCTTTTGACAAACATGTATGGGTGTCGTGACCCCCACAAGCACCCCTCTGGATCTTTCACTGCTTCGAGTACCCATACTGGTGAGGTTACTTTCTCATTACAAGTCATAGAAATAGGAGCAATATTTTTTTAAAACATTCCATCATGTGCCCAAGTTAAGCAGTTTCACATGTGATTTTCATCTTTGTGTAAACAATATGCTTATGTTTTTTAACTACCATTCTTTACATAAAAATATGATGTTTGCAACCAAGAAAGTATTTTTGTTTGTTTTATTATTTCAAGCAAATAATAACCATTGACAACTGGTCTAACTTGAACTAAACAAAAAAAAATTTCGCTTACAGTCAAACTTATTATTGGAAATAATATATGAACACACTTCTTAAGCTGCATTAAATGAATACTGAAATGCAAGCAGCAAATAACATCACACTTACCCGATCGTCAACTTCGCCATAACCGACTTCCTCATCATTTTCCCTAAGAACAGAAGTAAAATAATACAAAATATAAAGAAAATGGGTCATTATAGCAAATTGTCGCACATGTTAAAATAACACATCAACTTTACAATTACACAAGTTTATTGTTTTCCATCGTTAATTCTGATATCAGAGACAAGTATACCCTAAAAGTTTCTTATTAAACGACATACCTCTAGGGTAAAAGTACAAACAAAAAGCGATCAGTTTAGGTACTTAGTCATTAAAGGTTATTGACTTAAGAGTATTGTAAATGTAACAATAAGTTAAACATTGAACCCTATCACCCAAGCTAGTTAAGTAAAACGCAACAAAGATATAGTACAATCAAACAACGGACGAGACGAAATGTGCGACAAAAAGTTTTGTGTTTGCTACTGCAAAATTTAACCTCAACAGAGCTACTGATAATAATAAGAACCATACTCCATATTGTTTTTGTGTTCAGAGAACACCCTGAGAAGAAACTCCCCTTCTTCGTTGGGATCGAATGTTGAGGGCACAATACAGTACGTTCCTGGAGGAAGTTTAAAACGACAGCTGACTTCACGCAGATTGATAAAGGATGGTGATCTCGCAACCGAAGCGTTGTACTTGAAGAAATCCAGACTTAATGGCTTTGATACCCTGTCAGGGTATGGTAACTGCAACATATAATTACAATCTCAGTAAAAAGATTTATACATTTTTCCAGTATTTTCACTTAAAACTACTTACGTGATATAATAAATAATAATTTAATAAATGGGCAGCAAGTACATTAATCACATCAAAGACGAATTACAAAACTATTATAGAATCATAAAATATTCATTTAGGATTTAATAATAATATTTGTATACTTTTTAAAACCTTTCCTTGTAATTGTTACATGGGTTATCTTATTAAATTGTCTTTTTTTAATATATAACTAACAATACACACAATACTAGACTTTAAACTTTTCCTCATCGTTTAAATGGTTGTTCTAAATCAGATGTTTCTAGAATTCTCTAATAATTATTAACTAACTATGTTTGCCTTCACCAGGAATTTACAGTGGTTTTATTAATTTAATGATTAATTTTTAGGACACAAAACTTGGATATTAGGCTAATTTGTAGGAGGTTTTATGTAGCATGTTCCACCATCCAGAACAGTTTTATGGAAAAAACAATTTTGACATTTATCAAAAATTTCAAAAGTGTTGTAATTAATGTGCCTTAAAAAATATTTGAAAATATTTGAAGAGGTTTACTCATTACACACAGAAACACTAAAGAACAGAGATTAAGTGTTTTTTGAAATAATAAAATTTAATTTGTGTAAGTTACCTTTTCGCCTACAAAGATGCCACAGTTCATGTGGGTTTTCTGATAAGGTTAATTTATTTCCAGTGAATAAAAAAAGATCTCCATACTACTCCCATATGCTTTCGTTTAAGCTTTCAGTCACTGCAATGCAACACATTTAACCTTGCTTACTTCAGCAATGCAGCATTATTAATAAAAGATGGAGATTTTATTTTTCTTATATTTCTATAATTTAAAAATAATTGTATGATCCAGTTTTAATGTGCTGTTTTTTTAACAGTTTAAAACAAAAACAATGTTTTTTTTTATTATAACTTGATAAGTTTGCATTTTTGTTTTTTGCTTTCTAGCATTAATTTATAAGTGTTCTAACATTTAATATGTTGTACGTAAGTGCCAAACAAATAAAAATGAAAATAAGGCAACATTTATGCAAGTTGTTATTATAATAGAACGGGACTGGATGGTACACAAATAATAAATGTCACCAGAACACATGTCTATGTTTGTTTTATCCAAGAAATTTGTGCGCCACAGCAGTATTCTAGTGTGTTTGTTATTTAAATCTACTAAAGATATCATTAAGGGGGAACTACCTTGTACATGAATCTCACCATTCTGTACTAGGCCAAACACTTTTTATCTACATACGAAATAAAAATGGAAAATGTCAGTCCAACTAGTCTAATTTGTTCAAGAGAGACAGATTTTGTCAAAAAAAAATTAATATATTTGTATATCAGACTTTGCTAAAGTTCTGTATGATAAAGAATTAACAATTAATTTGAGAGGTATCTAGAAATTGTGAATCAAAGTGACTGTGCTTTCGCTATTTGTCAAATATTTATCAAGTATCTGTTCAATACTCATGTTTATTTTTGTAGCTTTAGGATTCTAATTATTAAATTAAATAAGTTTTGTGTTTATAAACGTTTCGATATTTTATTTAGATAATTTTGATATTAATATAAAATGTACCTTGTAGTTTGTTCCATCGCTAGATTTAATTGAATAGCAAATGCTAAAATATGAGTGTTTGTAAGTATGATATAGTGTAAATGATAGGACAGACTGTTTAATATAAAACACTATCATTTGAATAAACAAACACTCATACTTAAACATTTGCTATTCAAATAATTCTAGAGATGGGACAATCTCCAAGGTATATTTTATATTAATATCAAAATTGTAAATGTCTCATTAATTTAATATCAGTTTGCCAGTTAGAATATAAAAAGTATAATAATATGTAAAAGATTTACATAAAAGATTGAAACATTATATAAACACAAATTGTATTTAATTTAAACCTAAACTTACAAAAATAAACATGAGAAATAATCAAAAGGACTCCACAAAATAAATATCTATATCTTATCTGTTCAATTCACATGAAGGAGGTTGAAGGATATTAAGTGCTAAAAAATGCAGCCATATATTTGGTGGGTAGGTCCCCCTTAATATGTTACTTCAGTAATAATAATGAAAACACCTTATTAAAGTACCTAATTATAAATATAAAACAAAATTCATACAGTGCTAAATAAAACATCTGTATTAAGATAGAAATAAACATAACATTAGCAGATAACTGAATGTATCTTAGAAATTCAAATATTTGGTACATTGTTTATAATTATACTTAGCTACAGCTAGTACCAAAATTAACGAAACGTATGCATTTGAAAACTAGTCTGGTAAATATTGTCGACAGATACTGTTTAATTTTTTTCTTTTTTTTTGCAATATTATTTAACCAAAAGACTATTGCTATTACTATATATTTTGATCAAAAGTAGTGTGCTGCTAGTTTGCTAAAAACTAATTAACACTGATAACTGTTTAAGTAATTTAGTAACTGATTGTATTTAATAAGTAATGTACACTTGATCAAAATATGCGGAACATGAGGTAAATTATTATGTAAAAACTTTATTATCGCATTTGTGCCATACAATGTAAAAAGTTCCAATTACTTACTTTACTTTTACTTTGTTTAGGTTACTTCATATAAAGGGTATTCCACTTGACCTTTATTACTATGAGGAACGGGAACGGGAAGAGATACAAATTTAGTTAAATAGGGCATAAAATGCTCGACATAATGATGAAGAGAGGGATGTCTTACAAACTTGGACATAATGCAGGGATTTAAAGATGTTGCAGATATTGGGAATACTGTATCTTTTCTTGTAATACTTTTGTTTTCTGTCCGATTGGTCTTAAATCGGTAATAGTGTGTAAAAGTATGTTGTGAATGTATTACTGATAATAAAATTTTKTCATTTTTTTTACAAATATTATTTGTAAATGCTTGGTCCTGCMCATGTTATCAATATTACGAAGAAATGAACTCCATTCATTTAAGGGGCAACAGAATGAAGATAATTGTACTTAAGTTAGTGAAGAAAAACATTTTACAATCCTACAAACAAAAATAATATACTGCAGTTATTAAAAAATATTCACTTTGTGTACTCKATTTGCTCAAATTGTTAAGATAAAATTAATAATTAGAAGRGCACTACCCATTGCAATAGAAATAAAATTTTAGGGCAGTTCGAAGACAATTGGTGTTAGGAATAGCAGTTTTTTGCTATCACTGTGGTTAGTGTAATATTTCATTTTTACATATTAAGGTAGATACCACAAATTTTGTAGCACATAGATAAAAAGTTAACTGAACTTTCTAAAATACAAATAATTTGGATTTAACCTCTTGCTCCAGTACTTGTTTACTATGTACAATAATGAACAAAAAAATGGCATTGTAAATGAATAAAACTTCACTCACGTGATAAATAGCAAACCCTATAGTTAAAACATCCATTCCCATATTTCTCTGTGCCCTCCTATTCTTCTGCATTAATGCTACAATCAACGTGCACTTTCCATCATCGTCATTATCATCTGGTTCAACGAGTGTTATTCTATACTGAGGATTGTGCCAAAATGTTTCTAAAAATTTCAAGACCTCAATAAATTTACTCGAAAGACGCTCTTGACTCACCTAAAAAGTTCCTACATCCACCAGCAGTAACCCCCCGCACCCACTCTCCCTCAAACACAGACATCTCCCACCTCTTTTTATGCCCTTCAATCAATTCTTCTTCCGTTAAAGAATCTGGTGTTAAATTACAGATCTCCAACCTATCGAAGTGCTTTTGGAAATCCTTGAATGACATCCAGAATTCCCCATCATCATCAAATGTGAGACCCAAGTCCTCCTTCTCTTCGTCTGATATAAATCTCCACTCTGGAGACCTACAAAAATGTAATGAGTATTACTCAGGCACTTTACATGTGACACTGTAAGTACACGATGCAGTCTTGTTTTAAAACTGGCACCAACAGTAAAATAAATCTAAAAACAGAAATAGTCTAGCTTTAAAAATGTTGTGTGGTTTAAACTTCTTTAAACTTAAAAATTTCTGATAAGAGCCAAAATTTTACCTGTTAAAACAAGTATCTGCATCTGTGTTTTCACAGCTTTCACAGAGCTGTATTTACTTATCACTCCAAGGACCATTCCATTCAGTTTCATTTCCCCAAGGGTTTCTTAGGCGCAGAAGAGGAATTTTGCCAACAGCATTGGGCGTCTGAATATCAACATACTTAACTTTCGTTATACTATACGCATGTCCTTTTATTAAACCTTCGGGAGTTTCTGCTTCCAATACATTGGGGTCTGGCTGTTATATGAACATATAAACAGATGATTAAACTTCAAGTAATGTGCCACTGGGAATTTTAATTAATTAATGCAAATTAAATTTAAACTAGGGGTGCAATGTATAAAACGAATGTTATCTAGTGATCATTACCTCGAGGGAACACCCCATCAACGATGATCTCTCATAGGCTTTTAGTATAATTTTAAACAAGTTGGGCGGACTGGCGTTCATTTCGTACATTTCTGTTACACCTCCTGTAAAATCTTCCATGGCTTCACAAGTTGAACCACCCTTTAAGGCCTCATAAGAACCATGTAATCTGTTAAAGAAAAATTAATGTCTGTGTGACTTTGTAAATGCAGTACTTCTACTTACTTGGCATAAGCTTTCTCTAAAAGGGCACTCCAAAATTCATTTTCTTCTGTAGAATGTAAAAATATTAACTGACCTCGGTATGTAGGTAATTTGTCATCTATAACGACATCAATCCATCGGCCATATTGCCAAAACCTGTAATTACACATCTGTAGATTTGCATAATGTTAATATGCAAAATTTAATATGCAGGGTCCGCCACCTAAAATTCCTCAGGCTCATATTTTCTTAATTTCTTTAGGTACAACCTTATATGTTAAATTGACAGTATTTTATAAGTCTTTTAAAACTAGCATATTGGGTGTCCAAAAAAATATTTGCAGATGATATTTCACAAATAAAGTTAATTTTTGTAAATATTTTTTTACCTTACCAAGTATAATAGATATTGCTTCCTAGTTGGAAGCCAACTTTTGTCATCTTCAGTTTATTTCATTGCCACGTATGCTTTATTTTTAATCCTTCTTAATGAAAAAACAAGAAAAACTTGTCGCCTCAAAAATTACTCACCAAAAAAACTAATAAAACAATATACTACTATTTGTGAAATATCACGAGGCTCGCTATGCTATTTATTTAAAGAGTTTAAAAAGACCTTCAATGTAATATATCACTAGAGGATGTAACTAAAAAAATTTAAAAAAACATATAAACCTGGGGAGTTTTGGGTGGCGGGACATTGTATTAATAAAATCTGAAAACTAAAAAAATTATACTAGAATGGATTGGGAAATAAAAAAAAACATATTTACAGTGGCTCACTAAATTATGTATGACTTCATTAAAAGTAATTAACTTTTCCTTACAAGAACTTCTTGGAAGATTAAATTTTGATTAGATCCACTAAACATGTCGAAAACATTTTGCAGATTATTAGAGACATGGATGTCACATGTAACCTTACGATCTAAGAGTGTAAAAAGAGTGTAATATTTAAATATATGAATTACTGACAATTTTTTTAATAAATAAATTCAACTATAACATATAAAAGATTGAAATGATTATTTAAAAGTTTTGAAGCAATTCCATAGCTAATTATAAACATATAATAGTTGTTAGTGTTATTAACACAGGACATATAGTTCCTAGTAAAAATAATCGCTTACATTAGTAACAATTAAACAATTAAAATGGTAGTCACAATTACTTTGTTTCAAAGAAATTAAATAATATAATAGATATACTATATAGGCCTTTATTTGTAAAACTGGAAATTGACTATGACTGATATATGGCATCCCACCAAAATTCGTGCTATCTACGAGGCATGTTTTTTAAGTACCGTTTTGGAATTAAAAAAAGACGTGCAAAGATATCGCAATAATTTTATCTTACATGAAAGCCTGTACCTTAATCTACTTTTGTACATAATTTCCGTGAATATTGAGGCACTTGTCATAACGTGGCACCAGTTTTTGAATACCCTCCTCATAAAATTCTGCCGCCTGACTTGTTAACCACTGTATCACAAATGTTTCGACTTCGTTATCGTCTTGAAGACGCTGACCACCTAGGTGTTTCTTCAAGTGCAGGAACAAATGGTAGTCGCTGGGCGCCAGATCAGGGCTGTATGGAGGATGATCTAGAGTTTCCCATTTAAAAAATTTGATGAGATCTTTGGTCCGATTAGCCACATGTGGATGGGCATTGTCATGCAGCAAAACGATACCCTTACTCAACTTGCCACGTCTTTTGTTCTGGATTGCACGACACAGATTGTTCAATGTCTTACAATAAGACGCTGCATTGATTGTCTCATTACGAGGCAGAAACTCCACTAGCAATACTCCTTTTCTGTTCCAAAAAACTGTGCACATGATTTTGCCGGGCAGAAATTGTTTGCTTAAACTTCACTTTTTTGGGTGATGATGAATGTCGCCATTCAATGGATTGTTGTTTCGATTCTGGTGTGACGTAGGCCACCCATGATTCGTCACCAGTAACAATTTGGTCTAAATAATCTTCACCTTCATTGTGGTACCGCTCAAGGAAAGTCAATGCACTGCCTAAACGTTGGGTTTTGTGCAAATCCGTCAACATTTTCGGAACCCAACGTAAACACAATTTCCGGTAATTCAAGTTCACGGTCACAATGCGATACAAAACACTACGAGAATATTGAGGAAAGCAGTCGCACAATGATGAAATTGTAAAGCGTCTGTTTTCTCTCACCTTTTCGTTCACTTTCTGCACCAAATCTTCATTAACAACCGAAGGACGCCCACTCCGTTCTTCATCATGCACATTTGTGCGGCTATCTTTAAATGCTCTCACCCATTTCCTTACCATTCCATCACTCATAATGTTCTGTTCGTAAACTTCACAGATCTCACGATGAATATCGATCGGTTTTACGCCTTTAGCACTAAGAAATCGTATAACAGCCCGTACTTCACAATCGGCGGGACTCACGATTGTCGGAGGCATCTTAAACACTCAGTAAACAACGTATACAATGAAGAATCAAACTGTAATGGCGTCAGTGCGTAGACAAGAGATGTAGGTAACCAGCGCGCATGCGCGGAACGCCGACCGTAGTGCTGCGGCGGCGGAATCGCAAAACGGTACTTACTTAAAAAACATGCCTCGTACTAGAAGCTATGTATAACACAAATGATTTATAAATACTTAAGCCCATAAATCAAAGCTTGTAGGATACTGAAGAACTATAAAAACAATTTTCAGTTGGGAAAACTATAATATACTACTGCTATTATATTTTAGAATTATATGTCAAAATATGACACATTTTTTTTCAATCTCCGATGGGTTATAAGTACTGATCTCTAAACAACTGCATGTCCCTTACATACCAAAATGCATGTAAATTATTTGTGATAGATTTACGCCACTTTAGCGCCTAGCTGCTGGTCCTTGTACTAAAATTTTGACAAAGGTTCGCTTCTGCGGTAAATATAACGTTAATGATTGACGGTTAAAATTGTGAACTCATCATCTGTCTGCAGATTTCCAAAAGATGATCGTTGTAGTGTTTGAGTAAGAAACATGTACCGTACAAACTGGATGTTACGTTTACTCATAACCATATTATATAGTTAAGGATCTACCCTAAAATTTGAACGCGCCGTTAAATTGATAGTACGAGTACCAGCGGCATGGTGGCTACTTATCACAGTTTTGAATGACTTATGCGACATCCAGTTATTTAGAGATCAGTAGTTATAAGGCCCATTTACACAACGATAATACATATTTAAAGTTGAGAAGGTCTTACTCCTTTCTCTACAAAACTAATGAGGTTTATTGTGAAATATTACGTTGCATGTGACAACCAAMTTATGAATAGAAAAAATGAAGAAGCATGCTTACATTCGGCATTGTTTTGATCTGTCACAAGGTTCGGCCACACTGTGCCAATGTGACAATCTTTTCAAGCAATTCAAGTGTGAAGTTTTTAACCATTTTAACCACTTTGTCACCAAGGAAGTTCCAGTTGGTTGTCAAAATGTACTTGACCGAGATAGGGGCACAGTTTTGAAGAGGGCATCTAAAAGCCTATGTCATGATATGGCATGCTTCAACTTTTTGGGGACTTTGTAGAAAAATGATTAAAACTACTCAACTTTTAATAATGAAATCGGTTTTTTTATCTAAAGGGATGGTATTTCTATAACCCATCGGAGATTCTTTCAATCTAATACAGTACCTGAAGTGAAATATCCCAGCATAATTTTCTTCAAAGTCTTGGTCTGTAGGTACAACTTGGAAGAATAATTTTCTGTAAAGAGTTATGTTGGCCACAGCTGCCAACAACCAGCAATCTCCAAGTTCCCCTTGCTGTACATCAAATCTTGAATAACCCTCAACAAATAGTTTTGGGTTATTAACGATTTCCTAGAAATCAACATATAAAAATATAAATATGTTTACTATACAGGTGGTCCTAAAATTGACGATTCAAAATGAAGAGATAGAGTATATATGTCATTATCCATTTTTTACAGTCTAAAAGTTACACATATTTTTTTAATTTTCTTGAAATATCATCCTTGTCACACTGAACTAAATATTCCATGAAAACAGGATATTAAGTAGATTTATGACTAATACCTAAGGGTAAGTATAGTAAGCATTCAACATATATATTTTTTTGTGGAAAAAAATACGTAATTTTTGTTCACTTAGAAGACAGATATAAAAAGTACATGAACCAAATGTATCCCACTACTTCTATGATTCATGCTGAGTGTAATAAAAATAAACTAATTTCATAACACTTCCATAACAGGAATAAGTGCATCTAAATATAATATTATTTAGGTCTGCCCAATGAGTCACTACATAAGCCAGGTTTAGTAAAAATTTATTTTTTAACTTGTCAAAAATTCAATTACTTTTACATGTGAATGTGAGTAAGGTTGTTTTGTTGCTGCTATCATTTTTGCTTTTATTCTTGTTATTTTCTTAATTGTTGATCATTGTATTTGACAATTACCATTGATGATTTTTATAACGTGTATTTCATAATGTAGTATGCAGAAAAGTATTTCATTTATAAAAAAATGTGCAATGGAAATGCTTTATTTATTCATACACACCATGCATACACGGAAGGTAAAATATCCGGTGCACTGGTTCGTTCAGAGTGGCTTGCAAGTGACGCCAAGACTTAAGATAAAATAGTATATTATGCAACCTATAGAGATTCATTCCTAAGAGTACGCTTAATATTGGCAAATATTGGTTTGTCAAAATTGACAATACAGCGATTCCTCCAGAGGCAATGATATTCATTTAATCACTGCAATAAGGCAACATTTCAAAAAAGTTAAAAAAAACTGATGACACCTACCATAAGTGTAAAAGTTTCATCCACCCAACATCTATACAAGACTGGCATTAAATTAAAAAAAAAAACTGTAAGTCCTAAACCGTAAAGAACTGGATAATGACATATATTATTTACCTTGAAAATGAGCTACTCTACCACATGTTTTAATTTGATCCACAACTTTTAGGACACCTTCTATAACCGAAATGCATAAGTAGTATTTAGAATTATGACAAGTGTCAGTATGTACAATTAATACATACCTATAATAAAAAATGACTAATCCTCACAAATCACAACCAATTAATGCTTAGCAGAAACACTAAACCTTATCATGTTATCACAAACTACTCACAAAATCAACTCATGAATAATGTTTCATTTTCATCTACAGTAAACTTTCAGTGTGTTTGCTAATGATTAATTATTATTCAATTATACACCCACATGTGGACAAGATTAAAGTGCAATGAATAAACTGATCTAGCAAAATTCATCAAGATTAGTCAATTAAAGGAATTTAATTAACTTCAGAAGCAAGCGAGTAATCACTTTTATGCACTATGCTGAATGGACATTAAGTATACCATACTTACACCCGGTCTTTTCCACTCATAATGCCTATCGGGTCTTTGACTATAAAACAGTGACGAGTCTGTAGGAGGAAAATCGGGATCTTCAAACATCGTTCCATTTCTTACGTGATACTCTCGTAATTTATAAAAATCCTGAACTTCTCCTTTAGGTCTGAATCCAGAGCCTCGTTCACCAAACTGTTAAAAAACTAATTTAGTTAAGGTGTTTACAACTTATTCAACAAATCAGTACAAAAAGATATAAAAAAAGAAAGTGAATTAAAAATCGTTTAAAAGCAACATAAGTTATGCATTTCGAAACTAATAAATAAGCTGTATAACTATGCAAACTTCAGTCATTCAGGCATCTAGCATCTAGATGAACAAATTCCTTCACATTATGACATTTTAGGGCAGTATATTATCGTCGGTAGACGGCCTGACATTTTCCTGGATATTCAAATGCCTTTTGCAAGGTATGCTTGTGCTGTAATTTAGTTATCTGACCTATATTTCATAAATAGCTACTAACCCTAAAAGCTTTAAAAATTAATCCACTGTGATAAACCCGCCTAAGTGTAAGTGGCTTATGAAACTTTATTTAACAGAAGTGAGGATGATAATGATAATAATAAAGACAATAAATTGTACAGCAGTTTGGAGTGCAAGCTGTGAATATGTAGATCATTTGCTTCTTCATTAAATTATTTCTGTTTTAATTTTCTACCAGAACAAGTACTGTACCTTAAATATTTTATTAGCGATGGAATACGGTAACTTTCCACAGTCGTTAAGTTTGCTTGGGTAATATTCACGAACGTTTTTCTTATGACCAAATGGTATTGATAAACTAGGTACAACATACGGCGTTTTCAATGTATTCTTTCCGTCACCTGGAGATTTGATCAAGAATCGCGTAAAAATTTTGTTTTCTGTTTCCGCAACAAATTTTTTAACGCAAGCTTCTTCGACAATTTCCCCAATAAACGACATCGTTATAATTAAATGACCACACGAAAAGTGTAGATACACAAAAACACTTTACATCTGACAAGTATAAACACATACTTATATAGGTTTTAGTGCTTATCTATAGATATGGAGATAAGAAGGATTGCCTAAATTGCAGTGCTACAAGTTATCCTCTTACATAAACTAAAGTAGTTAAACAAAGGCATCTACTTCCAAAAAAAATTGCAATCACCCGTTCGCACTGTGCAACGCAAAATATAAAAAGGCTGTGCAAAAACGTTAATTATTATTTGCATAATTACTACTTGAAAAGTTTGTGGTAAATGGTAAGAATAGGAGCTAATAATGATTCTACATATGAGCTTTTCAGGTTTTAAAAAACTATACTACTCTTAACAGTAGCACAGAAGTAGTATATTAAGCTTCTTTATATTCATTACTGCTATTTCCAGTAGATCTATAAATTCATATTGGTGCCTCATGTACAGTTAACAGTATTATTGTTTAATAGTACACCAGACATCTAGTAAAAATCTTATTAAATTACACGAGACCATTGACTAGCCTAAAAAATTTAAAATTTGAAGATAAACCTTAATTAAATGATCTTAGCTTGCACTTGAAAAACTGGGAACCTCTAAAGAATATGCTGACTATAAGAACAATTTTAAAAGAAATCAACACATGTCATATTACAGAGATCTACATTATTATTACATTGAATTGAATACTTTGGTGATAAAAATAATTGTTTTTTTTAACGTACTGTATCTTCAGTGGAATATACTATCAAACTGATCAGTTATTATTACACGATATTTTGTTTTGTTCAGGTCCCAAAGAAGCTGAACACACAAATTCCGTAAAAAAAATCCGTAAAAACTATTAGAACAATATCATTAAATTGAAATTGGAAAACCGCTTTGTACGTCTAGTTTTAATTATACATTTTAATATCTTTAATGTATTAAGCGCGAACATTTAAGATGCAAAAATACAAAAAATTAACATGCACAAGCCGTAACGCCTTTGTTTATTCCTTGTAATAATAACGTGTACGTCAGTTCATAAATCAGTTGACAGATACAAATTCCAGTTATAAGTATGAAACCTATGCACTTCATGGAGATATTTATAACTAGCTATGTAGGAGTAAAAAATTATTGCTAAATACGTACTAATCTGGTTCAGTAAATCCATCATAAACTAATGGTATGCTGTACAAATGGTTGGATAAATGTTTTAATGTATTAGTGTTGAAATAGTACTTGAAATTTGTTATCTTGGGGTGCCATTTGACATTTACAAAACATCGAAGTAGAACAGCTTTGTAATAAACCAAAATCAAATTTCAACAACTCTTAAGACGACATGCAATCAAAAAAAATATTGTTTCGTTTGTCTTTAATTAAAAATGGTGTTCAGACCAAACATCATATGGATCAATTTTAAAGGTAAGTAAAGTTGTAAACAAAGGGTCATAAACTTATCCACCCGAATACAATTGCGCTAGAATTTATTTTCTAATTGACATTCAATAACACGAAGAAATAGTGCAAAGTTTTTGTACAAAAGTTTAAACTTAGCTATCAGTAGTAGTTAGAATAGATTGAAGAATGATTGCAGGTATTAAAATCGTCACTTTTTTTTACAAAATTTGGAATAACTGCTTACTAGTCCAAGGAATACAGAAATGTAATAAAAAATAGGGTGCTATGTATAAAATAAGTTACTGTAGCTGTCCGGTACAAAAAGAAGTCCGTGACCTTTGAAAATAATTTTAAACTGTAGTCGCATTTTCATCCGTTATGAAGTTAAGGAAGAAAATACATTAATTCGTAATTCGACAAAGGAAAAACTTGTAAGATTGTCATAATACATCAATAATATTACAGGTATTTTTAAATGTTATTATTGAGATTAATTGACAACTGTATCGTGCTGACTACGCGGAATGATGCCGAAACAGTACTTTGTGTAACAAGAACAATGAAATATCTTCAGTGCTCCTCGTAAGGCATGAAACATGCAGAATATATTTGTAAATCACTTTTTTATTTGTGGCGTCGAAATAAAAACAAATGCAGATATTGTTCACATTACCTTGAAAATTTTATTTCTAACGGCGTTCGGCAATGGTCCGGAGTTTAAATCTGTACTGTGGCTTGGACTAATATTCTCTTTATTATCAACAATAGGACTCAATTTGGAATTCTTCCCATGTTTTTCAACAGGCTCCTGACTTGTCACGTTAATAAACGGAGTAGCATTCGTACTCTGCGGTTTACTGCTGTGCGATTTAGCCAAAAATCTTTTAATTACACTGTGCTTATTGTCATTTATCAGAATTGATCTGGGATATACCGATTTATCATAAGCGGTTTTGTATTCAAACGGCGTTGGCGCCACGGACCGATTACTGATTTGCAAAACCGCGCTACTTTTATTTTTCGTCACGAGCTTTTTCACGCACACTTCCTCTTTACTTGTCCGTTTGTCCTGAGACCTTTGGAAAAGTGGCATTTTCCCGCTTCATGGAAGGTGCTCGCGACGTTGATAACACGGAACTAATGAGGCTGACGGACGCACGACAAATTGGAGCAGTTTTCTGACATGTTCAATACGAGAGACTGAATATTCAAACAAGTGGGGAGGGTAGCATTCGCAATGCGATAACAAAAGGAAATGAAAACCGAAGGCCGGAAGAATAAAAACTGATAAAGCTGTTTTAGGTGTGGTTAAGTACACGTATTATGGATACATTTATAGGTATCGTATTTAAAAATTATAATATTGAGAATCTTATTAACCCTATTAAAATCATATACCAATATACTGTGTTACTGTAATTATTAGATTGATATTTATACCAGGCGACTTTGGCCACCTACCATGACAAGTATTGCAAAAGAAATCAATAATATGTCTACGACGACCACGCTTCTGATACATTTATATAATACAAAACATAAATCACCAGTTAAATCTAAGAAGTTTGTTGTTACTTTTCTTACAATGTGTGGTAGGGCATTGTCCTGTTGAAATATAATCTCTTGAAGTTTATGGTATAGTAGAAGTGAAGAACATCGTTTATGCAACGAGCAACTGCCATACTGCCGCGAATAAACACATGTGATCTGCTTCCATAAGTAATTGCTACCCGACTATTGCTCCAACAATCCACTGTACGTGGCGTCCCGAAACAAACTCAATATTTTTCTCTCCCTCCAGCCTTCATTGCTATTGTCTATACCAGTCTATACCGTAGCAAAACACAAGAACGATACATGAACACAGCTTTATTCTATTATACTCTCCACTGTTCACGTTCTCAACTTCATTCTGATGAGGAAATCGAGGAAACCAGAAAACAAGACAAAAAGAACTGGTCTCCAATCTAACGACCAGGGTTCGCATGAAATGACCCAACCCAAAAAAAACCCACCGGGTTTTTTCGTGTTGGGTAAAGTGACCAGATTGTAAACCTTCCAAACAGGGACGGAATTCCACACGTCACACGGAAATACCTATTATCAGGTATACATGTAGCAGGAAAAAGCTCAATCAAAATTATTATATTTTTATTGATTTTAAACAAGGTTATGATTTCTCACAAATTTTTGCCATTTATCACGTATGTTACAACGGTATAAGTTAAATTACAGGTCATTGTTACTGGCTTCTCGCTCTGAGACATCCAGAGACCGACGTGTATAATTAGTTGTTATACTATGTTTTTTACGGATTTAGCGGGTATTGGTTGACCACGTAAAGATACCGAAACCAAAACTAAAGCATATCGAATAGCGAATAGCAATAGCATCGTTTTTATTTTTCTCAAACAGAAAATATTGTATGTTTAAATAAGAAGCAAAAAGAGGGACGATAGTTTAAAATGGGGGACTGTCCCTCCAAATGAGGGACGTATGGTCACTTTAGTGTTGGGCCCACTTGAAAAAACCGAAACCCACTGGTTTTTTTCAAAAATATGTACGTTTTACAATATGACTGAATAGAGATAAGTGCATACATAACTTAAAATTTGAATTCAAAAACATATATTGTAGAGACGGGCAACTAAACATATACTGTGAAAGTAACAACATACATTGCACTCAAATATCGAACAGAATCAAAATAAATAGATACTTCTGGACTAAAGTATAAAATACATGAGAAAAATCGAAAAGTTCCAATACAGGGTTTCTATAAATGATTCATGCATCGCGGGCGGCGTTGATTTCTGAATTCTTTGTGCCGCCTTTTTGTAACTGGTGCCAAGCTACAATATGTACGGCGATAGTAGCGAAGGTTGCAGACTTGCAGAATGCAGATCAATGTCACACCACAACTCCGAAATATGAGCTTTCAGCAACCTTAAAGTTAATTATCCCACAACCCACTAAACAATTTTCGGTATCAGAAACATATCTGAAACAGGCAATGTTATATTGTAACATTTCGTATTTCGCTGCAGGAATGTTTCATGAATATTTATGTTTGTGAAGATGTCCTACCTCAGGAATGTTTCACTGAAATGTTACGAAAGAAACATTACGAAACATTTTAAAGCCTATATTTATGAAATGTTTACAATATGTACTTTTTTAAACGTTACAACAACGTATTTGAAACTGTATTTGGGGTATTTATTAATATTAATTGTTACTAATTAAATATACAATTTATTTTTCAAGAAAACGAAGTGTTTACATAAGTGCATACACAATAATAATTTACATAATCTAAGTATAATATGTAGACAAAACAATATGTGTAAAATAAGAAATTATAAGAAAGAAAGTTACATATATATACACAAACAACAATATAACAGCATCAGATGCGAAGTAAATAAAACAAACAACAGCAATCCATATGGCATACACTGCATTAAATTTAACAGGTTAACTACATTCGTAAGTTCAGAATCTTCAAACTGTTCACCTAAACAAAAATTATTAAAAGTAAAACCAACATTGTGGTGTAGATATACTTACAAATTGGCCATTTCCCTTATGCTGTTACTATGATCTCTGATATCTCGGTGTTGCCTGACGAAAACACGTGGAAACCTCAGTTTGGAAGTCTGCATCAGAAAGATCAGCAATTTTTTATTGTTTAGCAGTTTTTTACTTTTATCATATGCAAGTTTTGTAATTTGCATAATTGTTTTTCCTTTCTGTTCATGAACACTACTATTAATTTACAATGAAATATTTTCTGTAACCGCCTTCAAAATTAATTTTTATAATTACTTCTGCCAACCAGATACAGCACTGTATATGAAATATGGGTACTATCCGAAAAACGCTTACCTTCCATGCCACGGGCTGATTTCTTATGGTCTAAACTGCAATAAAACTGATCAAAACCAAAAACCACAACACTTTACGCTAAGCAGGTTATGTCAATCTCTCCCGCTCTGTGTTCTGCACCTGCTCCTTGCGCGATCAGAACACGCCGCGCTGCTGCCAACTGTTTGCTACATTGCCAATCACAGCACTATGGCAACAAGAATGTTCCAATAGTAAACGTCGTGTAGAAATAAGTAGGATCTATCCGACATAATAATTAATAACAACTAAAATTTGTAAAAAGTCAAATATAATCTGTGATGTAGACCTCACAATTAGTAATAATTTCAACAAAAATAGTAAAAATATTTATTTGAAAATACTTTAGGGTCTAGTTAAATCTTTTGTCAATCAGATAAATATTCATTTTTCTCTAAATATTCAGTAAGTGGTTCTGTTTTGCAAAAGTAGATGGTTCGCTTCCTATCGTTATTTGAGACAGATCTTTCATATCATTTTTTCTCTTTCGGGCTCAATCCTTAATGTTATCTTTGAATGTGATGCATACCTATGTTATACCATTAACTTTATTAAAAATGGTTATACGTAACATACGTCAAGTTACGTTAATGTTAAGTTTATGTCATATTGCAGAAACATTCCTCAAGCGCAAATAACGAACATTGCAGATACGTTGCAAATCAGTATGTACTCAAAATACATATTACCGAAACATTACCTAAATGTACCTCCCAAACGTTTCATTTATGCAATATATTTGAAGATTTGAAATGTTTCTGATATATACTATGTTTAGCGGGAAGACACTACAGAAAATATATCAAATAATTCAAAAACCGACAGATGACAAGTATGCGTCACTTTCCTGAGAGCCGGCAAATTAGTTTAATCGATAATTTCCATAAGCGCCTTGGATGCATGTAATAAGTTATAATAACCCTGTATATGCAGCAAATATGATAGTTACCGACTGACCCAGAAAAACTCGAAAATCCCCGAAAAAACCGATTAAACGCTCATGGGCCCAAGCGGGCTGGATTTTTTTTTAAAGAAACCCGGGTTTTTTCGAACCCTGCTAACGACTGGTAATGAAACGGCCTCTAAGATCCAACGGCGGTTTTTGCGAGCTGCAGACGACTTGGTTATCTAGTGCCACTTCTAAAATTATCTACGCTGCTTTTCTAAATATCTACACTCTCGTAACGAAAAAGGTTATTTATTACCTACCAAATTACGGCAATTCGATACTGTGGCCTTACGGAAAATGGCCCATAAACGCCCAAAGGTAAGCATTATATAATAACAATATTATGAGAAGTAACGAAATAACACTGACTATTCCAATAATCTGCCACTCAGCACTTTGAAGACTTAAAGACAAACAAAACAAAACGCGAATTTAAATAAAATCTAATCTCTCCGAATGTGCAAAGAGTGTTAAAGGGACAGGTAAAGCGCATGTTATGTTTGCGTACTGCAACCTGGGTCCTAAAGATAATTGCCTGCGAGATCACCTGACCTCACTGCACTGTGGGAGTGGGGATACATGGAGACCGGTGTTTATTTTGTAATGACACAATTGATAATTGAAATCATAATTCAAATACAAAATGAGCCAGAAACCCTCATATACGTTCCGTGTTTTTTATTATTCCAAAGTCTCAGCTTGGCACTAATAATAGTGGCCATTTTAGCATTAGAATTAAACAGAAATTTCGTTTAATGTTCGATAATAAGGTTTGATGTGTCACCTAATATTAAATGGTAGGTAGCGTGATAATTGCTTGAAACTTGAATGTAGCTATAACTACAACACGGGATATTATGTAAGTATGTTTGTTAGGACTTTTTGATCCAGAACGACCTCAGGACCTCAATGTGGCCCTCGAATTGCAGAGTACCCTGTGTATACAGTAACTTTAGTACTGTACAGCTGGATACCAAAAAGTATACATGCTATAACAGTATTTCGAACTACAAAAAAGGAACTTTGAAACGTGATTATAAACCCTACAATTCAAAAGATTATAAACCCCATAATTCAAAAGGATACATGGCGCAAAACAGATTTTTCTACCAAAGAGAAGGCTGTTATTGAAAAGGTTTTCTTTCGCCTCTGTCATTGGACTGGTTCGAACTTCGACGGAATTTATGATCCTATTGCGTGTGGCCTATTAAACGCAAAGGCGCGAGCGTTACGAAACAAATAAATGAACGGCACATGTTTAAAAATTAGTTGATTAATTTACTTCCACATCCAACAGATGGGAAATATTGTATCGCGAAAAAAATTTTCAAAAATTTTTATTTAATTTTTATTTGCTCATTCGCTTTAAAATGATCGAAAACGCAAAAAAAAACAAAATTTGAGCAAAAAATTTCTTGTCTGTGTCTGTGGTTTTGTTTGTGGACACGATAGATAACTTTCGAAAGACTTAATATATAAACTTGAAATTTGGCAAATGTATAGATCTCAACTACCTAAAGCGACCTATTGTTTTTGGGGCAAGTAGGGTATCGGGAAGGGGGCGAAATTGGGGAGTAACTACCCTTTTTGCAAATTTTTTTTTATTTTTTTTTCGTTTTAGTAGTATATCTGCGAGTATTATTCGCCCTCATAAATTTTCGGTGGAGCAAATTGTTTAGAAGATATTAGCAAAAAAGCGTCACTTAAAGAAAACTGTTTTTCCTAAATATCTGCGAATATATTTAATATATTCAAAAAAATACCATCAGATAGGAAATAAAATTTCTCACAAAAAGTGTCTTAGAAAATTTACCCAAAATTTTGACATTTTCTAAATATTTCCAAAAAAACGTATTTTGGTCCCTGTTCGTACCTACGATTTTTTAAATGTTGGTATTATATAGGAAATCAAATTTCTGATCCGAAAGCACTCTTGTAATTTTTTTGTTAAGTTAATATTTTTCGAGTTATTTGGAAAACACAGATTTTAAAAATATAATGTTAATATTGAGGTTTTTATTACTTTAAACAACTCCACACATCTACTTCATCAACCATTTATATACCTGTATAGAAAACTAACTGATAATTCGTAAGTTATAAGTAACAGGTTGGTAGATTAAAGATTTAAGTGTCATATTTAACAATGAGGTAATATCAGATTGGCAGGGCCTATATTTGCACATTTAATTTTTACCACCTTAATACGAAACACACCTATGATTTACTACTGATGTGATAATACTCTGGATCAGATTATGCGCTTTAGCATGTATACTATGGAGAAGACTTAGTCAGCTTGCCCAGCAGGTTGCGATAATACGCAATCAAGAGAGGAAGCAAATTTATTTTAGTAGCAAAAATTTAAGCGTTAATTAAGTGCCATAGACGTGATTTCTCAAATCAATCTCTGTCAGTCCGAATATTCATAAAATATCTTACGACTTTTGTAAATACCCTCTAAGCACCAGCAACATCGTTGCAATTTTCCAACTATTAGATCTGTTCAAAAAAATTATGAGAAACATAATAACCGCGTAAAACGCAAAGCTGCGGTTTTTACCTAAATACGGAAATCGAAAAGATCGAGGATTCACATTCGGGATTGATCAGCGAGAGGTTGCGACACTGCCAACCAGGTATTCCCATTACTTAGAAAAAAAGATGTAAGMACAATAATTCACGTAAGTAACAATTTTAWTAACCTTTATTGTCTTTCAAAATTTTTTGTAAAATCAGTGCTTACTAAATCTAGATGCTTGTATACGGCATTTGACTTCAACATCCCTGATCCCGTCCCGCTTCAGGTGCAACTCTCGCTTACGCCCAGATGCGACAATATATCATCCGTGATGACATAAAACAATTACACGGAACATAATCATAATTTATCTATTATTAATTTATACTGTCCTACCTATAGTGACACAACAGAACTATTGTATCTGTTAAATTACACGCATTTATTCGCTCAGGAAAAAATGAGGGTTGTGTTATAGCAAAAAAAAAACATTTATAAAAACCAAATTTAAGCAAGGGTGGCAACCTGTAAATTTTCAATAAATGATTCTCTACATACGATTTGTATTGGGTATGTTTTTTTATGATATGTCAGTGTTGTAGTTTAGTGTAGAAATATATTTTTAATTCACATAATTTCTAATATCAGACAAAATACAATATAACGCATTAAATTAAATTTCGCGGAAAAGACAATCATATATTACTAATCCCGTAAATTTCCAGAGAAGTATGGATTAAACTATTTAAAAATAGAAGAACATATAAAACAATTATAACTATGTATATGTAATAAAAGTGCTATCGGGTATGTAGGCCAAATTTCGATGTGAAAAATTTGTTACTCGCCCTTGCCGGGAGTCGAACCCGAGACCACGAAAAGGGATCTCACAGCTAAAGCAGTAGTAGGAATTATAATATCATATCAGAGATAATGATGACAAGGGACTTGAAGGCAAAATTCACACGAAAAATAAATATCATAGCCGTATATGTCGCACATGAAGATGACACAAAAGAAAATAAAAACTTATTTTGGGTAGCACTCATGGATTTCAAAGAAAACACTACAAACACAACACTAACACTGGGTGACTTTAACGTACGAGTAGGAACAAAGTATTAAATATCACGAAGTGTGCTAGGTTCGCATGACGAAAAAATACAGAAATAACAGCAGAAGATTAGAAAATTTCTACAAGGAAAATGAATATAGTATATAGCGATAATAACGAACAAAATATAATTATAACCTACGAATTACGAGACAAATAAGCGAAGAAAGCTTATAGTCAAAAAAGTAACGGAAGAAGTACGGAAATTGGAAGTCTTGCAATAAAAGAAATGAACCCTCATTTTCAATGCAGTCCTAACACAATCACATTAACTAAGCGAGTAAATATTTAATTTAGAAAGACGGCTATTATTACACACAATGGGCCAGCTATTATAAGGTACGAAAATGAAGATAAGTAGTAGACATATAATGTTGTGCAGGTATTAAATATGGATTTCTGAGGAAGGGAAGCTTCCACCTCTATGTGTGCATGTTGTATGTTGCTTTTGATTTAAAAATCTATAACAAATTTATGCAAAATAATAAGAGGAACAAACCATTGTATTCAACTGTTATAGGGTGCCAACGTGTACTTATATTAAAACGTTCGCAGTTTAATTAATCATACAAAACAAGCTAAAATTTATCTGTATCGTCCGGATAACGCACCCCCATCATAAAACATGATATCCCCATTATTAAAATTGCCGTCATGCGGTGGACTTACGTTAAAAACTGTATATTGTCTAGGGCAACCTCTGTGTTTGTAATATTCCTCATTAAACGAAATTCTTCTTTTGGACTTCGGTGTTGACTTCGATGTCGACTTTGGTGTTGACTTTCGTGTTGTTCTTTCGGGGATCTTACTGAATTGATTATGTAATCTTTTCTTCGTGACTTCTGTTTCGTACCGAACTTTTTGTATCCTAGCTTTTAATTCAGCTAGTTTCTTGGCCACGCTATCAGACAGCGGTGTATCACCGTTGGCAGTTGTGGAATCTGAACGACTAAAACATTTGCAAGGTGGATTACACTTGAAATTTACTGGAGCTTTTTGCGTTGCATTAGGTAGAGTGACCCGATATTTGGAATGCACGAACTCTTCGCATGGTATGAACGAAGAACTAGCTTTGCTTTTGAAGTCGGAAGTACTACAACTGCATACAGTGGTCGGTGGATTTGATGTTCCTTCTCTGATTGTCACAGACTTTGGAGAAGTTGTATCGCTAGGGCTGCTGTCGACAGTGAATTTAGCGCATCGTTCGGTAGACAAAAAACTAACATTCGTCCTAGGGCTCAATTTTGAGCAAACGCATGGTCCTGGTGGTCGTTCTACTGGAGCTGAATAAGGTCGTATGGGTGGTATTACACTCTTTTTGTACGTTAGTTCCGTTAGATAATTATTCTGGAGCACGCTTTTCTTTGCACACTCCACCTCAGTGGCAGAACTGGACACGGAGCGATCTACCAAACACGGTGCCTTAGACACGGAGCGATCAACCAAACAAGGTGGCATGCTTGGTGTCTGAATTGCACATGGGGCAGTTGGTCTCTGACGGCTGGAGGATTCTGCTGTTAAGTGGTTACGTCGCAACGAGCACTCTTTACAGGGGGTCTGCGGTGGATATAAAGGACATATTCTAGGAGTACAAACGCTTCTCGGTGTACATATTCGTGGTGTACAACGAGGCTCTTCAAGTGGTGGTGGCACGCTTCGAAGGATTTCGTCTACTTCGGTGGCTATATCAGCAGAAGTGCAAGGAACGCAAGGTTTCTTTTTCTTCTTTTTTGCCTTTTTTGGCTTCTTGTAAGGCTCCGGAAATCCAGTATATAGAGTAAGTTTTGATGGCGGCTTACATGGTGTAACACAACACGATTTCGGAGGGCAGACGTAAGACGCGCAAGACTTGTTACTCGAGCAAGTTCCACTGCATGAACTGCCCCAAGAGGCATCTCGACTTCGACAAGGACTAGTCGGCGTGATACATGGCGAATTGCATCGGCTTCTGCAGCTGTACATTGTAATTCATCATAATTTACAGGAGATTTATAGATGTTAAAACCTATGACATCGTTATTGTAGGTTAAGACTTGTCAATAATTTTGTGGCGATATGTCAAGCTAAACCATATGTTAGAAACACAAACGAGAAGTTCATAGACATGCCTTTCTCTATGGAGAGGTTTTTCTCAACTTTGCGATGGTCTAGCTTCGCAAATTTGCATAAAAAAGCTAAAAAAGTAAGATTCTTGAGAAAAGAAGAACCGTGGCATTTATTATGTACTTAATCGTGAAAATTAAGAATTTGTAAAAGAATTAGACAAAAACTACAACAGATTTACAAACAGATTTACGGAATACTACACTCTAGACTAGATGTCACAACCTAAATGGTTAAAAAAATATCTACGGGTGCAACTATTATTTGTTACTTTTAATGTTATTAGATGATAAAAAACCGCTGCAAATTGAATCAATACTTCCACATCCAATTGTCAAAAAGACATTTACGTTTTTATTTCTTATACTATACGATTAGTAATCAGGTTTTGAGCATTTTTCCTTTCTACACATTTTTTCTAAGACAAACAGTCCTCGTGATAGCAAAAATACATAAATTTTTAAAATCTGTTTTTTCCAACTAACTCGAAAAGTATTAACTTAACAAAGAAATTACAAGAGTGCTTTCCGATCAGAAATTTGATTTCCTATATAATACCAAAATCTAAAAAAATCGTAACAACAGGGACCAAAATACGTTTTTTGAAAATATTTCGAAAATGTCAAAATTTTGGATAAATTTTCTAAGACACTTTTTATGAGAAATTTTATTTCCTATCTGATGGTATTTTCATTTTTTGAAGATATTAAATATATTCGGAGATGTTTAGGAAAAACCGTTTTTTTAGGTGACGCTTTTTTGCTAATATGTTCTAAAAAATTTGGTGCACCGAAAATTTATAAGGGCGAATAATATTCGCAGTTATTCTACTAATCACATACTAAAACGAAAAATAGTAAAAATTTGCAAAAAGGGTAGTTACCTTTCGCCCTCTTCCGATACCCTACTTACCCCAAAAACAAATAGGTCGCTTTGGGTAGTAGAGATCTATACGTTTGCCAAATTTCAAGTTCATATATTAAGTCTTTCGAAACTTATCGTGTCCACAAACAAAACCACAGACACACAGACAAGAAATTTTTTTTCTCAAATTTTGTTTTTTACGTTTTTGGCCATTTTAAAGCGAATGAGCAAATAAAAATTTTTGAAAATTTTTTTCGCGAAATAATTAGGATTAGCATTTGATTCTTTACACAAATAAATTCACCGGACAGTCCGAGCTCTTTTGCATCGTTGTATTTAATAGCAAGTACATGCATTGTGTAATAAGACATTTCTAAAACGGTATACCTTTCTGTGTCAGAAATAAATTTTCTGATTAAATACATCAACAAGTTTCCGAGATATTCATGATTTCCGGTTCAAAGCCCTTTTTCTTTCATTTCATTTCACATTCTACCCGAAGAAATTATCGTCCAAAGTGCTGCCTGTGCTCACCTTTTCGTTTTCACATATACTTTTTGATAAATAACAGAATATCATGCTCAAAAATGCAAACAAAAGAAAAATTACTTTTGCAACAATAATTATWTACATAMATCATTCTCCAGGTCGAGGCAAATGTATGCTGACTTTATTTCATKAGAAATGATTTCTGAACCAGTAATATCTTCGAAAGTTTTTTCAAAATTCGAACAACTGCCCGAAGCATAACATCTTGTACATAAATCAGTAGTACAACGCAACCCGTGTGTCTTTTATACCCATATTTTTCACAGCTCGTTTCCCCGCTGCAAGAAATGTTTTTAACAAATCTTCCTGCATGACCGCAACGTCTGTAAAGCAAGGCATCAGTATTTTGGAATTACTCGCAATTACTTCTTTCCAGCCCCACTTGGTTGCACTGTTATGTTTCCAAGCCAAGTTTGAAGCTGGAAATGTGTTCTACAGGTGCAACAGTCAGCGGTAATTTCTCTAATTTAAAAGTTGACTCTGTAGTTAAAACCCTGTTCCTATAGTGCTGAAATGTCAAATCAATTAGACTTAGATAGACGAAATCAATCTCCAACAATTTTGAACAATGACATGGACTGCGTCGTTGTTACTAATTCAGAAACCTTTGTTTCGACCCGGAGAATCAACATCAGAAGAACTAGAAGAAGTAGAAATTAGAAGCATCAAACAATGAAGGTTAAATCCAGAACTTGATGGCCAAGAGACTAAGACTGGCCTAAAGTTGTATGTATTATAAAAACTGTATAAGTCTTAAAAATGTAAAATTTTTGAAAGGATAAATCGCTATCAAAATATATTTATTAAAAAAATCCCTTATATTATACTCCAGTTAAATGTTTATAGCAATAATATCCAAAAATATAGTTTCGGATTACACAATGAAACACAATTCCTTCAGTAATTTTTTCCTAAAAATGAATGGTGATATCAGTTTTAACCATTTTTTTAAATACTTTTAACAATTTGTTATAAATTAATCAAAAATTCAATGTTGCAAGAGACATTTTTTTGTTTCATTTGTATTTTGTAGCATGTTTTTAAATCATGACTACACAAAAATGAAAAAATGAGCACAAGTATTCTGTACCAGAAAACACGAATATCTTGGAAACTTGATTTTTTTACTCCGAAAAATTGTAGTTATTTCAGGCATAGAAAGGTATACTTTCACCAAGTTTAAATTAAAATTGGATTATTTTTGTGGAAATGAAAAATAAAAACCGAGAAAACAAGAAAAAAGTCGATTTTTACATCTTTCTCGGAAATTTTAAGGTTATATCCATCCCCTACATATTTTGCCAACTCAGCCACTATATTATCCGTTTCTGCACTTTCTTTATTTGTTGGTGCTTTCATTACAGTGGTTACGTCCGTTACTGTTAATAGTCGCAGCCCATCGTGGTGTACTATTTCTTATGGTCCCTTGTCGTTCATAATTCAGTCCAGCTGAGAGGTTTTTTTTCCAGCATTCAATCATCTTCAGTTCTTTACCTAATAGAGACCCACTTTTGACCCGGCAGTATAAAGTAGTAAATTGAAAATAAAATTTCCCCATTTGCTCTGCTATAACAGTCTTCGATCCTGCCAATATAATATTGTCTTTATTATTCTCTACAGATTTTCTTTGTAGCTTCACTCTTTTCTTCCTATACTGTTTTTGACCTCTTACTTATAAGCATTCTTGAATGTACTCTTAGTTTCAGTGCTTTATCACATTCTTCGTCATACATTACTGTACTATTGCCCCTCTTAGTTTTTTTTCAACTTTCATCCACGTTCCCATTTATACTATCCTTCATTTTAGTTCTGACTTTTTGTGTATAATTCTCTTTAAATTTTGCTTCTGTAAAAAAACATTTGTGTGTTCTGCAAGTTTCTTATATTTTTTGCTGTGATTGTTTTTGACAGCATTTGTTGCATCCTGGTTTTTACAATAAGTGATATGAATCTACATTAGCCCCTCTGCAACTAATCGATATACTTATATTTCAAGTGCTCCTTATTCTTATTTCTTTATTTGTTACTATGTCTATTAGCATTCTCTCATTATTACTACAAAAATCATGTTTACTGATACTCCCTTACACTGTCCCTCTCTTCCAATATTCGCATTATATACGCCCACAATTAAGTTTATGTCATATTTCGCTATTATTTTCCACTCCTTTTCTATTGTTATATAGAAGTCTGCTTTTGTGTCTTCATATTTGTCCTCTGTAGTTGCAAGAACATTAATTATTATTATTTTCCTATAATTTCCCTTAGTCTTATTTTACTCATGGTGTCTGTTATAGGTACAGATTCAATTACTACCCATTAAGTTTCTTTCCAACTTTCAAAAATTCTTTTCTGTCCTCCACCCTTGAACAGCACATAATTCCCTACTTAGAGAATTTATGTCATATACCACATTTGTTCTTGTTGTTTCAAAAAGCCCGGTGTGTGTGAACTCCTCTTACATTCCGCGTTGGTAGTGTCATACAGTTCTTGTTTGGTTTTATATTGCCTTTTCATTCAATTACCATATTCAATGTCCTTTGTCTTGCATGGTTTGCCTTCCAGTTATTTTGATCTGCTGCATTTAGTTTTTTTGGGTCTACTGAAATCAGCTTTGACCCTGCCCTACTCCACTGGTAATCTACACTAGCAATTTTCAGCTTCTGATGCCCAAGTATTTATATTCCTTGTGTTAATTCATTTCTTTCTTAATTCCACTTCTTTCTTTTCTTTCTTTTGAGTAACTTTTCCTTTAGTTCCTTAATCTGTTTTTACCTCATTTCTAAGTTCAGGTGCATCAGTTGATTGAGTAAAATGGAATAAAGAAACTATATATGATAAATACTTCAGAGCACTTAGAAAAGATAGTATGCTAAAAAAAATTGACTTGGTAGCAATATAACAAAATCATAATTATTTGTCTCAGCGCATAATCAATTTTTACTAGTGTGAAAAAGGAGCGTCGCCCTTTGTCCCTCCTATATTTTATTGATTGTAGCATCGTGGTTCAAAGACATATTGCCTACTGAAACAGCGTCACACTGTATGCAAGTTTTTATTGTTGAATCTGATAGTAGAATTCTCAAACTTAAGGCCCATTTTGTTTGTATCAGTTTTCAATGATTTGTTTAATATTTTCTGTTGTGACGTGTTCATGTAGACTGATGACTTAAAAATGGTTCAGACTATAAAAATTACTATTGATTGTCATAGACTGTATGCTAATTTAACAAACTTTAATTATGTGATGTTTGTCAAATCACTGAACGTGAATATAGGTAAATGTAAACGATGTCATTTTAATATATGTAATACCCAAATAACATAGAATTATTATTTAGATCGAGGAATTGTTGAGAGGGTCAATTCTTTTAAAAATCTATCATAACTGACACGACGATTTCATTTGTCATCCAACACAACCATATATAACGTCAGAACGCTACTAAAATGATGGGTTTCATAAAACCGAAATAATAAGAGGTTTCACAAATTGCTATCTAACTTTTTTGCATTTTTAGGATCAAACTTGAATATGGTTCCCTAATTTGGGCACCATGCCATGCAATCCATTCTAATTCTCTTGCAAAATATAAAGACGTTTATATAAACAGCTATTCTGTGTTAGATTTAACAATTAACCCCCTGCTAGTTACCCAACAAATATTAGATGGATTCGTTGTGCGTAGAAATATTGGTGCTTACAGTCAATATAGACACAAAAATAGTGGTTAACATACAATAATTCGCATAAAGCTGAAAATTGGTACAGGTATTATTAGGTACACTATTGTAAATGAAATATCAAAAATCCCTACCCATCGTACGTCTACTAAAAGGTCGAAGGTCAAAAGTATCGGTCTTCTGTATACGCCAAGTATAGTACTTAGTTCACAGGTTGTGTATGGGTTGTGTGGAAATGTATGCCTATTGTGGAGAATACTTCTTCAACTTTTTCAAATTGCGATATCTCTGGAATGCATGGTGATTCGAAGGAAAAAAATATTACAACAATCCCTAAACAATTCCATAATCTACAACTATTGTCTAAACCATGACCTTACCTGACCTTTTTTTAATGTAGCTTTAAATATATATTTTCTTGGATTACTGTATCATTTCTGTATAAGCTTGTCAATAGTCTCGATTTGGTTTCTAAATTGCGGTTTAAACACCAAGACTTAATAGGAGATACTTATTAACCATTGATGTGCAATACGGTTGAAGCATTTGAACTCGCCACTTTCTATGATGTATAGAAAGTATGATTTCATCATCCGTATATACATTTGGAAATAGTTTAAACAGGTTGTGCACATTTGCAAAAAGTACTTTTTAAATGTACGTTGAATATTATAATATTTTTATTTCTTGCATATACTCTGTTAGAGATTATGTCTGTGGAATTTAAATAGACATTATCATCATTATTAAACACCTCGATATAGGACATTTGAAACTGCTTTTCCGTCATTTTGCTATTTTATTCTTATGCTTTATTTTATCGAGCTATTTATTTTAAAGCAAAGTTAACTTATGTCATAATGAAGTTTGACCCGTAATTTGTAATAATTTGTCCAATTTGACATACACATAAAAATTCAAAATTCTTAGTAAAATGCGACAATAAGAAAAATCAAAACAAGAAGAAACTTTCAAGCCCATAATGTTTTGCTGCGATCCCTGCGCGCCAGCACCATGTAAGAGCGTTTGCTTCACCCCATGCTCCCCATGCACGCCGTGCTGCCCGCCTTGCCGCCCCCCACCGCCTTTAATACCATCGGGTGGTGGATCGCCACCCAGCAAAAAGAAGAAAAAGAAAAAGAAAAAAAGAAAAAGCAAAAGCAGCCAGAGCGGAATTTGTCCTGCAGCACTGGGACAGGATGGAGGATCTAACGGCATGGGCTCAATGGGTGGCGCTGATGGAATGGGTGGTGCCAATGGTGGATATGGTGGTGCTAATGGTGGCGCTAATGGTGGATTTGGTGGTGCTAATGGTGGATATGGTGGTGCTGATGGTGGATATGGCGGTGCTGGTGGATTCGGTGGTGGTGGTGGATGCACACCAAGACCATGCACACCAAAACCTCCGTGTGCTCCCCCTCCTCCGTGTATGCCACCTCCTCCTCCATGTGCTCCACGTCCCCCGTGTGCTCCCCCTCCTCCTTGCGGTCCACCACCCCCGTGTGCACCCCGTCCCCCGTGTGCTCCCCCTCCGCCTTCATGCACAATGCGACCGTTTACCCCTCCGTCTCTACTAAGAAGCAATGGCAAGAAAAAGAAAAAATCTTCGGTGTGCCCAGCAGCACCCTGCGGTGGGTGGGGGAGCGGTGCTCCCTGTGCGGTGCCACCTCCATGCCCAATGAGCCCATGCCCAATGCCAGCCCCTTGTGCGCCAGCCCCTTGTGCGCAACCTCCTTGCGCAATGCCGCCTCCCTGCCCAATGAGCCCATGCCCAATGCCGCCGCCTCCTTGTGCTCCACCTCCTTGCCCATATAGCCCTTGCCCAATGCCGCCGCCCCCTTGTGCGCCACCTCCTTGCCCAATGAGCCCCTGCCCAATGCCGCCGCCCCCTTGTGCGCCACCTCCTTGCCCATTTAGCCCATGTCCAATGCCGCCACCTCCTTGCCCATTTAGCCCATGTCCAATGCCACCTTCTTGCCCAATGCCACCTCCTTGCCCAATGCCACCTCCTTGTCCAATGCCACCTGGACAACAAGGACAAGGCACTCCCCAATTCTGTAGCACATGTGGTAGAACCAAATACGTTTAAAAAGCAGGTGCCAGGCAAACTGTTCACGAATGACATGCAATTAGGAAATATACCTACTGAATCCGTAACATCCGGCGTCTCCTTGTGCAATCCGCAAGCAATGAAAAAAAGGAATTAGTACGATATAGATTTTTATAAAATGAAATTGAATTATGTAATTATGTAACTGTATCGTTTAGTTCTTTTTATATAAACAAAAAAAAAGCATTCTTCTATTTTATTTTAGCGATACTAATATTGCATTAAATCAAAGTTAGTTATCGGCTATAAAGCACATCAGATATTAATTACATTTACCATTCAATGATTCAACTCGGGGTCGTTTTGTGAAACATTGTATACAGATAAAATAAAAGCACTTTGTTTAATTTAATAATCAACTAACAGGACTGTCTGGAATCTTTCGTTTCTTCTTCAAAGTATCAAAACATCAAATCTAAAGTTTTACATTCTTTAGATTTAGTATCTTTTCAAGCTCTGAAGAACGTAAAACTAAAATTGTTCATACGAATATCTGCAGTTAAAATGGCATTCCGACACCCAAAAAAGTGCTAAAACTGCAGGTATATGCTCACCCGATATTCGTCTCAGGAAAGAGTAGGTAGTATAGTTGTATTATAGTTGGATCACCCAACAGACGGAGTAATAAACACGCGTGATCTTCACGTGATTTTCAAACGTAGCTTTCCTATTGGTTCTCCGCAACCGAGGGAGATCTGCTTCAACCCCGTTTCACACTAACCAACCTTACCGATCGACCGAAATTAAACTAAAATTGCAAAACTATGTTCTTGGGCAATTTAATTGTAAGATATTGCCATATGGCATCTTTGAGTAAACTTTTCTGTTGCAAAATCCAAACCTGAACGTTCGCTAAGTCCAGAAAAAGTGAGGTTATATTGCCTCAGAAAAAATAAATGTGAAAATTTGTTGTGCGGTTTAAGCTACGCTTTTCGGAAGGGAAGGGTTCCGATCACGTGATAGATGTGTGGACTACACGTGATCACTTCATCTGTTGGGTGATCCTAGTATAGATTAGTAGCCGGATGGTATAATACCTTTATAAGACAAAAAATTGAGCAAAATGACGTCGTATCCATAGGATCCAGAAACATAATATGCAGATCACTATTAACACTCTCATAAAGCCTGCACGGAAAATCTCTGCCAATTAGTGCAACCAAATCAATGAGCAAAAATTCCGAAGAGATAAAACGTACGTTTAGCGTCGATAACTGAATGCGAAAATTTTTGTGGTTTTGGCTAGAATTTAATAAATAATTTAGCGTACCAAGATGAAAGAGGTATGCCTTGATCGTTCCGATCAGTGCTGAGAGGAAAAATACAGTGTTACGAAGAAGGAATTCTCTAGCTTCGAAAAGGATCGGCGCAAACCGGAAACTCCGCTGTCCACTGTTGCAACTGACCATTTCTCAACGAACATTCAATACATTATGGATGGTCTGATCGGGAATACGTAATGACGTACCAAAGAGGGCGAGGATCCATAGTCCATTCAATCAGTTAGCCAGGTGGCGTTAAACCAGATTGTAGTGAGGGGTTAGAGTTGTTCGAACGCAATAATTAAGTCATGTGTTCTAGTTAGCATTCGTTAAACAAAGGTGTGATGCTATGAACAATAAAATAATCAAAGCTAGAATAAGCGTGACATCCAGAAGTGACAAATAACGCTGTATTTCCACGGAACCACCTATCTTGCTGCCCAACCTCCAAAATGTACATATCATAATATTCCATGTTACTACTCTCAAGTATAAACATACGTTGTACATTTGTACATACACCTACGTTCACGTTAACATAAACGCGCGAGTTTATTGCCTGTGGTGAAACTGGCAAGACTCCAACTGATGAGGTTTCTGCATTTTCACCTTTTAAACACTTTTTGCGTGTCGGCCCAGAACTTACCAAAAGTGATGCAGAAACCTGCGAAAAATTACCATATAATTTTATTAAATCTCAGGATAAGCAAAACTAATATCACTACTACTTGCTAGGACCTGATATAAATGATAGAAGTGAACGGTAAAAGTCGAAAACACGTAGTTAAACCATAGGCATTACAGCTTTACAGTTGTGTACAACTGGATTTCCTAATTTATTTTCCACATCTTTGGAGCCATAGTTTTCCAACATCCTTGAGTTGTACATCTAAAAAACACATTTTATAACAATGAAAGCTAAAAGTGTGAGCGGCAAGCATCAAAGACAAACCCGAATTATGATAAAAACGGACGGAACTAAAAAGATAAGAGACAGTGATAGAAGGACACACCAAACCCCAGTATTTGGAATATAAAAACAATAAATTTCTGTTGAATGAATTCCACTTCGAACAGATGAATTACCAACCACATTCTGGGTCCATATAATTTTAACGGCTGCAATAATCCAGAGTGCGTGGTTTTTATGGCTTCCCACTTTCAATTTACTATGCATTAATAACAATACGAGCAAACTCATAAGCGATCTGACTAACAATAAAGGATGCCCCGTTGCATGTAAGACCGACTACATTAATAATTTCTAGCGCAGTACAGAAACAACGAAATGTAACAAAAAAAATTGAAATACCTTTTATTGGTAGCATCTATGCTGCAAAATAAACAAGAATGATTGAATGATGTTCGAAGTACACCTTCGTCAAGAGCTGAAATCTGATAGGAGACGACTACCTTAATATTTCGTCAGCCTACAAACTCTAATTATGGAGTAAATAAAATTGAAGCACGCCTGAACCAAAGATCGTGTCAAATAGACTTGGCTTTAAAAAGTTTATAAAAACAAACTGAATAATATTATTTTACTAAAAAGAATTTTTTACTGAAAATTGAATAATCTATTTAAAACTCCTTTAATGAAGAGAATTCTATTGCAGGGTCTAAAATTTATCTCAATCAATCTACTTTTTCAATTCAGTAAGTAACCAGGAAAAACTCTTCAGTAGCCAGTCGAGCTAAAGGAGTAAAATATATTATTTATTTCATAAGAATCATTATGTATTCTCATATCTAATTAAAATTCACAAATAAATTGATAAACGATTACTAAAGCGTTTTCACTCCTACTTTATAAATGACAACCGAAGCTACATAACCTATATAATAAGTTCGAACCTATTATGTTTATTGCAAATATTGACTGATTTTAACACCATGATGGCAATCTAAATGCGTAAATGCTTCCCGGCACATCGGGTAAGTTGGAAGGAAATTTCACCAATAACAACTTAGCATGCCAATGGAATTTTCATGTCTTCTCAGCAGACGGTATAACGCAAATACGGATTTTGAACGAAAATTGCGTATGTTAAGCCATTAAACTAAATTATGGATCATATTTTCTGACAAAGATAAGTGACGATTTTCCAGAATAAATAAATAGTTCAATGAAATTATGAAATTCATATAGTTATATAAAAAAGAATCGGAAATATGAAGGTGTTTAAACCTAAAACTGGCTAATAAATGCGAGAGAAAGAAGGGTTGTTCAAAGTATAAACAGCATTCAAAGCTACTAGAAATACGAAACTGTAAAATAAACAAAATTGCTATACAACAATTCCTAAATATGATAAAAACAGAAAGAGAAATAACTACTAGTACTAGTGCCAGTAGGAGAAAGAAACAGCAAAATGCATAACTTAGAAACTACTACCCACATATAAAAAGACCTAGGCGTCATCGTAAGAAAGGATGCAAATTAGACTGAATGGAAATTCGAGTAACACATACATCTTATAACGTGACTTTGGAAGTACAAACACAAGTATTAAATAAAATTATAAATTTTCTGTGTGGAAATTTCAACGTAAATATTTTAAAACGATCACAAAGCTAGCTCAATGGAACGATACTTGTGAGTTAGATTTTTCATCTAATCTCTAATTTGTGGAAATGGCTGGTCCCAGCCCAGGCCAATATTGATGCAGTGCAATTTCTCGAAGGTCTTTGAATCACTTACGTCGTGAACAAATTTATAGGGTAATAGACCAGTCATATTATGGTTTAACTAACTAAATTTTAGAGACAACGGTCACGAAAAACTGTTTTTCACGAATATCTTGTTTTCTGCAACTCTGTGGCAAGGAGAGTAGTTTTTGAAACTGTAGGTCATCAAATTATCTACAAAAAGGTAGACGTAGAATTGAATTCCTTCGTGCAAAAACCGGCCAAGTCCGAAATCAACATTTGTGAGAAAACAAGGAAAACCGTTTTTGTATTTTGCAATAATTTGCAACTAACATATGGGTTCTTTAAACCCTTCAAATGTGTTTTTATTTTTGCACCAAATAATCGGCGATAGTTGAAAACACATAACCATACAAAAAGTCAATTTACGCGAAAGTGGATTTGGATTTTTAGTGAATTTTCAAGTGTTTTATATACCGAAACTATTGATTTCTTAAATAAAATATGCCTCCTGTTGACCATTAATATCTATTTTATTGTCGGCGGTTCTGTTTAGGTCTGATCCTGTAGATGTAATATGGAATAATATTACTATTTGCTTCAAAATCGTCGATTGCTTCAATAATATTGGTTTCCAAATTTCAGCAAGATCCGTAAGCTGTATTAAACCAATTTTTCAGCGTCAACATTTACCAACCACTACAATGTTTCGGCAATGACAAAATGTTGTTTAATAATTCGTCTTATGCTAGTGGTAATAGTGTAGTAATAGTAAGTTTTTTAAATGTCCAATCCCATTGCTCAGGATTAATATTTTGCATGTATTTAATAACATCTACACTCGATAAATATGATGTTAAGCTGCTGCAGCTGTAGGCGCCAATAATGGAAATTTGACTGCTGTATTTTATTTTATTAGGTTGATTACAATAAAAAAATGAATAGAACCTTTTTATGCGGAATTTGGTGACTTATAATTTTAGTTTGACCTCCGAGTCAAAAGAAACGAATATCTGCAAAAAAAACTATTTTGTTACTTGTCCTTTAATACCTCGCAACGCGTTGCACGATATCGATGAGGACTTTTTATCCGCATACGAAAGTATATAAAAATTTGGTCCACAGATTAGATGTTTTTGTTTCTAAATAACTAAATTCCATCTCCGCATATCAGTAAGCCTTCATGAAACGCAAATGAGTACTAAAAGACTGTGCTTACATCCACCACTGATGTTCCGCAAGAATCTAATCTGGAAGCACTTCAGTTTCAGCTGTTTATAACAACACCTTCGAAGTTATTTCATCACGCAACACTTCCTCTGTTGTTAATTGTTTATCGGTTCAAAGAGATTTCGGGAATGTTGCAAATACTGAATGTAGCTGAATGCCTAATTATAAGAAAACAAATAAAAATACGACCATAAACTATGGTAGTTACATCAAAAGCAACTTTTCATCGAAACAATCCAAAACAAAGAACTTGGAAGCAACCTTAAATTCTGTCATATGGATATATACCACAGTGACAAAAGCAACGTTTTCTAAAGTTCATTGCGTGCTTGCAAAAGAAAATCTGAAATTTTTTGTTAATTTATTGAACAGTTGTTCCTGCTAGTTCCTGGTTCACATAGCAATGGAGGCACAGTCAAAAAGATAGAGGAATTCACAACAGTTACATGTAATTCCTTGTATACACAACAATATCTTAATACAAATAAAACATGTCTGACTATGACGAGATTATTCCTAACTTTTCCTGGCTAGCCTCTCTTCCATTTTGTTAAAAATAGCTAAAAACACGAATGAACACAAATCTGAGTCAATTCGCGACAATCGGAATGTATGCGGCAGAAAACTTTGCTCCAACTGGGTCAACTTCTAAAAACATGTCCGAACATACCAAAACAGTGCTGAAATTGATCGGAATAAGCAAACATACAGTACTTGATGAGGAAATGCAAACAAATCTGACCAAGGATGATCAACTTATAGGGGGTAATATATCAGTACAAACGTATAGTAGGTATACCGTGCCACTACGTGTTGGCTTGTTCTAATTACAATATGTATACTCTAGAGGTTTTTCAGGTGTAAACAAAAAAACATATTTACAAAATACCAACAGTTAATTAACTAATGCTATTATCTACCGTTCGGCTTTTTATGCATTGAATTAACTGAATTAATGAGTTTACCACGCAAATGTAGTGATATTTTTTATACAAAACAACTAGTCATTTATTGAAATTATATTAGTAATTATTTCAGCAAAATAGTGTTTATATATTAAAAGTAGCTCACTTCACCAACTTTTTAAAGGATATTAAACTATAATACGGTTTAATAGAAACAAACGTATTCAAAGTTAAAGGTCATTACATTTTCAAACACTCGCATATTGTGGTTCGTAAGTCTGATAAAAAGCTAACTTTATTAATTTAATTATACCCAAACACGATTAACTAGTTGAAATATCAACAGTTCATTAGGCAATCAATCCAGAAATTCTTTTTGCAAATGTGCAGAATATTTATTTCTAATCGAAAGCCTTCAGAAGTAAATGTAGGAAATGTTTCAAATATACACATCTGCAGATCTGGCATTTATATTTAGCGAAAAGCAATAAATCTTGCTACATGTAGAAATAGTTGCAAACTAGATTAGTTAGAAAATAAAGCCTAGAACGAAGCACTAAGTAACGGTATTGCAGTTTTATCAATAAAAATTACAATTACTTTCTATAATAAGCTCTCAAATTTTTCCCAAAGGCTTATTGAATGAGAATCGGTAGTGTCACTTTTCGTACAAGGAAAATATGAAATCTGTAATGAAGAAAATAACTGAAATATATTAGTAATTCTACGAATCCCACTGTATCAAAAGTTCTTTGTTTTATATCAGCGACCCACCCCGGCTTCGCACGGGTGGTAGAGCTACAACAAATACCTTCCAGTCATTATATCAACCAGTTCAACCAGTAAACCTTGACAAATTAAATACCCAAAACCTTCCTTATCAATCTATCTATTGGTGAAAACAACATGAAAGTCCGTTCGGTAGTTCAGTAGTAGTAGTAGTTCGCGAACAGACAAACAGACAGACGCGGCCGAGGACTTTGTTTTATAACATGTAGCGATTCTTCTTAATTTTCCATTTTGCAATAATTTGTCTTCTTAAGTAGATTGTCAGAATTTTATCATCGAGTACTGCAATGCAATAAACAAAAGTCTAATTCCAAAAGACTGCTACCTTTCTGTATTATTACAGTATGTAATATTAATAATATTTAATATACTGTTTCATGTAACCTTTTGCTCTTCTTTCCTTTATTCTCCATAGGAAACCACTACAATCCATTAGAATACGGCGTGAGGAATAAAATCATTCTAATGAATTACATTTTTCTATAGTTTATTAAGTATACTTGCCTCATAAGTTACGATATGGCAAAAGTTTAACTTGCCGTATATTCTTTAAACTACATGTATCTGCAGATTAAAAAAAGCTATTATAGTTCTTATATAAGTTTCTAGGTTAGTGTATAATGTGAAAGATTAAGAGCTATAACTTACTTCCTTGAATTAATATTCTTCCCACGTCTCGGAAAACATATATAATAAATTTGGCACCTGATCGTATCAACTGTAGTTGAATTGGTTCTCAAGTATAACCCACAGAACATATGAAAACCGAGCAGTACTAACTTACTTGCTAAAGATAACTATAACTAATAAAATCATTCAGTTTTGTATATTATAAATGAAAGGGATATTGTTATTAACACCATAGCTAGTATTCGTAAAATTTTAAAACTGTGATTTCATTTGCCAATAAATTAGGTGTTTTTTATATCAGGTATTAGTATTAAATACACCAAATCTTCCATTTATGTTAGTAACTATTGCAGCCGAAGTTAGTATTAAAAATATTTATTCAAATAAAAACAATTTTTAATTTTCCACGTTTTTAAATGCACTAAAAAGTATAAAAAATTTTCTCTCATTCAGATTTATAATACCATGAGGATTCCTAACCCGATACAGATTGTCCAGAAAATGTGTGATTATGAATTTTTTATATCTATGAAAATACTTMTAAGATTTAAAACAAAGATGGGGGAAAGCATATTCATGCATCAGTTATCTATTACGMGCGCCAAACTTTTTTTTTGTTATAAATAATACCAGAATTTTTATATCTATTAAAACATTCATAACTACAAATTTTATGGACAATCTAGAGTTAGGAATCTGCATGCGGTTATAAATCTGTATACAATATGGGGCTAGGAGTTATTATTTTATACTTTGAAGTGCAATTTAAGAAGGTGTTTAGTTTTTAGTCTTGTGTGTGCTTAGCAATAACAAAGGTTTGTTGAGAAACAAATAATTATTCATTATCCACTCGGAAACTGTAACCAAATAGCTGGTAGAACATTTTATCAATGCATTAGAGTCCGCTAAAAGCCAAGTTTTCCAACAAATTAATTTTAGTTACGCCACTGTTAAAGGAACACCGAGGTGAATGCATACCCTGTACAATAATAATGTTTGTATTTAGACTTCAATTAGACAGCTGCTTGTCAATTTGAGAAAAGTCTTTGAAGTTCACATTTGAAATAGTACTGTGAATTATTGTGTTTTATAAATAGAATACGAACTATCACAACATCCAAAACTTACTCTGACAACTACATGTGCCAACTGTTTTTCTAAAACAACAGTTTATCTGCCTGTATCCTATTTTAAAAATGTTAATGGATGTCTAGCAAGTAACGTCAAAATTCAAGAAATAACCAAGCGGTGTAACTAGTTACAAAAAAATTTCTGACTTTTCCAACACATTTTCTGCAAATTACAAGTCATTTAATTAACGAAATAAAATGCATGCATAAAAGAGCAATGGCGTATCCAGGGAGGCGGAGGGAGTCAATTATTCCTTCCAGATAACTTCAATTTGTATTTCAATTTAGACAACTATAAGGGCAGGATGGGTTTGTGGAAAATAAAGATCAGCAAAAGTAAATTACTCCATATCGGTTTTTAAAAAATGTTCCATATCATTTTATCGAATTGGTTTTGAGTAGAACTCATTTGATTAAGTACAGCCGAATCACATAAAACATTTTCAGATTCAATAGCTGAAAGTTTATCTACATTCTACGAAATAGTTAGAAAGCTAGGATAAAATGCGAGCAAGCCAAAAAATTACTTTCTTACAGGTGATATGTTTTCTTCGAAATCGAAGATGACCCATGTTAGACTTTAGAATATGAAATCGGACAATCAATTCTAGACGCGCATAGGGTATTTACATGTTACAGAAAAGGCGGTCACAATCCACAACAAAAAAGGGTAGAATTACATAGCGAACCTAAAAGTTTTAGTGTAAAATGTACCTTTACATTATTATTTCCCAAAAGTATGGTGTATTTGCAGGTATTCTGAAAGCATGCAATTATTTTTTGTAGGTTGGTACTACTGTCTTTGATATCTATTCAGACTTTCAAGTCGTTTTTTCGAATTTTTTTGAAAACATACGATAGTGAGCAGTTTAAGATTTTCACTACGTCTGATTTTACTCACCAAAGAATTTGCAAATTTTTTTTGAAAATAAATATTCCGTCGCAGGAACGTTGAGGATGTTAGATAAGGCTTCTTCTTGTGTCCCGGACGACCATTAACAACAAGTTAATCAAATCAAAGATCATGTGCTCTAAAGCCATCGATTAACAATAAAATACCTTACTGAAACTGTTACCATTTGTATTCGATAGATACCATTTTTAAAGATTTGTTGTGCCTTATATGTGTCAAATCTTGTCTGGTTCAACGTGAAAAAAAAAGAAACGCACCATTACTGTAGACGAAACTTGGATCTACGCCTACGACCCGGAAACATCCGATCAATCGAGTTAATATCGTGCAAAAAGTAAACCAAGATCGAAAAAACAACGCCAAACTCACTCAAAAATGAAGATCATGTAGAAAGTTTTCTTTGTGTATCTAACCGACCAAACTGTTAACAACGTATACACCTGAAATAGCACCCAGTCACTTCTGACTATTCTCTAAACCCAAAAGACCGGACGCAATTTCGACTTGATTAAGAAAAAGCCGAATTGACCAAAGTATTGAAAGCTAACTGGAAAAGAACCTTTCAAACTGTTTCGAGAATTGGAAAAAACGTTGACGTAAGTGCACTGTATCAGCTACGAAATTTATTTCGCAGAGTAAATACTTCTTTTTCACTTTATTTTTTAACTTAAAAAAGTACCTACTTAACCCTTCCCAGAATAACTGTCTAGTTCCTCCAATGCATAATACACGTATCAAGTGAATTAACTCAATTAATAAGAACGTTTCAGTACAAACCAGAAGTGTAAACACACACTGCTGTCATGATGCGATATTCGATTCAAAATTATACAGCGTATCTTCAAGGCACCTTCAACCTTTCGAATAACGCCTTGACCGCGTTATTGGACTACCAAAAACGAGTCGTGCAATGTGCAATTCCACTTGTGAAAACTGGGCCGCGCATGAAATATTAAAATTCCATGTGGAAGTCGTTGCAACCAGCACTTAATTAGAATTCCCCGCCGATTGCATAGCTGACCGTTAATTCTCGTCAGCCGTTCTTCAGGTTCCGCGATTCCCCGAAAAAAAACACATGCCTGACATACGTAGGAGAACACGTCTATAATTATAGTCTTTAAACGGCGATGACTCAGTCGTGTCTTATTCAAAAATAAAGAAGCCGACTTACATAGTACGACGACTCTTGCTTTTCGACCTTCTGCGCTTGTATTGGGGGTTCTTCCACTACGTCCGTCAGACGGGGGTAAAGACTAGGGGTCTGCCAGGCGGAAGGGTCCAGCTGCCATCCGTATCCGTTTCCGTGCCAACCGTAACCATTCGCAGCGCTCGGTGGTTGCTGGTAGTTGATGGTTGGATAAGCGTTGTAATACTGCTGGTAGGGTATGAACCCCGGGTGGTACGGGGGTTGGTAGTACGTCATAGTATAGTCTTACTAGTCCCACCAAACTAGCTGCTTTGTTTCTGTAAATAAAACTAAATGTTAACAAATGGATCACGCCATGCTATCGGTTAATCATCAGAATTCAATGAGCTAATGCGGAAATGGGAGATAATTACGTATTCATGAAGCGGTACTCATACTGAAGCAACTCGTAAGCATGTTGACTACAATTGTCATTTTTATAGTGACAATGCATTCCACCTTTAATTAAGCAAGTGTACTAGTAATTTAAGTAATTGTTCGTGCAATGCTTGCGTTTCTAGGTAAATGCTGAGAAACTAAGGAACTTTTGCAAGCACTCCATACTGTTCCGTAAAAAAAATTGTGTCATTACCATGTATGTGTAATTTTTACTCCTTCTTAGTGAAAAAGAAGAAAAACTAATCGCCGCCATGTTCTGTTATAGGGACGTTCACAATTTTTTAAGTGTTAGTTTAGTAGGTTATTATGGTACAAATTATGCCTACATACCCATCCCTGAACACAAAATCCCGAAATTTTGAGTAACTTTTAAATAAATCAAGTACAAAGTTCGTTCTAAATAGAGAGAGGCTAGAAAGCGAAACCCTGCAATTTGGTTTTCTACATCGCGTACTAGCCTCGTCACAGGGTCTCATTTCCCAGCCTCTCTCTTTAGAACGAACTTTGTACTTGATTTATTTTAAAGTAACTTAAAATTTTGTGGGTTTGTGTGCAGCGATGGGTATGTAGGCACAATTTGTACCGTAATAAGCTACTATACTAACATTTAAATTCTGAACAACCCTATTTCAAGAACATGGCGGAGACTAGTTTTTCATGTTTTTCACTAAGAAGGAGTAAAAATTACGCATACATGGTAACAAAWTGAAAAAGACAAAAGTCGGCATTCAACTGTGAAGCAATATTTATTATACGAGGTAAGGTTAAAAAATATTTACAAAAATTAACTTTACTTTTTTTGAACAACCGCCAAGCTATCTTTAAAGAGTTTAAAAAGACCTACAATTTGACATATAACATAAAGTTCTACGTAAAAAGATAAAGAAAATACGAGCCTGGGGAGTTTTAGGTGGCGAACCCTGCATATCACGATTCACGTGTTTTTTTTTGTTTATTCTTTATGGTCCTGGGAAAGTTTTTATCAAAAGAAAATTCGGTATTTACAGAAAGGCAGAAAAATCTTTATATCCACTCTTGATCATAACTGACGACTGGAACGACATATTTGGTCAATTCTTTGTTTTTGAACGAAGTAATAAAATTTATAAAACTGAAAATTGGATATTTTTGATAGAAATAATTCAACCGACTGTTTTTGGCAAAAAGAAAAGTTTGAAAAAACGCATTTTAGCCTAAATTAAAATAAATAATAAGCATTGTATCGCGAAAAAAATTTTCAAAAATTTTTAATTGCCCATTCGCTTTAAAATGGTCTAAAATGCAAAAAAAACAAAATTTGAGCAAAAACAAATTCCTTGTCTGTGTGTCTGTGTCTATGCTTTTGTTTGTGGACACGATAACTTTCGAAATACTTAATATATGAACTTGAAATCTTGCAAACGTATAAATCTCAACAACCCAAAGCGACCTATTGTTTGTGGGGTAAGTAGGGTTTCGGGAAAGGGGGGTAACTACCCCTTATGCAAATGTTTATTATTTTATTTTTTTCGTTTTAGTTTGTGATTAGTAGTATAACTGCGAGTATTATTCGTTCTTATTAATTTTCGGTTTTTCCTAAATAACTCCGAATATATTTAATATACTCAAAAAATGAAAATGCCATCAGATAGGAATAAAATTTCTCACACAAAGTGTCTTAAAAAATTTATCCAAAATTTTGACATTTTCGAAATATTTCCAAAAAACTTATTTTGGAATCAAATTTCTGATCAGAAAGCACTCTTGTAATTTTTTGTTAAGTTAATAATTTTCGAGTTATTTGGAAAAAAACGATTTTAAAAATTTATATATGTCGGCGCCAAGTCCGCCCATGGTCCACGCCACTGTAAAATCTCCGCCTATGATTAGTTCTAACCGAATAAGTTGTTTTGTTTATTTAAAAGTTTTGTTTGATTTTATATAATACTGCGAACGCGTCAGAAATGGTCTGGCGAGCGGAACGGCGCTCCGACAAAACCATAATATAAACAAAGACATCTGTTGCATTGGAGAGTGGGCATTTGGAGATTTGAATTCAGKTTCTGATTAGAGCTTTGGGCAAGCGGTGGTTTTTGGGTCGGAGCGTCGAATCGTTTACGTTTTGCAGCAATTATTCGTACTTAGTTAATTAACGTTTTAAATAAGTGTTTATTGGCTCCAATTGTTTATTAATTTTGTGTTGTGGACAATAAATTTATATTTTGGGCGGACTTACTGAGTTTACGTTCGTAACCGCCCCTATATTCCGACATCAGAAGTGGGATATTCAACCCTCTACGTTCGCAGTAGTGTGTGGTGACTTTTATAAAAAAAAACTTGTGTGACTTTTGTGTGCTGTACAAATTGGAGTGATGCCGCGAAAAAGAAGTAAAACAACAGCAGCTGAACAATCATCATCACATCAAAATGCTACTGAAGATGAGGCTTTGGGGCGCATTCGCTTATTAGAGCAGCAGATTATAAATGTTGGACATAGAAGTACTCCGATGATGACACTACCTGTGTTTGAGCCTACTTCCAAGTATGCAGACCCTGAAGGATGGTGTGCCATTGTCGACATGTGGGTTACAAAGTATCAACCTGATGAGATGACACTTGTGATGGCGTTGTCTAATGCTTTGAAAGGGGAATCTGCCAGTTGGTTAATATCAGCTAAGCCTACGGAAAAATCTTGGCCAACAATACGTGCTGAATTTCTGGCAGTTTTTGAAAAACCAATCGACCCGATTGAACAGTTCGCTGAAGCTGTTAACGGAAAACCACAAGTCTCTGAAGATACGCCTTTGATAGATGAAATGTTAAATTCCATGCGTATCATACTTGGGCTGCTGAAAAACAGAAGAAGTGACGAGGAATTTGCCGTTCTTGTTGCCTGTTACTTCGGTTCCACCAAAAATAGTTTCGTTCGACGTCAGTATCAAAGTGAACGCCCAAAGGACGCCAAAGAAATGTGTACGATGTTGCAAGGGAGAGTGACCAAACGTTCGGCGCCATTTCCCTCCGGTCATCACACTGGATGGAAGCGACGAGCCGTTTCACCACCTACAAAGAATGACAAAACATCGTTCCAAGGAAAATGTCACAAATGTGGACGCGTTGGACATCGTGCAGCCCAGTGTAGGAGCAGTCAGAGGGGGTTGCTGCCACGAACTTCGAAGGGTAGCCATCAAGCAGAGTCGAAGGATGTCATCTGTTTCAAGTGCAGAAAACCTGGTCACATTGCACCCAATTGTACCGACGACACCCGCAAGGCGAAGACAGGGGTTCCCGAGAGACGAGTGAATCTGTGTGAGAGGAGCATTCTACCAGAAGGAACATTGAAACTTAAATCCGGTGAGATCTTTCCTTTTCTGTTTGATACTGGGTCAGATTGTTCATTAGTTAAAGAAGCTGTAGCTCACCATCTTGATGGAAAACGTTTTAATAATGTAACTTGTTTAAAAGGTGTTGGTTGTGGCTCTTTTATGTGTTGTTGTCAAATTCTAACTACAGTTGAAGTAGGGCAGTTGTTAGTTGAACTGCTGTTTTATGTCGTACCTGAAGATTTTATGTCAGCAAATGTAATAGGTAAAGATCTTATAGAGCAACAGATTCGGGTAGAAATTGGGTCAGATGGTTTGAAGTTCACTCGTGAATTAAATGTACAGTTGTGTGAAAAGAATGATATAGATCTAAATACTATTGATACTGATGTAAATTTAGTTGACAAACAGCCTTTGATATCACTCCTTTCAAAATATTTAGATAATTTTGTAATTGGTGTTCCGAAAACACGTGTAAAGACAGGTGAATTTGAAATTCGATTGCGAGACCCAAACAAACTTGTGCAACGAAGACCATACCGACTTGCACCTGCAGAGCGCGAAATAGTTCGAGCAAAAATGGAACAGCTTTTGAATGCCAATATTATTCGGCCCAGTTCATCTCCTTATTCAAGTCCCATATTACTTGTGAAAAAGAAAGATGGTACTGATCGCGTATGCGTTGATTTTAGGGAACTAAATTCTAATACCGTAGCAGATAACTACCCTTTACCTTTGATTAGTGATCAGATTAACAGACTACACGGAGCTTTTTATTTTACGTCTTTGGATATGGCTGCCGGTTTTCATCAAATACCGGTTCATCCAAATTCTATCGAGAAAACCTCTTTTGTGACACCAGATGGAAAATTTGAATATTTAACAATGCCTTTTGGGGTACGAAACGGACCATCGGTTTATCAAAGATGCATTGACAAAGCTCTTGGAGATTTGCGAAACAATATTGCAGTTGTGTACATTGATGACGTATTAATACCGTCAAGTTCAATTGTAGAAGGCTTAGAACGACTGGAAATTGTTATGACAGCATTGGCGAAAGCAGGATTTTCATTTAATCTACAAAAATGCAAATTCCTTAAATCTGAAATTGAATACCTGGGCTATTTGGTGAAATCTGGTAAGATACGTTCTAACCCGCGAAAAACAGCTGCTCTCGTAAATTCTGCAATACCAAAAACATCTACTCAAGTGCGTCAATTTTTGGGCTTAGCATCTTATTTCCGTCAGTTTATTAAATATTTTTCTAGGATAGCAGCACCTTTATATCGATTAACTGCATCTACTACGAAGAAAATAGAATGGACCTCAAAACACGATGAAGCACGAAATACAATAATTCAGTTGCTTACTTCAGAACCAGTTCTTGCTATTTTTGATCCGAATCTTCCAATAGAATTGCATACTGATGCGAGTAGTGACGGTTACGGTGCGGTTTTGTTTAATAAAAGAGATTGTAAACTTCATCCCGTTGCTTACTTTAGTAAACGTACTACCGAACCAGAATCTCGATACCATTCATATGAATTAGAAACATTGGCTGTGGTCAATGCCGTTAAACATTTTAGACATTTCCTTGTACAACGACATTTTATAGTTGTCACAGACTGCAATTCATTAAAAGCATCCCGAACAAAGCGAGATTTAACTCCAAGAGCACATCGTTGGTGGGCATTTTTACAGGCTTTTGATTTTGATATTCTTTACCGTGACGGAAAACGCATGAAACATGCCGACTTCTTTTCACGCAATCCACCACAAATAAACAACGAGAACGTGAGCTCAGATTCAACTAAGTCAGCAGCAATAACGAAAACAGTTCAGAACATTGACCTATATAAAGATTGGTTAGCTGTAGCCCAACAACGTGACAGTGAAATAAACAAAACAGTTACCGCACTCCGAGCAAATGAACTTGATCCTGACATAGCCAAAACATATGACATCAGAAATAATATTTTGTATCGAAAAATTCAACGAAACCATCGATCGTATTGTCTACCAGTTGCCAAATTCTATGGCTTGGACTGTAATTAATCACGTACATACCGACTTGAAACATTTAGGTTGGGAAAAGACGTTGGAGAAAATTTACGAGCTTTATTGGTTTCCGCATATGTCACGTACCGTTCGCAAATTCGTTGATAATTGTTTAATTTGTAAAACTTCTAAGAACAAATCTGGGAAATCTCAAATTCAGATGCATCCAATTGCAAAAATTTCACAACCCTGGCATACTATTCATGTGGATATTTCAGGAAAATTAACGGGAAAGAGTGATACCAAAGAGTATGTTTTTGTCATCATTGACGCTTTCACTAAATTTGTTTTTCTGAAACGCATTAATTCGCTGACGGCAGATTGTGCTATTAATTGTTTGAAAGAATTTACCTATTTATTTTGGGCACCCGTGCGCATTATTAGTGATCAGGGAAAATGTTTCACTAGTAGTAATTTTCGTGAATTTTGTACTAATTATAATGTTGAGTTGCATTTAATTGCCCATTGCACGAGTCGTGCTAATGGTCAGGTTGAGAGGGTTATGCAGACTTTAAAAAAATACTTTCACGAGTATTGAAACGGAAAGTGATAAGACTTGGCAGGATAGTTTGGGTGAAGTGCAATTAGCAATTAATAGTACTAAACATAAAGTAACTGGATTTAGTCCTGCTGAGCTGTTATTTGGAGTTTCAATCCGTTCTTTGGAATTACGTAAAATTACGTGTTTCGTCTTGGATGACACTCCTCTAGATTTTTCTGCTATTAGAACTGTTGCTAGTGAAAAGATTGTACGTTCTTCAGAACAGGATGTTATTCGCAAAAATGCATTGAAAGCCACAGTACAACCCTTTTCCGTTGGTGATTTTGTGTTTAGTAAATCTAATGAGCGCATGATTTCTAAACTTGACCGTAAATACAGAGGTCCGTTCAACATTGTTAAGGTAATTGATAACGATCGTTATGAATTGGTTCAACCTACAGAAAAAGGCAAAGGTCGAACCTTTAAGTTTGCCCACGATCAGCTGATTGCTGTTCCTGAAGCACAGGGTGACATTTCAGTTTTACCGGACATCTCTAGTGAGGATGGGTCCGTGTCGGCGGAATAATTATCTAATGGTGTGTAATTTAAATTTTGCTTTTGTTTATCACAATGTCGATCCTGCAAGGACGTTTGTCTTGGGCAGATGTTGAATGTCGATCCTGGCTGTATAGTCAGATGAGAAGTTTTAGTCGATCCTGGCTGTGTAGCCAGATGAGCAGTTTTAGTCGATCCTGGCTGTGTAGTCAGATGAGCAGTTTTAGTCGATCCTGGCTGTGTAGTCAGATGAGAAGTTTTAGTCGATCCTGGCTGTGTAGTCAGATGAGCAGTTTTAGTCGATCCTGGCTGTGTAGTCAGATGAGCAGTTTTAGTCGATCCTGGATGTGTAGTCAGATGAGAAGTTTTAGTCGATCCTGGCTGTGTAGTCAGATGATGAGTTTTAGTCGAACCTGACGTTGTCAGAAGAATAGTTTGAGTTGATCCTGTACTATAGGTACAGATGATATGTCGAGCTCAGTTCAAAGTGTAACTGAATGATGGTCGATCCTGGTTTCTTTCCAGATGATAATTGTTGATCTCAATTGAAAATTAATGATAGAAGACGATCCCGGTATCATCAAATATCGGATGAGTTGATCCCAGTTGGTACATTGATACTAATTGGATGAATTGTAAAATTTGTAGTTCAAAGACGATACAATTAGATGAACTAGAGTCCTGTGTAGTTTGGATAGAATTTAAATTTATTTCCTGAGAGCAAACAGAATTTGATAATAAAATGGGTGGCAGGAATGGGCGAAACTAATCGATTTGTTTTCTTACAGTTCATGATTGTTAGTGCCCGAGGACGTGCACATGTCAGGATGGCCGTGTCGGCGCCAAGTCCGCCCATGGTCCACGCCACTGTAAAATCTCCGCCTATGATTAGTTCTAACCGAATAAGTTGTTTTGTTTATTTAAAAGTTTTGTTTGATTTTATATAATACTGCGAACGCGTCAGAAATGGTCTGGCGAGCGGAACGGCGCTCCGACAAAACCATAATATAAACAAAGACATCTGTTGCATTGGAGAGTGGGCATTTGGAGATTTGAATTCAGATTCTGATTAGAGCTTTGGGCAAGCGGTGGTTTTTGGGTCGGAGCGTCGAATCGTTTACGTTTTGCAGCAATTATTCGTACTTAGTTAATTAACGTTTTAAATAAGTGTTTATTGGCTCCAATTGTTTATTAATTTTGTGTTGTGGACAATAAATTTATATTTTGGGCGGACTTACTGAGTTTACGTTCGTAACCGCCCCTATATTCCGACATATATTTTTGCTAATATCACGGGGACTGTTTGTCTTAGAAAAAACGTGTAGAGAGAAAAATTGCTCTAAACTTGATTACTAATCGTATACTATAAGAAATAAAAACGTAAATGTCATTTTGACAATTGGTTGTGGAAGTATTGATCCAATTTGCAACGGTTTTTTTACATACGTGCGCAAATTTAGTTTGGCAGCGGTCTTTCTTTTGTAATCTGTCGACGTACGCACATTACATTTCTTAATCTTGTCCGGTTTTGATTCAACGTTAATTTGCAATTGTTTATCAAATTTAATTTCATAAAGTAAAGTGAATAATACACAAAAATTCACCAGCACTGTGTCATCTTCAAACGAACAAAATACCGTGAGTTCTGAAGTGCCAATTACTTGATGATGAAAAATTTCAGTTGAATTGTGATTTTGTTGTATGTTCATCACAATCGTTTCAAGAAGTGAATTAAGTTCGTCGATTTATTTGAAACAGTTTTACAGATTTACCCATGAAATAAATGTAAATACATAAAACACTTTGATATTTATAGTGATTGCAAATTTAATGAAAGACAATAAATCATAGGGTTGGCATGGATTTTTTATTTAGTTCAATTCTGGCTTAAAATTTTTAACAATACCGCATGGTTCTAAGTCTATCACATTCCAGGCACAACACACATTCCCAGCCTTTCAGCAATGTACTGACGGTAGAATTAATCTTGCATGTTATTGCTTCAGTATTCTGAGACAAAGTTGGGATAATTCTGTTAGATTTCTTCGACCAAGGTAGAACTGCCACGGGAATTGCTACTTAAATTACGCAAAAGAATTGCGGAAGAACGACGTGGAAAACTTTCCAAATGTGTGCTCTACTTGCAAGATAACGCTCCTACGCACGAGTCATCGTTTGTATTGCAAAAAATTGATAATATTAGTTTTGGTTTGGTTGAAAACCCACTGTGTTCTCCCGAGTTAGCACCGTCAGACTACTACTTACTCTTAAAACTCAAGAAACATTTGAAAGGTAAAAGATTTTCGAGAAATAATGAAATCATATGTGATAAAGAATTCTTCCAAGGGTTTAGAAATACTTTATGAGCGTTCTGTTAGATGTATACCTAAGTCTTAAAGGAGATTATGATGAATATATTAAAGACGAAGACCTTTATAGGGAAAATTTGACTACTCCAAGGAAAACACTAATCTAATAAATTTAAGTTTATTAAAAAAACATAGGTGATCTTGTCATTTTGAAATACGAATATTGTAATAGTTGTCTATATAATGAATTTGTTAGATAAACAATTCTGCCAATAAAAGTCCATTAAAACGAGGACATAAAATTCACAAATTATGTTTTATGAACAACAGCTGGCAAGATTAAGCTTCGATTGCTAGACTGTCCAAATTTAATTTTTAAATATCTCAGGTTGACTCAAAAATCTAAATGCATTTTTTTAATACACACTATCCGAGCAGAATAAATATTAAATCCAATTATAAGAATAGAAAGGTTAAATCTTAAATACATAGCGAGGTGCTTAAATCACATATTCTTGTGATGCATATATTAAAATTTCATTTAGATATCGCGGCTGACAGCATCCGTTAGTTCTGTGATGTTCAAGAAATACTTCAGTATAAATTTTCTTTGACCATAAAAATCCCCGTTATTCAGAATAATCTTGTAGGAAGGTACTCTTAGAATTGAAGGATAGTTCTACTGCAAATTTCGACATACGGACATAACGCTATCAATTACTAAATGTATTGCCAGGGGACGAAGATTTATTGTTTGTTAGTCTACGCCTATGCAGACTTGGAAATTTAATAATGAGGTTTCTTTTTAGTTATTAGTTAGTAGTCAAACGATTACCAAAGAAAAGAAAGCAATCTAAAAGGGAATTCATATGCAAATTTTATTATAAGTAACAGCCGAGTTTTTGAAAACGTTAAGGCAGCAAACTTTATTATTTCTTGCTCTTATAAAACACACTTATTCAATCAACGGGAATCTGTTAATATATTTTCAAGTAGAGTGTACTTTTTATATTTAAGCTATTAAACACTTGATAATAAAACTACATTTGCAATTATTTTATGCTAAATCACTTTTGTTGAGGCAGTTTTGCTATCTCATTAGTTTCGAAAAGAAACTTTTACTTGTTAACAAAACCATAGAAAGGTAGGAGGTATTATATCGTATTATACATTCTTTAACCAGTTTCGTCAAATTTTATCATTAACCAATATAAAGGCAAACTTAGCATTTCGTGCACAGTGTGCGAAATGCAAAACAAATTAAAAACAAAACAAAATATTGTATCAGTTTTTCAGGTTTGAGCTGGCTTATATATCTACGCTGTTTTTGATGTAAATGTAAGGTACCAAAAATTATTCCTTCATTACTACATTACATCTGAATAAAATCAAATGTTACGAAAAAATGAAGGGTTTAGTATACAAGTATTCGAATGTGGCTAAAATTGATGCAGGGTCCGTAAATCAGTCAGTAGTTCAAACGCCTTCATGGTGTTGAATGTGTTCATCCTTTCTGGAACTCTGTTACAAATGGAACTATTCAAAACAATACATAAATGACATAAGACACAACGCCTTTTCATGTACTTTATAATGTGTTATCATTTCATTCTGAAACTATTATATAGGACTAACTATAATCCATATTAATCCTGAAAACAACACTGTCGAAAATCACGTATACTCGTATGCTAAATGACGCAATCGCAAAAGGGTGTTTTACGCGGATTTTTTTTTTCATTTTGAAAATAATGTCATTTTGTTAAGTAAATACTTCAAATAAAACGTTTAAAAACGAGATGTGCATTTAAGGCCATGTTCACTCCTGTTCCTCGCGCTATTTTCAAAAATTATGAAAATACTCCATTGTAACAGAAAAGAAATTGTAATCCACCACTGCGACCCCTTGTTCTACAAACGATTAGATTGAGATCAAAAAAAGAAGGAACCCTGCTCAGAAGGCTTAAAACCTGCCAATCAAAAAAATGTGTTATAGATACAATCATTTGGGATTAAACCAGCAATCGAGACCTTAAGAACAAAATGGGCTGTTTTTAAAATAGCCTTCGTACACTAACTGAATTGGAATCGAAATTGCTATAATTGTAGCATTAGTTATTACAGTTCAATTATTATGCAGTTATAATTATTATTATAATTATTTGCAGTTCCCAGCTCAATTATTTGTTTCATACTGCTCTGTAATTCCCGGTGCGAGCTAGATTCGTAATTAGGTTAACTATGGAATAACATGCGATAACTATAGGTGGTAGAAAGTTACGCAGAACAGCAATGATACGATAGAGTGGGGGCGACTGAACATAACATGGTAAAATGCAAAAAAAAGAAGGTACTAACTTAAAAGGAGCTTCAGAATTACGTATGGTCGCATATATGAAATATATGATGAAAGATGTAATGTTATTAACTAGTAAAGAAATTAAATGAAATTACTCTTTTCCTTCTTTTCTGTTCCAACTGAAACGAATATTATGTTTTATAATTAATGAAATTCTTTATACAATTTTGGCTTTTGGGTTTGGACACAACATATCAGAATCAAATGACACTTCCTTGTGACTATTTTTCATTGATTTTCGCAGTGCAATAATTTCTAAACGCACAGGGGAACATTACCTACATACAATTAAGGCAAAAACAACACTGACAACGTACAATTATTTTCGCTTGCTTTGACTGATACGATTCGATCCGATTTTACCTTAAGAATTACGAAATCGAAAAAAGAAATCTGTTAGGGATTTTGATTTCTGTATTCATTTAACTACATAAATGATGCTTATTATATGTGAAGTGATAAATCTGTAGGCTGTAGGTTGCACATACATGCCTACAATAGGTTTACCTAAATACGTATATGTTTTATTATATTATTACCTACATCTTCATCGAAGTGCATGGAAAAGGTACACATTACCGCAACTATAAATACGTCTGAAGAAGTATATGTACATATAGGTATAAGCATATTTAAATAGTCTAAAAAGGCACTAGGTAATTTTAGGAAATATAGACTGAAGAGATTATCATTTGCGTTATTGAAAGTTACACAACAATTAATTAGCTTCCCCTCGTGAACATAAGCGTTAGTAACAGGAAGTTGTTAACGTCAGAATACACGCACATTTAAATATACAAATAAACAAATGATGTCCGATGTTCACATTATGCAGAAGGCAACATAACCTAAACCGCTAAACAAGGTTAGTTGCACCGATTTGTTCCTTACAATCAAATGTCACGTGCAAATCATGTTAGCTTATCGTTACTTAGTACAATCTGTACGTACCAACAACGTCGGAAAATAAATACACAAAATATCACAATAATCAAACATCTATAGAACACACATCTGGCTTAATCCGGGGCATACTGTTTTTCTCTTTTTCTTTAAGCGCGACGGAGCATGCTAAGATCGGAATTCCGCGGGGAGATCGTTAGTCGTTCGGATTTAATGAGCTCACCAAAACTACCCAATTAGTAATTAAAATTTATTTTTATAACCGACGCTGTACCACGGGGATGTTCCAATTTAAATATAATATTTTAGCCCTACCAAGTTGAATAAACAAAACAGACAAATATCAATGTTGTGTAGGTTGTACCTACCTATCAGCGTTTTCAAATTGGTAGATACCTACCTCAAGTCTTTAAATTGCAATGACGTCATTTTTTGACCTTGCTTGAGCGTGAGAAGTTGAAAATACAAAAGATACAGCTTGTATCCCGCTGCGTTTTCGATCTGAATCATTTGCTGCGACACGATGACATCATTAAATTAAGATCGTTTATTTCCGGAAAAAAAATTGAATGATCTGGGTTGGATCACCGAACTCTATAAAATATTTTATAGAGTTCGGTGGGTTAGATACCTATTTGAATCGTTCATAATTTCCAAATATCCGACACTGCATCTCTTATAATTACAGAAATGTTTACAGTATTGTATTAAATTATCTTCTATTTATTCAAAACAGTACATTCATATTAATGTAATTATATCATTAATCCCAATTTATCTAAATGGGGAAGTTTGTTTTTTTTTTCAAGATAATTCAGTGTTTAACAAGCCTATTTGTTATTAAATAAACAGCTTTCTGTCTCTGTAACAATCATCATTAAATGTTTATATTAATTCCCTTTCACTCATTTATCCAGTCCTTTGATATATAATAAATTGGTCTTATACTTTTTGCCTTAAAAAATGTCTGTTCTAAAAAGCAGTGAAATTGTGAATTTTAGTCTCAGCATCTGCCATATTATCTTACAGTTGTATTTAAGTTGAATTTTCCCACTTATTATAGAACCATAATTAAACTTTTGGCGGGTCGGTAAGGAAATGATATCCTGCAACACCGCTTGTATAGGTGGCGAAATGGTTAATGTAATATTTTTCGTGATCGATTTAAGAAAATGTTGGTAGCGCAAGCTATTGCAGCAGGTGAAGACATTATCATTAGTTAAACGGTAAAGTCTGATTTCCTGTACAGACAATATCTTCAATTTCAGCTTCTTCTATATATAGGCAGACTAGGCACTATATATTAGTTGTACAACTATAATTTTGAGAAAACATTTTTCCTAATGATCTTAGTCGACGTTTTCTGCACTGGTAATGAGATAATTGCGAAAAAAATAATTACGATAAGTAATAAGTAGGTACCATGATACCAAGAGAAAAATCTCGTCTACATAATAGGGGAAAAGTCAAAGGAAATCGGAAAAAATTGGAAGAAATTACCGACGCAACAAAATAGCAAAAATTTAGTGACTTATTGACACATATACTTACCACATAAAAATAGACGCGTAATGGAGGGAAATAAAAAATGTTTTTTATGGCTGGTATCCTAAGCTAATAGTTTGGTTTGGACTGTAGTCGTGGACGGATATTGCACTTATTATTAATGTCGCAACTAGGGATAACTCCACTAAGGATAACGAACAAACGTTTGGTATCGTCCTACCGTCCCTGTTTTTCCTAACGAATTCGCGTTATTACATTATAATATGGTAATTTTGTTCTTATGGTAGAATGGTTGGTATTTGTAGTTTTATTACTTGATATGAATATCAAAATTAACGTTCGTCCAATAAACAGGAAATTGTGTCACATTGTGTTTAACTTATTAAAAAAAGTTCGACTTCTTACATGTGACGTCACCCATCGGCTATCCGTAAGAACTTGAATTCGTCCTCAAAAACAGGGACGCTATTGAAACGTTTGTTTGGTATCCTCAGTGAAGTATCCATAGTTCTTTCCTTTTTTCAACAAACACTTTTTTCTTTTTGGGTTAGAGTTCGTTTACCGCGTTTGGTGTTTATGTTGAGGTATATCGTTAAAAAAAACTACACAGTTATCTGTCTGCAGTAAGTATATATTATTTATATCAAAAATAGTTCCATTAGTTGGCACGAGTGTTATCAATTCTTTCATTAAGTTAGTCATTTGTTCTTCGTGTTCTGTGGATTACCATAACAATTTTCGAAAACTGCGGGACAAAGTGAGTTTATGTGTTACAATGACACAGTGATGTCAAATGCATAATTACTACTCCCATAATGAGCATTTGGTAAAAGCACTAACTACGGTTCTTTCCTTAGATTCTTTAGAATCATTCATAAAAGTTCGATCTCATTTCACAAAGATTTGCAATGCCTAAGGTGACCAACCGTCCGGATTTAGGCCGGACAGGTTTGTATTTTTGTTTATGAGTCCGTACTTAATATGGTATCCGGATTTGTCCGGATTTTCAAAATTTTGTTTGGATTTGTCCGGTTTTTTTATAATTTGAGCTAAATGTGCACATGGTATTTTATTTTTCATTGTTACCAGTTGTCAGGCGTAGCTAACTTCATAGTTTCATGTGTCACATTAATGTCAACCACAGACATCTCACCTATTAGGTAGAGTGTAGACGGCTAATTGTTATCGCATGCGCGAGAAAATATTGTAACGACCTGTAAGTCGCCATATTGCTCGTTAGTAGGACAACGAGTCTGCGCGGTAACTCGCTGGTGTGACAGAGTGAATAGCAATTAGCCATATGTGCGACAGGTCCTGTTGTTTGTTGTACCGTTGCCATTGCGTTTCCATATTATAATCTTTACTGCGCATGTGTCTGGCCCTACCTACTCGAGGATTATTTATCACAAAATCTTATTACACTAAAATTTTAAGTCTAGGTATTTAGTTCTGTGGTATCAGCACGCAATTGTGTAGCCGGCATAATCTAATGCCTGGCCATATGGCCATCCCTCTTTATCCTATATTACAAATAGCACCATGAAGGCGTCCGGATTTTCTGGTTTAGGAAGTTGGTCGCCTTAGCAATGCCTCGAACTAGTATACAAAATTGTAGGTCTAGCAACATTTTGATGTGGGAATATGAACTTTAATTTGTTCTGTAACTGCTTGAGTAGGTATAAGCTGTTCTAAGGCTAGGGCTGGTAGTTCTATATATATGCTATGATATGCTATTTGCTATTATAATATTTTTTCGTTAGTTACAAGAATTAAAAATTAATTTGAACAACAGTAAAAAAAGTATCTTATTATTGTATGTCTTCTAATAACATTTCATGACAAAAAAATTTCTTGTAACAAAGCTGAATTGCAGTAGAATGAACCTATAGGTAGATATATCTAGTCCTGAAAATGGTCAAAAAAAAGTTGTTGCACTTAAGGTTTCCTTGTTACACTAGACAAACACCATGCATAATAGAATGGTACAATTAAAAATTTATTCAAAAAGCGATTTCACAACTTTGTTAACCCTATATATCGACGATATATAATATAATTTGTATTAAGTTGACATCTAAGAAACAACAAACATCAAAAATATTTATTTGGAAAGTAAAAGGAAAGGAAAGGCGCTATTGTCCACACTTATGTCCCTCTGATGACTGTCAGAGCTCAAAAATGGTTTAACATATCGGGTTCGTTGATGGTTTGTTGGTTAGGTCTTGGCCTAGTGATCAACATGTAGTTCACCCCTCTGGAAATCAGGAGCGGCTATATCTCAAAGTACGCTCTAAAGGTGGCACACGCGCTGGTAAAATATGCAACTGTGTTTTAACAGTTGCTTTAGGCAGGAATGTTTGACAAGTCTTTAAACTTAATCTTTGGACTGTACAACTCCTTTCAAATTCAATCATTATAATTGATCAATAATAAATAGATTTTCCGTTCTAGATTGCAAAATACTTATATATATGACAACCAATATTGTTGGAAAAAGCTTAAATCTTCAAGTAACACATTTGCATTCCTTATCATTGGATGTGAAATTAAAGTACAACTGAATTATTTGGATGAATTGGGATGAAACTTGATCCATAAATCTGGATTGGATAATGCAAAAAGGTACAGTATGCCATAATAGTATAGGTACACACAAGTCATCCTTCCATCAAAGATACAACGTACCCCTGCTTCAACAACATAATTTTTCTTCCTTAAAACGATGCAGATAATTAACAAGCTGGATAGCTTAAGTTGGGTAATTATTAGGGATCTACTGCAATAAAGAAGTTTATTTTATAACATGCCTATTAAAAGTAAAATTGGAAAACTACAGAATAAATAAGTTAGTATCCGAATAATTAGAGTTCAGTTTTACTTTAATTTCACATCACTTTCACATAATGAGTTCGAATGTGTAACTTGAAGATTTAAGTTTTTTCCAACCATATCTACTACTTGATTTTGCTGCTGAATAAGGAAAACTTGATGTATTAATTAGGTAAGTATATTTTGGTAATCTAGAACGGAGTCTATTTATTATTGGCCAATTAGAAATGATTAATGATTGAATTTGAAAGGAGTTGTAGTAGTACTATACAAAGACTAATCAACCATTAAAACAACTGCCAAAACACACATGCATATTTTACCAGCGTATGCGCCTTTGTTGGGATTGTACTTTGAGATTTAGCCGCTCCTCGGAAATCTACCCCCTTCAGCTTCCCATTCAAAATTTTTCAAATATTTTTTAAAATCTGGTATCTTTTTACGGAGGTCACATCTTATCTCTTCAAAAACCTACAGTAATTACCCATCATGGCTGGAGTCCATCGTCCTTTTCTTTTTTATCCTGATGAGATCGTTCACCCTGCCCATTACTGATCATAACTAGCAACAACTTCATCTTTTGGCCAGCTTTTCCACTTTTTTGAACATATTGTGTCGCCGCTAATTCAGTTTGCTGTGTTTGGAATAATAAGGTATTTGACACAATCAATCAATTCGAAACGAGGGAATATGTAACAAGTTAAGTATTATATACCACATTTAGGTGTCCCGTCATAAAATTTACTACTTGCCAAATGAAAGGGTCTACTGAGCCCACTAAAAAGTGGACACATATATTATTAGGGCTTTGTAAAATATTTTTTCTATTATATTAGAAAGATTGTAAAAACAATGGGCTGAACTGTGTTACAAAAATTGTGACGGCCAGTGTAATTAATAAACATTAATAATTTTGAGGAAATCTAGTATTAAAAATATAACGTGTTTTGAGCTTAATTCCAGAAAACTGAAAGATTGTGAATGTTGTTGCATCAAAAATGTAAACCTCAGTAAAGCCATACCTACGTTCATCCAAGACATTTAAGACAATTTAGTAGCTTATCATGTAACAAAAACAGCATTGTTTTCAAAAAGTAAATCACATTATAAATAAATTATCGCTGACATACCTKCTTACCATTACAACACTGTCTGAAGGGAAGTATACTTGCACAAATTTTATGAATAGTAGGTACCTACCTAATATATCTTCTATTAATGTTTATGTATATTTTACCAGATATATATAAAAACAAGTATATTTTTATAAAGTCGAGATTATATACAATGAGAAACTTAAGGGGGCACATATATTAACTTCATTTTTCAACTGGTTCCTCCATTGGTTAAATGTTTCCTGTTAACCTTATTATAAATGTAAATCCATGCTAGATTAATTTTTTCTATTAGGTATTAGGAATGGGGAACCAATTATCCTTATTTTTATGACTACAACACATCAGTATGATATTGTTAAATGTAAAAGGATAATTGAAGACAATGTATGGGTTAAAAATAAACAATTCTGTGGTAACACCTACTATATTTTGTAATATGTTAAATACAGTATGCTACATATATTTTGAATAGCAAAATTCAGAATACATACAACAAACTCTATTGTCTTATATTACAATTTAGAACTAATCATTTTATAACTGTTTTATATATTTTTGTTTCCAGTCTTGAGCCATTTAAAATCACTAATATTTTTAATTAGCTATCACATACACTCACATTCAAACCACAAGGAGTTCAACAACTATTGGCTACAATTTTCCAACTCACACCTTGAGTTTTAAAATGAATAGCTCTAATCAATGTCCTTAAAATACAAAACATTTCACCAGAAATGTCTTTTTATTTTATCGTGTGTTACATCAATATGTACATTCCTTAGAATTATTTAAAGCATTTCTTTTATTTCGTTTTTTCTCTTATTAAAAAAAAAGACTGCAGCTCAACATAAAACATTCAAATGCTAAAAAGCATTAACTATAAACTAATAATTAAAGGTGATTGATTAGAAAAGTGAGCCACCATATTTGTATAAAATATTCCACAACCTCTTTGGTTTTTATTGTACTCTTGTCTGTTCTTTGAGCGAAATGATTCAATGAATTAATATTGCAAGTTAAGTAAAGTGCATTGTCACACAACCATTAAGATCAAAGCAGTCGTTTAACAAGTAGGCTTCGCACTGCAATAATTTAGATAAAATATTATTTGTGATGATAACATTGGTGAACTATTTCAGTGCAAAAAACTTAAAAGTTAATTAAGTACATTACATATGTTAATGAATATGAGCCTTTGATTTACAGTCACATATGTTTTGTTAAAAGTACTGCTTTGCAAAATAGATAAAACAAAAATTTTCTATCATTATTTAACCCTGTAATTCATGCGGGATATCTATCTACTGACATCTCCTAGATAACAACATACAGCAAATAGTAGGTATGTTAATTTGACACACCAAAAGTATGAAAGGGGATTACTTAGCAGTAAGCAAGTGTATTAATGGTTACAGTAAAAATACAAAGGAAAATATGGGATTTATATAATGGTTACATTAAAAACTAGAACTGTCAGTGATGCAAATAATACAAAACCTTACAGTATTACAATGGTGCATCTCACAAAAACACCAATATGCACATACACTCATCAGATTCATGGATAAGTAGGTACTACAACACCATAAAAAGAAAATTTCTTTTGTGTGCTGCATTGGTATTTTACATTGACACATTCTCGTCTAATATTTAGATCAGGTCTAATGCTACTTTGCTATAGAATATTCTATAGACAGTTATAATAGATGAGCATTAGATGACACAAAGCAAATTTGCCCTACTCATTTGTATATATTATATATACTCAAACACACCTAATTTAAAAAAAGTACATTATTTTGTCACACCATAAAAATATATAATTTCACATGACTTTTATAGTGTATTTTAAACTAGTCACTAAATAAAATAATTGATCTATTTTTTTTAATCAACTTATAGTAATGAATTATATTAAATCACGAAACAACTGGTGAGCAACTCATGTTAACAGAGCGTCCAAGTTAGTAAATGCCCTTCTTATTTTTAGATTTAGTATTCACAATAAATGTAAAGATTAATGCATTTATGACAAAATTAATACTCTGAATTTTTACTTCTATTATGAATATGTTCAGAGAGAGAAACATATGAAAAGATTAGCTTCAAGACAGTTAGTTGTTTAGAATAACAGTCTATACCACAAAATTGGAGGAGGCAGAACAAATTTATTCTGTTGTTTTAAACTTTCAATATCACGGATTCTAGGTTCTTTCATTTTATTTTTGCATTTATAATGAAGTTTTTACCCTACAAATCATTTTAATGAAAGAAAAACTTTGTTCAAATGTCTATATGTTCTAAATAAACTTGTATATAGGTATAGCTAGTTAACTTCTTCAGATTATACCGAGCTCTTAAATTTCAAATTAATGTTTCATTCCCATGCAGAACAGTCTTTATGAAAAATTATCATAATACGCTGTACAACAGATCAAACAAGCTTTTGAATGAACACAAGCTATCTAATGATTTGTTATTTTGTTATTCCACACATCAATACATCAAATGAGGAAAATGTCCAAAAATTGCATAACACAAATTCAGGCATACATTCCCAAATGAAAACACACAAAACATATGTGTGGAAATGTTTTTTACAGGTATACAAATTTTCAAAATAATTGACAAAAAAATATTTTACTATTTGTACTAATTTTGTATCAAACTGTAACTCACTATGATAAAAAAAATTGCATATTTAAATAACTGATGCCCATCAGCCCTTCTGGGGGAAGGGACTTGAGCCTTCGTAGTACATAACTGACAACCTCATTGTATGAAATGGCAGTTTGCCTACACAATATATTCCACGTCCATGCAAAACTTATTCCCTGTAGGCCACTTAAAGGGCAAAACCTTTTTTATCTTAAATTAATCCCTCCCTCAGTAAATTGTTATCTATGAACCAGTGTAGTCTAATTTTATCTTCATATTGCTATTAAGCTCAAATGAAAAAAGTTATTATAAAGATTTTATATTTGCATAACGCAGATACCAAGTGTATGCATTATCAAGTATTAAATGTCTGTTAAGCAAAAAATTTATCTTTTTACATTGGAAATAGAATCTGCAATGTTGAAAGAGTCTAATATTTTCTTAATGTTTTTGAGCTGATGATTTAACTTGTAATTTCTGTTCTGTAAGTCTTTAATTTTTTATGTCTAACTGCAGTCCATTATAGCATACAACCACATTTCATCAGCCTTTTCTGGGTTTGCTGTAGCTGTTGAAATAAGGTTCCTGAACTATTGTTTATTTGCCTTTACTTTTAGTACCAGCACTGTGACATTATTGTTATAATTTTTGGAAATGAGACAGATAATCAAATTTAGATTAATGAAACTCTTTTTTCGATGATTTTGCAAAAATTTCATATACAAGCAGTATCTTCAAAATCCAAAAAAATTATCCCTTTTGAGAATAATTATCCATTATGTTTGCAACATCTTWTGAAAATCCAAATGAAGACAACTGACATCTAGCACTTTTAACACATTATGATGGAAACATAAAATTTACAACTTAATTCTTTACATGAGCAACTGTAACTGCACTTTCTCGTGATCCAACCAAATTTGGTTATGCTTTAGTATTTTTTTCACTTTTGCTGTTATGCTATCTATGTTTTCTTAATACTGATTTTATTAATATCGTATTCATTCTTAGAATATAAAAATTCTATCCGCCTCAAAAATGATCAAGGCCAGTTTATAAAATGTACTTTTACTAATCCATTCAAATACCATATGCATTCTCCCCACAACTTGGGCCAAGTATTTTTTGCCACACAAACTGTTACTCACATATGTCCATAACACAGCACAGCAGCAAAAACTAAATGGTTTCTGTGTGAAAATCAGTAAAATATTTTGTTTAGCCAATTTGCAGGAAAACATTTCCAGATACCTGCTCTCACATAAATTGTTTTCATATCATAATTTTAGGAACACTAATCTGAATTTATGCCATGCAATTTGTAAACACCCTGTATGTAATAGACAGAAACATACAACATAAAGCTGAAACATGATGAAATGCCAATCAACAATGATTTATACCATCTCTAAACCCCTAAAGTCCGTTTTAACCCAACAGATCCTTAACAACCTATTTCTGGTTCATTCACATATTTGTTAGGATGAGCATTATTCATGTATGTGTTTTGATTCTGAATAGTATAGGGTCCATTTGGAAGTACACCATTACCCGTCAGATTATCCACCGCATTTAAATTTGCATACGGCTTTTTCTGCACTGGTGCCATAGTTTGCTTTGCTAGAGCTCCGGCATCTAAGGATAAGCCGGATTTCAAGCCCTCTTGCTTTACGTTGTTGTTATGGTTGTTCACAATGTTGTTTGGTAATGACACAGGTGATACTTTCGCTTTAGGATTCTGATTAGCGTCTGCACCCAGTAGTTTCTCATTCTAAAGGAACAATATAGGTATGTAGGTGTTCTTAGTTTCACACTCAAAATAAAACTTCTTACCGATGCACCACCCTCTGGGATGTTATGTTCAGTATCTGGTAGCAATGGCTGTGTGGATCGAGAATGCGGCATTACAAATGAAGTTTCCCAACTATCGGAGTTTTCTGGTAATAATTTATCAACAGAAGATGTTGATCCTATGGAATTCGGCATTACAGAAAAGTTGGTGTGGTTTGGTATTAGGTAATCTGTTGTTTGTGGTACCTGCAAACATATTCAGGTGTATGATAATAAAAACTTATGGCTTCTACAATTACTATACTGAGTAGTGGGTAGTTTTGGATAGATGGATAGTTAAACTTAACTGATATAGGCCAGTCAAGTAAAATTAATTTTTAAGCTTAAATTCCAATAACTAGTGGAATTGGTGGCAAATAATTTTTTTAAATATATAATTTATTAAAAAAAAATAGAAACTGTGAAAGAAGCCCAAAAACAATCATATCATGCAATAGAGAAAACAGCTACAGATAGGAGAAAATGCAAAGGATAAAAGTAGGGCATTATGTTCTCTATAAAAGGTCAGTACTACCATTTTTCCCTTTGCAACTGGTCATGCTCCAGACAGGTCCAAAGTTTATATTGGAAAACAATACAATTCTCCAAAAATGCCAAAGCACATAAAATACAAATTTGTATATCTGTATAAATAAAAATGAAATGTGGTTCGTCAGTAACACATCACTTGTAAAGAGAAAAGATTTTTATACAAAGAAAAAATTGAAAAGTGTGCAAAATTGGAATATTGGCAAAAAACTGTGTGTTTTTTCAGGGATTTTGTATAAATTCGCAACAATAACTTACTATCTGTATAAATACTTTTTTTGTTACATTCGTTATGGTTCTACAAGTTTTAAACAAAAGAAAATTCGAAAAAAATTTGTATCATAACTGACCAGAGGAACGACATGTTTGATTCATTCTTTTTTGTTTTGTTCATTCTGCTCCCTCAAAACTTTAAACAGAAATTAGGAAAATTAAAGTTAAATTAAGTTTGTTGATATATTTTAAACAAATTTTCAGTATTACCCACCAAATATGGTTAGTTCTCAAGTGATAAATGGTTATACTTTGTTTACAACAATACAAAAAATGTTGTGATCATGCAGCATTGCAGTAAACAAAACTGTGATGTTCAAGCAGGCAATCAAAACACACAAATGTTTTGTTTTGATTGGTTTGCTGTGACATCACTATTTCGTTCACTGCAATCGAGATCAAAATGTAAAAAAGAGATTTATTATGATTTCAATAATGGAAGAAAATAAAATTTTGTGATTTAAATTTTACAACAAAACCACACGCTTCCAAATGGATCACATGCCAAATACATCACACATTTGCAACATTTCGGCCATATACTGCCTCCTCAACCAAACACTTGAACAAATGAATATCCATGGTCACAATCGTTAATACACATTTCATTAATTTTTCACAAATTCAAAAAATAATCACAAGCAAAATTGAAATTTGGAGATTGTCTGTCAGGTCAGCTTGTTACTAATAAAATGATAAAATTTAAAAAATATCCGAACATAGAACAGGTTTCATAATTGTTCGCTCTTTTTTGTAACAAATAAATAATTTAATTTTTTAACTAAAATGCACAGTAAACTTTTAAATTATTAATCCAATTCAATAACACTAAAACCTGATTTTATAACTTGAATCTCTTTTTTGATATCTTTAATTTTTACACCAATTCTTATATAGTTTATGAATATTTTTTTTAAGTTGGAGATAAGCCTATATTGCATTTCCTGTTCTACAATCCTTTAATTTTTCATAAATGTAGTTTTTAATTTTATTTTTAAATAAACAAATTTGCATTTTACATATAAGAGTGAGCTTTGGTGTTTTTTTGGAGAAAAGCATTGTTTTTAGTGCAAATTTTGGGCATGTTTTGTGCAAACACAATTTTTTTTTTACGTGCTGTTACATTTTTAGTTATTTTCCTTTTTCTCTTATCTGTAGCCATTTTCGCAGCATTTGCAATAAATAGAAACAGTGATTTACTCTACTCTATGTCAAATGTCAAATTATTGGCCACTGACTATTATAACAGCCTTCCAAACTCTGAAAAATATAAAAATTAAGAATTGGTTTTGTACAAGCGTTTCCTTATAATTTCACTTCAGAAACATACACCAGAATTATGACCATGAATATTGAAACTCCCTACATCAGACATCTAAAATCAGTAGCAAACACTCTAAAGTCTATGCCAAAGAAAACTTAAAATTCCAGTAAATCACCAGGTTTCAAATCTATTGAAGAAGGAAAAAAACAGTCGAAATAGAGCAGAACATTTGTTACCTGCAGACAGGTGTCGTCACTGCTGTTTGGCCTCATCAGCGTAGTATCTCTTTCCTGTGACAGAGGACGATTAAAAACCGGAAGTGGCGCACTCATAACTTCAGGATCTTGAGAACAGTAATCTAAGCGTTCCAAAATAAGAGCAAAAGATGGCCTCTGCTCTGGTGCAGGATGCCAACATTGAGTCATAATTCCATAAATAGGACCTAATAAAAAAGTCGTGGTATATGCGACCACATGATAAAAAAAAACAGGTCATACCTGGACAATTTGCTGGTGGTTCAAGTCTTCCTCCACTCGTTACTAACTGCATTACCTCTCTATTTGCACAACCTGTGTAGGGCATGTAACCCATTGACATTATCTCCCAAAGCAAAACACCAAAAGACCAGACATCAGTTTTACTGGTGAAAATTCCATCCAGGAACGCTTCTGGTGGCATCCATTTAATAGGAAGCATCGCTTTTCCTCCTTTCCTATAGTAATCTGACCTAAAAACGAATCAAACAGTATAAGGTCAAAGCAGATTAATAAAAAAATAATGTAATGGACCATGTGAAATAACAAGAATTGTATTACCTATAAACATCCCTAGACATTCCGAAATCGGCAATCTTCACTACTCGTCCTGGACCTTTTGTAGTTAGTAAGCAGTTACGTGCTGCTATATCTCTATGTATAAACCTATTTTCTTCCAAATACCGACAACCCTTTGCGACATCTATTGCTATAAGCACCAGATCCTTCATTGTCAAGGAAGTGCCACGTTCCTATATAAAAGAAGGTTGTCTATAAATTATTCAAAATATTGCAGTGCTGTAATTTTATTTTCTCTTTTCTTTTCAGTTTATCGAGAGGAATATTTGAAAAATGGTGTGAAAGTATAGAAGAAGTGCAGGAACTGGACCCTAAGCAAACTTTACAGTAGAAACTTCCAAAAAGCATTGCTAACTTTAGACAGGGTGTAAGTCGGGCTAAAGCCAGTAGATGGCAAAAAATTTACATCGCTAGCTTCGCAATAAGCTATTTGGTAAGCATGTGGGGTATCTATGACATGCTAAATTGGAGATTTCCATTACCATAAGATGATGTTGTGAAATTAGTGGCAACTAAAGACAAGAATGAAAAAATAAGACTTGTGAGATAGATTTGTATCTATATCATGAAAACAATGAAGTTCAGATCTAATGCCAGTTACAAATATATTTCAGAGTTTTTCAATAATTTAGGATGTTTTGACAAACACTGATGTATATTACATGTTTAACTGCAAAATAACTAAAATTCCCAGTGAACTTGATGCAGAGTGCCGGTTCAACACATAAGGCTTCGAATATATACAAAAAATGTACAATATGTGAACAATATTATAACCACAGCTTGATATGAACCTCTTTGAACAGTGGTATAATAGATAAAGTAAATATTGTCATCTGCACAACACTGCTTCCCCCATTTCGAGTCACAATATTGCAGCAATTAGACATTTCAGTTATACACCAATCAATCAGATAAATTGTCAGACATTCCTGAAATTCTCTAAATATTTAATTCACACTTACGGGCTTTGGTCTCGATTCTCTCAAGAAATTCTTTAAATCTCCTCCCGCTAATAATTCTAATACTATAAATCTAGGATGCTTGTCAAAACAAACTCCTATGAAGTGTACTATGTTTGGATGACGAAATTTCGACATGATCAAAGCTTCCATTAAGAAGTCCATCTCTGCTTGGTTTGTTGACATTTCAGGAAGAGTCTTAACAGCCACTGGCATTTCCACCGTATCTCCAGATCGTTGCCTGTAAAAGCCCTGGTATACTTCCCCAAACGCTCCTTGTCCCAAAGCCCTAAAATGAATCCCGTTAGGTTACAGCAAACATTAATATAAAATGGAAATTTTTACTTGACAAGTCGCAACTGATCTCGAGGTATATCTTTTAAATCCTTCAAAGTATACACCACACCACCAAACTCATAGCTGGGATTGTATTCCGTCATCATGCTGTCTGAAGCAATTCGCAAACGGTTCAGTTGCAATTCATGACCCGAAAGCATTTTTCTTTGAAGCAGACCAGTTTTTCTTTGTTGGTAACGATTATCTGTAGGAACATGAAATGAGGGATTAATGACTAGTGATCGGAAGTAATTCAATTACTAGTAATAAATTACTGTAATTCAATTACTTTTCATAGTAATGAGTAATTGTAACGCATTACTTTTTAAAATATGTAACAACTAATTGTAATGAATTACTTTTTTAAAGTAATTGTATCGAAATTTCATTTGCAATAACTTTTTATCTTGTAACGGATTTTTTGACAGTTCTATAATTTTATTTCATGAAATTTACTCATCTGAACAATGTATACATTTTCTTAATCAGAAAAAGTAGTTGTTTCCAACCATAGCAAAGCCAACTATGGTTTCCATTTTAAAAAATGCAAGTTTGTGTTATATCTCAAAAATGTGATCCCCTAAAAAAAATTCTAAGTACGCCACTGGATTCTAAATAAAAAAATCTATAAAAAATGTCGTTACAGTTTTTTTTGTATCTACATACCCAAGCGAGAATTTAAGAGCTGGCGAAATGTTACATTTTCCAAAAGTTGGCTATGGCTTTAAAACAAAAGACGATACAAAAATCGCGACGGTACAGCTGAACTCAAAAGAAAAAAGTAATACAATAATGTCGAAACCGCAACCCTCTAGCATTAATAGTTAATGAGATACCCTACAATTACAACGAAAATGGGACACCCTGTAGATTGGTACATGTCTTCTAAGTATGATTTGACCCCACTCTTTGGTGAATTTTTTTTCTGATCCCTATACTTTCAATGTGCCCAAGTAGGTGATTGTGATCAGTGGTGCCAAATGCCTTTTTAAAATCAAGTAGAAGGAGCCCTGTTGCCTTTCCTTTACCAATATTCATATTTAGTTCGTGAGCTGTGTCCACAACTGCTGTTGCCGCGCTTTGTTTTTTCCGAAATCCATGTTGTCCCTTATAAAAGTAATTGTTTTGCTCTAAGAATGTTATCCTTGTCTGCATGCACCTTTCTAATATTTGACGTAGGACTGACGTATTGCATATTGGTCGATAGTTTGCTGGGTCTTGCTTGTTTCATCCCTTTTGGTTCTATTTGACACTATGCATAGGTATTCTATTATGTGTTTTGCTATTTTTTTTTCAAGATCCTTGGAGAGATCTTGTCTTTTTTATTTTAATTTTTGTTACTGGCTCCACATATATTGACTTTTTTAGCTTCTGCCAACCGTAGGCCATCTGCTCTTCTAAACCGTACTCCTCCGTTGCAGGTTTTTGTTGCCACAGTTGCAAAATACTCGTTCAGTTTTTCAACCATCTCTTGTAATTTAGTCATTGTACTAATTTTGTAGATGTGTCTTGATGGATTTCACTTGTTGTAGGTATTAGTAATAATTCTATTTAGTAGTGTATATATGTTTTTTTTAATTATCCTTGAACTGCTTGAACTTTTTGTTGAAGTATTTACTTTTTAATTTTCTTACGTTTGTGACATTATTCACTATCAAGTAATTTTTTTAATAACCCATGGCGTGTTGCATGGCTGTTTTTTCATTTTAATATGTTTTGTTTTTGTACATAATGATATGGCTACTTAAATATAGTTGCAAATATTATCGTACATTTCGGTGGCATCTTAAGTGTATTTCTTAAATGGGTGGCTACTCATGGAATTATCCAGTTTCACTTCATCAAGTACTTCTCTTACATACTGTTTTGTTTCTCTTTCTCCTTTTTTTCGGTCAATACCTACTATTATTATGCTATGATCACTTATTTCCTTTTCTACAGTTGAGATTTTCAATGAACTTTTTAAATCTGTTAAAATGTGGTTAGTGATTTGTGGTTTTCATCATGTCTTGTGTTATATTTTCCTTTTTGATGTTCAATGTTGTGAGCTAGTAGGTGATTGGTGTATTGTATGTATAAGCGATCCTTGTTATTGGAGTTTATGTTATGTTTTTTACTGAATTTATAAAAATGCACATTTTAATAATATATTTCGCCCTGAGACTTTAAAATTAATAGAAAACTAATGTTTTTAATTAAGCTTTTCACTGCACGAATAGCCATTGTATTTTATTGTCTCACTTTTTCCTTTTTTTTTAGTTTTTGTAGCGTTAATCAAAAAGGGTGTCATAAGCATAATTTTCTGTTTCTCTACCTGCTCATATTATATGCGAAAACAAGTTGTAAAGTATTATAAAAGTTTGTTTCTCTAAGCAATGCTATAGCTATTACAAAGCTATTTATTTATTCGCTCTATTAACTTTAATGAATGAATGAATGAAATTTAATTAATTCCCTAAATATAACATGTATTGATTTAATTATTTGATTTTATTAGTAGAAATAAGACCTACAACTTACGCAATAGGTGGGACTGAATGACATCTTAATAAGTTGATTTTGTGTAAGTTGTACCTATCTGATAGCACACAGGTTAATTTAGAAAAAAKTAGTACATTTAAATCTTGCACAAACGAAGAAGCTTAATATTAAATATAATATAAAAATATTAATGTAAAAACACAAATCGAAATTGTTTTGATGTAGAGGGCTTCATAAAGATAACCAAAGTCATCTGACAGATTAAACTCAAAGATTAAGAATAACGCAACTCTGAAGTCTGGGTATTAATGTTTGTTTTTGTATTTTTTACAAAATCGCAGCATATCATTAATTGAAATTTTTTCTTAAATAATTTGTCTAGTTAAAATAAATATAAAATAAAATAAAAATAAAATAAAATAAATATTTTTGCAACTTTTATAATTTTTTTGGGCTTTACTGTATATGAATACCTTGCTGGAACCAAAATAAACTTTAGAAGGCACTAATTTAATTTAGAGATTTTTCCGAGTGGACAAAATAAATCCCTTAAACAGTGTCTGCTGCCAATATAATTTCCATCCGCTGTGTTAAATGTGTGCAAGAACAAGAACACAATCTGGGAGAGCAGAATTGAAATTCACCATATTTCTAAAACAATAATAGTAAAAAACAATATTGGAATTGGTTAGAATTAACGATAACAATCTATTTCTTTTAGCACAGCAAAACGAGTGTAAAAAGTAATGCATTAAGTTTTAAGTAATGAGTAATTGTAATTAATTAATTTTCTAAATTGTTCCGATCACCGTTAATGACTTGAATCTTAGAGAAGAATTATTATGAGAAAAAAATTTAAAACACTTACATAGAAAGAAGCAAACTACTGCAAACGCAATAGTCAAACAAATGACTGTTGCAATCAGCAGCATCACCAACCAAGTAGGATGATCTGTCTTTGAAAGAGGTACTAAAAATAAAATCATCAATTATAAATGTTTTTCACAATTGTCTCCCACTTACCTATACACTTTTTCTGGTCGCTATCCAAATTCCAATCCTTAGGACAGATGCACGAAACCTGTGATCTCTTAGCATCAAGGGCCAAACACAAGTAATCGCATTCACAACCAGGAACAGCGGGAAGAATCAAAACCGAACCCGGACCAGCGTTATAACCTGAATGAGCTTCTGAGTAGCTAGGAATTGTCCGGCTGGGATCCAAAAAGGAGTAACCACCTTCTCCATTGGTTGAATTGTGTACACTGCCGCCTGCATAGCCTCCTCCTCCTCCACCACCAATACACCCACCGCCGCCACCCCCAAAACCGCCATCACCACGTCCATCTGTAGAATTGTAGCACGCCTTCCCACCGATTCCACCCATGAGTAACGCTTGACCCATCACGTTTTTCTGGTGGACTGTAACTTCACCTTGGAACATCCTCCATCCACCTCCAGCACCAGCAGTCCTGTATTGAGCGATAAATAGTAATTAATAAAAAAACTAAATGAATACAGCCATCTATATAAATAACCTATAACATAGTATTGTAACGGAAATGTTCGACAWTTTTTTTTACTTAAATAATACTTTTTGTGTTCCAAACCAAACTTTCACACCTTCATCAGGGTTGCTACAAAATGGTTAGGATGTAAATTATGAATTTTTAAAATCATTTGCAATATGCGAGATTGGATAGCTTCAACTTCAAAGAGTCATTAGCGATTAAATTTGTTTTTTTTTCAAATAAAGAATACAAATTACAATAAAACAAAACAAAATTCCATGGTTCAGCAAATATCAGCTTTTTTTTAACAAAGTTCAGTTTTTTTTACAAAATTATGATATAATGTATTATAACTTTATATAATTTAGAATTTAAAAAATAGAGTAATATTACTATACCAATATTATAAAATGTTTCTCAATTTATATGTAATAATTTAGTAAGCACAAATTATACTTAAATTGTGTAGTTCCAGTTTTTTTTTGTAATATTATTACAGCTATTAATATTTATCATTTCTAAAATTAACCTTTTGCACAAATTACATTCTTTTGCTATTATATTTATATTTTCAAAATCAATTTCTTTTTATTAAAGTACTGACAATGTTGTTTGCTTTAGTTTGTATACCTTCAGTTGGATCTTTGTTAAGAGATCTAGCTCATGTGGTATCAATTAATATTTGTAGCATTTTTGTTTGATATTGATCACTAGTCATGGCTACAGTGACCCCTCCTTTATCACTTTTTAAAATTAATATATTATTATTTTCTTTCAAGAATTGTTTTTATTTTTAAATAGGTTACATCTGTTTTTGTTTTTGTTGTTTTTTAATCTGTATATCTGTGTAAAAAGTTTGTTTTTATAGCAATTGCCTTAGCTCACAAAATTTCTTTCCTATTCCTCTTATTTCACTAATAATATATATACGAAATCTACTACTTATCTATCAATATTGGTATATATCATACTTTTGTAAAAAAAAACAGATTAAAGTATAATATACCTGTGTTAAAAAAAGCTGATATTTGCTGAACCATGTAGTTTCATTTTATGCATGTTTTTATTGTATTTTGTATACTTATTTGAGGAAAAACACTATTTAATTTTAATGGCAGCCCTACAAACATTATTGCTCAATTCCAGGGTTACACAATGTAAATCATAAGAAATCACCTGTTTTGATGTAACTAACATAAACATTAATTAAACAAGAATGAAATAGGAAAAGTTGAATAAGAAAAATATAACAATAATAAGATATACAAGAAGTAATCTAATGCTCCCGACACTGCCTGGAAAGCGACTGTATAACACTACCTTTAAATTGCACGAATGATGAGTTTAATTTGTGTATAGTAGACAAGTATAAATTACATAAGTTTTATCTCGAGTTTTACATTCTATTAAGTGGAAAACCATAACAAGAATTAGTACTGTATTCATTTGTTTAAAACAGATGGTTGTTTCTAAATGAGTAAATGGAATGTAGAGATGTATATAATTTATGGCTTGAGAATTAATCTAACAAATCTTCTCTGAGAGAGCAATACCTTTTGGCTTCAATAGTTACAAATCTCTTTCATACTAGTACAACTGATTTTCTTAATACAAATACCCTCTAAAAAAGATGCTGTTGCCTTTTTATACAAATAAGGCCCCTTTACATAAAAATTTATTTTATTATTAAAAATTGAGTAAAGTTTTACTCATTTTTCTAAAAAAATTGCCAAAACAATTGAAGCATTTGTCACGTCGTGACATGCTTCTAGATATCCCTTCAAGAAACTATGACGCCAACTCAGTCCTATACATTTTGGCAGCCTACTGGAACCCTTCTTGGTGGCAAAGCACTTCTGCCCAAAAATGCCTTTAATTCTTGAAACATATAAAAATTACTGGTGCCAAGAAAATTTCCCACTTGATTGTGTGGCCGTGCATTGTTGTGGATCAAAACAACGGTGAAAGAAAGCATGTCTCTTCGTGTTTATTCTGCTCATAAATCGCTTGTCGCAGACAATGTGATGTTTCACAATAAATTTCCTTTGTTGTCGTTGTCTTTTGCTACCAATGAAAAGTTCCAGTTAATGTACTTAACCGAGATGGCACCACAATTCCTTGAAGAGGGCATCTTAAAGCCTGTGTCACGATTTGACAAATGCTTCAATGGTTTCGCAGATTTTGTGAGAAATGAGTTTATAAATATTTTTTTAATGTAAATTGGTGTTATTTTTAATGAAAAAACAGCCCTCATTAAATAAATTGCTAAATTGACTAAGTTTTTTGTACTTTTACTACTTAGTAACAAGTTTAATCTCAAATCTTTGCTTGTGTTTGACTGAAAATAAGCCAACTGTCAGTTATTCATATGGGAGAAAAATTCGAGTGAAATCCTTGAACAGGTTTTCATTTTTAACGGAAAGGTCTTATGATGTAACTTTCGAAGTTATAGGAAATAAGGTTTAAGTAATACCCCATTAAGAAGCTCTTTCGAAGCTTTTTTTAAAATGCCTAGGAAAAAGCCATCACTCTTTTTCTAGAAAAAAAATCACTTTAAACATGGAATGTTTTTTTTGTTGTTTTATGTTTTTCTTTGCGAGTTCAGCTGGTAATAACATCTATAATGCATTAAAAACTGAAATAACTTATACTTTATAGTTCATCTCCCACCCTTCTCTATCCACATGAATGTCTCGCATTGAATTTTTGAATAGTTGAGCACCTTATTAAGTTGTAAGTATGTATAAAATAAGGTATTTTCTTAGAATCAGCAAAACTTTATTCTACTGAATTGTAGAATAGAATAAAAATTAATTTAACACATCAAGTTATACTTCAACAGTTGTTATCTAGCCTAACATATTTTTACTACTTACTTTAGCCCATACATATGTCCTGTAACAGGGGGCTTCGACATGTTAATAGCTTGACCATGTTGCACTCCGGTATCAACATACTGCCCTACACTCAATCCACCTCCACCAGCAGCTACTGCTAAAGGTACTAACATCTTTCCACGAGTGCGCTGTAAAACAAGCATACAAAATAAAATATTTCTGCATTGCCAGTTACTAAGGTCTGCATAACGCAGAGATACAAAATAATGTTCAATACTTACAGTAAACAGGAATGTACCACCGCCTCCTCCTCCACCACCATCTTCAAGAACCATGTTTAATACACCTCGAACGCCCGTAATATTCTTTTTATCTTTTTGGGGTATACAAGATGTATTATGGTAGCGTTGGCCCAAAGACTGAAATGACCAACAGGTGAATGTTTTTTCATATACAAATTAACAGAAAAGAAATAGGGAAGTCTTAATCTGACTTAAATTAACCGGAAATATTGATGAAGCATATGTGTTAGTATTAAAGACCGATTTCGTCCAATGGCTGGAAAAAGTCACCAGAATATGCTCTTTTTGATCACTTTAAATAGATCAAAATGCGTCCTGCCAGAAAGCCGAACTGTAAAACAGTTTGCTTACTTGACGCTTCCACTAAGCCAGAATGCAGTCTGACATGCTCATAGAAGCCAAAACACATTCTGTCAAGATAAAATATAATGCAAAGATGCAAACTGAAAAACATTTATTTGCGTGTGTATTTAAATACAAAACATAAAGAAAATAATACCTCCACTTCTTTTTTAAAAGAACTCCTGTTATGGCACACTATTATTTATTACAAACTACCTGAAAAACTTTAGGTTTTGCAGCAGATGCATAAATCTAACAGTTTTATTCGTTGTAAAATTCTTCAATGTCTGATTCAACTTGCCGTATTTTCTTTTTTAACCACAAGCAAGCAATTGTGGTTGTCACTTGAATTCAGATTTAGTAACTTATCTAACTCCTCTTCTGTTTCAATATCGGCCAAGTTCTTAAAAAGCAATCAATCGTTGAGGCCACTAAAAAGTGCTGATCGTTGCTTCATAAGGACTTCTCGTTTTTCAGTATGGACAGAATGATTCTTATTACTTTGCATGATCATTTTGCAGTTTTCCAATCTGCCACCCATGTAGTATCCATGTGTCTTAAAACATGGTTCGATCTCTCCACTGACCCCTCACTTTGCAAATGGTGCTGTTTTCCATGCACCAATTTCAAGCTCGGCCATATTTTAGTTAGGTTTTTTACTATACAGTATGCAAATTATTTTTTCTCTGCCATTATCACTTTGAAATACCATAGATGCCTTGAACAAGCAGAAGATATCTAACAGGTGGTAAGCAACTTCTTCAGATGTCTTAGTTCAGAGTGCTGGAAGTACATTTTTCTAATGATTGTCTTGATAACTATTAAGGATGAAAGCCATCAGGCTCGGTTTGCATATCTATGAACTCCACGTGAATTCATTTCATTAACTAAAATTCGTCTTACTACCATACTATTTTGTTTTACTTTTTTTTATTTGGTAGTGTTTATATACTAACAAATATTGTTCTTTGGTTGCGTTCTAGCAACTACGAGAATGCCAGACTGCTTTCTGGTGTAGGAAAATGAACAGTAAGGAAACTATATAGTTTATAATTGGGTATTTGCCATGTATTTATATTTTATTAAATTGCATATTAATAGGTAGCATCTAATCCACAGAACAGCTGTGACAGCTTATAAATTCGACAAATGGATCGTAAGGTGTATTTTTAATATTAAAAATGTGAATATTTAAAAGGACCGCCAAAACGCGAACATATTGGTCGTGACGTCAGGTGTCTTGTAAATGGCCACTTGTTTACATCTGGGGTTAGCGTGGCACGCGTCAGCCTGAGCCCGTCAATTTATCCGTTTGTTGTTTGCGTTTATTTTGTGACAAGCGAATTAAAATACGCCAAGAAAAAGTGAAATACTTCTGAAGGCATGTTCATTGTTATGGAATTTGTGTGCAGCGACGAGCAATTCAACGCGGCGGAGATGTGGAATGTAAAAGCAACAGCATAAGTAAACTTTTTATCAAATTAACGTAGCATTGATGATTTGATCACAGTGGGTTGTTGGAAACATACTATTTGTAAGCATAAAAATGTAAGAATCAAAATTGTATCCTAAACTTGACATTTATTTTAGAGGTCAGAATAAATATAAATTGCCATTTATTTTCGGGGCTGTTGCGGCTCGTTTCCGGTCTGGCTAACAGTCGAGTATAAAGGGAACAACGTCGTTCTTTATTATATTTCTCTCTATCAACTTAAAACGCATATAATTTTTCATATCCTCTTCAAGCTATAACAAAATGGAAACAGTGGTAAACACTTATAACCCCAAAAAGAATGATAAAACGTACAATAAGAATTGAGACGATCTTCACAACAAAAAAACAAACTGCGACTTCGGCATATCACGTCTAGGGGCATTAAACAACTTTTTCATACGTTGTTAATCTCGAGGAACGGTTACAAAAATTTTGTTAGCTGTACTGACTGAAGTACTTTTATAACCATGTACAAAACAACACTTGTTTTGTTTTCCATACATAATAGATGCTTGTAAAACTACACAAATCACTTTTTGGTACGACCTCTTACACCGTCCTTTCAATAAACACCACACAAAAGCTTTTCCAATACAAGACTGATACTACACCATGAAACAACACGCTCCTCGGTAATGTTTACATGACACTTGACGTCACGAGTAGAATAACCTTGGATAGAAGCGTTTTGGCGGTGACCCCTAATATTCGAATTTCAGACCTGAAATTCTCTACCTACTAATATTTTTTTGTTTTTTTTTAACATGGCTTACGATATATATGCACTTCAAGATTCATTTTACGTAATTTTCAAAAAAAGTGATAATACCCAATTACGCTTTCTGACAATTGTGAGAAAAAAGCGATATTTCGAATTTTTTGGTAACTTGATCATGGCCACAGCATGCTTTCTTTACTTTTTTTTAGCCATTGGCCAAAATAGGTCTTTATTCATAACATATGTATTACTGAAAACAACTTCTTTATCAATAGGCCAGTTAGTATTTAAAATTTGTCACAAGACCAAGTCAGGCTAAACATGAAAACAAAGAAGAAGTATTTGAATAAGCACAAAGTACATAGATGGTGAACAATATGCCATTTTGAAATCTTGATTCTGATCTTTGGAATTTGATATATTTGAAAAAAAATTCCATGAATTTCCATGAAGTGTCCATTTTTTGACTGAATGTTTGGCATGTATTAAACTGTTTGAAACAATTTTTACTCTGTTGAGAATAAAACAAAACAATTTTTTACTTAAGTGACTTTTATATGAATGTATAGGTCAGGGAGAAAATGGTTTTCTCCTTGTAATTTTATATTAAGATCATTCATGTGCTTAGTTAGAGTTAAACAACCACTTTTTGTTTTGCAACTCCGTGGGGGGGGGGGGGCGATATTTTTATTCAATAAATTCTGATTATTCCTCGCAGTTAAAAAAATCACGTTGTAACTTTCTCACAGCTGCAGTATAATAAGTCATTTTCTCCAAAAATTTTACATACAAGAATTGATGAATGTTACAATGTAAGATTAATGATTCCGAATCACCGCCATTTGTTATCATCTGATATGAGAACAACAGCTTTATTTTTTCCACATAGTTTTTCTACCATCAGTAGTTTTCAGTTCCCTTTAAAAATATTTTTTTCCAATAGTCATGCCATGAATGCTATAAACGTCAACCTCTTCATACAAGTCATAATTTATGTTCATAATAATACATACATACATACATACAAAGCTAACATGCTATTATGCTATGAAATGAAAATTTGCCTGTAATTCAGCACTTTGATAAGTAGCTATGATGCACTTGGCCCTTAGGGTTTAGAGATGTAGTCAATACGCTATATTAGTGTGACATAGATGTCTGCCACTTTGCTGATCCTGGATCAAAACAAACCAAGGCGTCATAATGTGCGTAAGGGAGTTAGGAATCAGTGTTAGGTGTTATTTCTTACTTTTGATAGAATATTTTAAAGTGTTATTGTGTATGCTTAAGTTCCATTGCTTTACTTAGCAAGTATTATAAACTGAAATTATATTTAGTTACAATATATTGTTGAAAAGCTTAAGATACACTAAGTATGTGTGTAGAGCATTATAACGTACAAGTTGTACCAGAAAATGGTAATGTGTTCCGTCCCTGAATGTTCTCGTTATAATGAGGGAGAAACTTATAATCTTTAGGTACATCACGTCTTTTAAGTTGTTTTTCAACAATAGATTGCAACTAAATGTAATTTCGGTTTGTAATACTTGTTAAGTAAAGTGAATGAGTGTAAGCTACTCAAACTACACCGTAACACTTCCAAATATTCTTTTAAAGCTACATAATTGCATCCAACACTGAGCTCTGTTGTTGTCCAGGACTTTGACATACCGCAGAAAAATGGTCGACACCTACATCAGCACTAATATTGCGTATACGACCCTTTGGTAAAAAAGTTTGGAGAGCCCTACCCTAGTATATAACAGTTCATAACAAAACAATTTTGAATACATTTACTTATGAAAACTCAGAGATCCGCATCTTCATTAAAAGCCTTGTGTTGAACTGAAAAAATTAACAAGCATGTTAATACCTTCAAACAAGCACTGGATCCTTCCTGCCCAACTAAGAAGTATAATTCCTTCCCTTTTGGCAGGTCCATAACTACCCTCACCATTGCTCCACGMGATGAACCTGTACCACCACTTCCTTTACCACCGCTGGCCCCAAACAGAATAAACCTAGAAACAAAATAATTAGACTGTGTTCATTTAATGTATGCATATGTTATTACGTGTATATATTTTCGCTAGGAACAGTCCATCTTTGAACTCCTCTTAATTGAGGATCATTCATAACCGTTATCTCAGTTTTGGTGTTATTGTATGCTGCAGAACATGCCCTTTCTGTTGGACCATACCTACCCTTGGCACCACAGGTACTAATTTCATAGTCTGCAAAGTGAATTTATGTAGCCACATGATGGTGAGTTCTAACGATAGGCTTACAGGTTTGGGATGCAAAGTCTTTGTGGGGTTTTCTACCCATATGAGGATTGTCATAGCTATACCCATTAAGATCTTTGATAGGTATGTTCAAACCAAAGCACTCGGGGCTCAAAGAAACATCATCAATGGCAATATCTCCTATATAACGAATGCCTTTCTTTGCTTCGAAGTGTAGATAATACCTTAAATGATTCCCCAATGAGTGGGAGCACTATTTTATTACAAAAACTAGTGAATAGAACCCTTTGTTTATCTATTAGCTACATTCAATATAACATAAAAAAAACTAAAAAGCTATTAGGCACTAGCAATGACAATTAGATAAGAATCCTTTGTGGCTAATCTAAGCTAACATGCTTTTTCCTAAAATCGTTTGCCCTAGGAGAAATTGTTTAAGCATCTGAAAGCATATACAGCGTGGTGATAATATTTGGAGAATAATTCATAATTATGAAGTAAAAATTTAATTCATGATGTCGCTATTGTTATGGTGACCCTATCTCCAGTTTTTTTAAAATGTCAACCCTAGTGTTTTTACTGTTTTTCCATAAAACTCCTTATTACTTACATGTAATAATGTATCTCACATAACAATCTTTTATGGAAAAAAATAGTATTTACATTAATTATTGGACCAAAGCAAACACAAAATTTAGTGCAAATGTTCAAATTGTTTTTTACCAACCACATTAACAGATACGATTGTAAACACTTTTTACGATGCAGTGCTAAAAAATGTCAAAACTAATTTGCTTCAAACCAGCGCGAATTTTTGCTGTAGTTCCTTTAAATTATTTGGTCTGTTGATATAAACTTTCCATTTTAAATAACCCTACAGGAAAAATCTAAGACCGCCAGCCAAGTCTGGGGAATGTTTTGGGGGTACTCAGTTGCTATTTATGGTTTTGCTTGAAAACATTGTATATACTTTACAATACATTTTCAAAAATATATTAAAGTAACTATGAGTTTTAAAATACATTGTAAAATATATAAAGATTAGGTATCTTTTTCATCTTGTCATGCACTACACTTTGTTGCAGTCTTGTAGATTTCAAAGAAAAATATAAAAAACACTAATTCTTTTGGTCTTCTCAATTGTTCCCAAATTAAAAATAAAATGTACAAAAAATTTATAATTAACAGAAAATGCTTAATTATACCTGTGTGTTATGTTTGGTAGTGAAACCACTTCTGGAATCCAATCATTTCCATGATCATAATACACCCACAATATATCTGTAGTATAGTTGTCAGAAGGTCCCAACTCTGTGACATGTAACATTAAACCACTTTTGTGTGCTCCATGTGAATGAAGATAAAATCGGACCTAAACAGATAAATCCTCTTTATTAGTCTATGTAACATGAAAAATATGTGACATTATGCTTACCATGCAAGAATTGTAATATGGGGAAGATATGTTTCCATGCACTCTAGGAGGTGGATTAAAAATGACACTCTTCAAACCGGCTGTACTACCAAAACCAGTATTGATGGTGGCCATATTAACATACAAATATTTTCCAGTGCTGTTTTTGTATGTGTGGTCAAAATCAGGGCCAGTTCCGTTTGTTGGAGTCGAACCATTGTGTGGGATCCATTTCAGAATGTCATGCTCAACATTGTGCCATCCACACAAGTCTTGTTCAAAGTCACATTTTGCACCATATGGCATTTTGTCTAGTAAAAACAATTTAACACTTATTGTAAAAATATACCTATATTAATTAATTTTAGTAGCACATAAGCACATATACTTAAAACCTATACATCGTTACATGAACATAACAATATTAATATAAAATTTTAAAATAACTTAAAGTTAGGAATATATATACAGGTATCATGGTCAGTACTATACCTACTTTTTAATAATGTGTATCTAGATACTTTATCTTTTTTTTGTACTCTTTAAAGTAGGTTTGCATAAGTTTAGTTTTACTATCAATGTAATAATTTACTTTTGACAAACATTTCAGTTCAATTCATAATGGTGTAATTAAAAAAAGTATTTAAGTTCCATACTCCTGTATGCCGTGCAGATTCAGGGCTGAACAAAATACCTACTTTTCAAAAGTATTTAAATACTATACATTGAATCATTAAAAGTATCATCAAATGYTGAAGTATTTACATACAAATACAAAAAAATATTTCAAATAAAAAATACTTTCTTTAAATTATCAAATGCTAAATACTTTTAAAAATTATTTAAATACTATGTTGCCTTAGTTTTTTTTAATAAATCAGTGTAAAAGGTATTTTAAATACTAAATACCAAATACTMGAAAACACATTTTGTWTGATTAATTTTAGATACTTATTGGAAKAAGTAATTTAAATAGRTTAGTAGGTATTTGAAAATACTAAATACTTTGAGCTATGTGTKAGTTATAACCATRCCTTATGATACTCACCACAATTTTGGGTTTCATCATCTCCATTTTTACAGTCCCGTGTAATATCACAAACTTTTGACTTATTGAGACATTTAAGTGTTTCACTACAAATATACTGCATAGAGGTGCAATTTTTTGTGTCTTCTGTATAGCAATTTGTCATTTTAATGTTGTCAACAGCAATAACACTCTTGCTTGAAGAATTCGGCAACAGAATTTCTAAGATAAGATGAAATTTGCCTGAAACTTTTCCTACAGCTCTTTTGTAAACCGTCCACCTAGAAAAACAAGTAATTATAAGTAAATACACATATATTTTTTTGAAAATACTAAAGTTAAACCGTACTTTTTACTGTTGTCCCCATAAATTCTATCAGCCACCCAGTGCGTCTTATTTTGTGCTTCGATTACCAGTTTTATCTCGCCATTTTCCATAAAATCTTGATAAATGGATAACTCTATGTTGCAGCTCTCAAGTGTTGCATTGAAAAGTGGACTGGATAACTGAAGATTTGATGTTGGCCGCACAAAGAGAAAATGTCCTGTGAAAATAATATACGTTTATAATGTAGGAAAAGCAAAAAGACAAAATATATTAAKATTAAGTTTCTTTTCCTACTTAGGAAAACCTCTCTGCAAAACTGGCAACATGGATTGTTAAATCCGTCAAGGTCGTTATATTCGAAATACGGTCAGTGTTGCCAGTTGTAGTAGAATTGTTATATACTTAAGACAATACTATAATGAAGTATATGAGAATTTCGTTGTCAATTGCAGAATTTGTCAACGGTAGCTTAGTAACTCCATTACATAAAGAAGTGACATTTTCCATCTAAAAAATTATAATTTTTTTTTATCCCTTTTGCTGAATCTTTCTCGGAATTTTAAGGGAATTATAAATTTAACATGACAATTAAAGTAATCCAATTAGCACTCGTCATGCAAGTACGAATTGGTTTCTAATACATTAACACATGCAACTGAATGAATATGACAGGAGAGGAAAAGGTGCCAGGTAGGGTAAAATGTATTATCGTTGTCTGAATAATACTTTATTCAGACAACGGTATTATGATCGTGGTGATGGAATTTTATCTCATATCCCGGCAACGTGGCAACAGCGTGTTTGCTGATACCGTGGTGGGAGCCTGTAGCCTGTTTTGTCTAGTGTGATTTGCCGATGTGTATTTACGAATTATGATTTAAGTTTACATAATACTTAATACTAATACTGGTAATTATATTATTATTATTGTTGCATTTGAATCTTTAAGCTTCACTGCCGTTATTACTGCACAATGTCCACGCCCAGCATGGTTAATGCAGAAAATCTTGAAAAAAGCATCAACATAGAGTAAGTTGTTGAATCTTGTTTTCTTTTAGTACCTAATATTTTTTACCTCTTTTTAGAGATCTGGTAGGTGGAAAAGGTGCAGTATTTGAAGTAAACTTCGATAAAGCCCTGTCTGAAGGTGTGGAGCGTGATAGAGTTTATAATGAGCCTGAAGTTCTTCAGTATTGCAAAATGGAATGCCTGGGGTTGTCCGACGACTATAGTGAGGAACCGTTTGAAGAAATTGGTGCAAAGATGGAAAATCTAACACCAGATGGCAAAGTTAAAAAGCGCATTATTCGTGAAGGTTATGGTGATCCACCGGAAGAAGGAAGTGAGGTGGTGATCGATTATAATGCTTATACTGAATTCAATGATACCCCATTTGATTCCACTTACATTCGTGAAGAACCAAAGGTATTTACACTTGGGAGTGGTACCACCATTCTGGGTATAGACATTGGAGTACGTTCCATGAAACTTGATGAAAAAGCGCAGTTTCTCTTTCATTGTGATTATGCATTCGGTCATATGGGGTGTTTTGAACGCATACCACCGAAATCTACTGTTCTTTTTGAAATCGAACTTAAGAAGATCATGAACGTTGGAGCCATTGCGTCCTATAACAGCTTACCAACAGAACGACAAAAAGAATTTTCACAAATTTACAGATATGCACAGGCCGCTTGTGTCAAAGCCAAAGAGTTAGTTAATAAGAATATTAAGGCTGCTATCCGGGAATACAATATTGTCAGTGAAAAACTAGAAACATGCGAGATGCAGAATATCGAAGAAGAAGAAAAACAGCAGCAACTTTTATTACGTATCTATACGAACCTAATGGTATGTCACAATAAAGTTTCGGCTCCGAAGAAAGCATGCACGGCTGCCAACAAAATATTCTATATGGCGAAGGGCACAAAAATGGTTGTACCTACCAAAGTTTATTTTCATCAAGCAAAAGCATATCGGATGCTGGGGGAGTATGAAAGAGCAGCACAACGTTTAAAGATTGCACAAAGAAGGGATCCCCACAACACTGCTATTGCTGAAGAATTTGTAAGTCTTGAGAAAGAAAGAAAAGAAGCAGAAGAAAAGGAAAAAAGTATGGCTAGAGCTATGATAAATAGTAATGACAATAATAATAAGGAAGATGTTAAAAAGGTAAATTCTACACAATAGTGTTGTCATCTGTTGTATTAAGGCTAATATTAAAGGAGGAAACAAATCTTTCTGTTATCATATTATGTAAGGAATACCATTTTTTGGAGTTGACTGTGACTAAGAATGTAATTTTTGTTTTATACGTTGTTTGTACTTGGAATAAATTTTTATGTTTCACTCGTCTTATGATTATAAAATTCCGCACAACCTGATTTACTTATATTCATCTTATTCTATTAGCATGCTTTTACATGTCATTAATCAGATTAAAAAATCTGATGACGACAATAAGTAAAAATATATTATGTTCCAACCATTTACAGATGAAGAAAAGTTTGGATAAATGTGTGTAAACAGTAAGGTTTTACTATGAATAATGTTTGCATTTATTCAACTTCTAACATCTGATACAGTACCACCATCTTTAAATCTCTTATTAGTTAAAGCTTTGAATATAGAATATATAAATAATCAAAGGTTAAAACTATAATATGAAAAACCACCCTTGAAAAGAAAACTTGTATATTGAATTCTTCAGGTTATATTTATGGAGAATGGAAATTAGTAGGTAATACCTATTTTTATTCCTTTCAGTAGCTTTGCTAGGTACTAATTTCATTAAAGTTTTTTTTCTTACACCCAATATTTCGGTGGCAAAAAGTATTTATAGTTTTCCTTTCAATATTAAAATTGTCACTAGGGGTTACTAGAAAAAAGTAGGTGGCAGTCATTTTTGGCATTGTTCTTTAAACAAATCTGCCTTTAGCTCTGATACTGAAGGTTTTAAGGGTTCTCAGTCCGTTAAATTTTATAACGCACGTGGAAGTTTCCTCTGCCATTACAACTCTCAATGCAGTGTTCCCAGCATCCTAGCTCACGAGTAGTACTACTTAAGCAAAAATGTGACATTTGTAAGAAGTTGTCATACCATTCGTTTGATGGCACCATCAGTCAAGCATATTTATTAAATTTGCAGCTCCTTCGTTTTGCCATTATTTAGCAAAAACCAAATAGGAAAAATTTTGTTTCTAAACTTAAAATATAAAGACAAAAGTTAGTCGCTACAGTTCTTTTTACTAAAGCCATAAAGTGAAAAAGTGCAAACTTGATATCAAGAGATAAATGCATTTACCCACTGGTTTTTAAAATTTGCTGCAATGGTGAAAGAAGCAACATGAATGTTGATGTGCTTGGTAGACCGCAAAGACGTAAGTGTACCTAACAGAAATTGAGATTGCTCGGGCCGTCACTTTAATTCCGAGTGAGAAGACCGTTTCCGTTTAGTACGGTTTTGGGCTACCAGAGACTGCAGAACTACTGCTACAATGTTCCAAAATCGGCTGGTAGAGACCCCAGGAACCAGAATAATAATAAGTACCCAACAATACGCAATAGACTTCGCGAAGGTCAGTTTAGGGCAAGAAGACTAGCTACAGTGTCTCCTTTAACCCCTCAGCATCGCAGAGCAAGACGCTTGTTTGCCGAAGGACTTGTTCAATGGAATTTACAGCAGTGGAGCAACGTTTTGTTCACTAACGAATCCAGATTCTGTTTGAACCACGTTGACGGAAGAGTTCGGGTTTGTAGACGCCCAGGGGAATGTTATATAGATCGACCCTACTGTAGAAGAAAAAGAAAGGGTTCCTTTTGGAGGAGCGGCGATTATGATTTGGGGTGGAATAACTTTAAATGGGCATACAGAACTGGCGGTCTATGACTGTTTTACAACCACATGCGGTACCATTTGCTGATAATATGGGTCCAGAATTTGTACTGTAGCAAGATAATGCCCGCCCACACATCGCCCGAATAGTGAAATTTTTTTCAATACCCATAATATTGAAATTATGGACTGCCCTGTTCGCAGTCCCGACCTTAATCCAATTGAGCACGCCTGGGACCTACTTGGGTAACGATTAAAGGAACGCCAGCCAATCCAAAACCTTCAACACGTTGAAGAAAATGTCTTGGAAGAATGGGAGTAGCTGGATCCTAACGTCGTAAGAAATTTAATTGAAAGTATGCCTTCGGCGTTGTGCAGAAGTTTTACGAGTTATTAACAGTTACTGTAAATTTTTGCTGTTTTATTAATGCTTTTAATAAAACGATAAAGCGTTTAATCGTACACATTTTTACATTATTTATTTTCCCCCTATACAACAGGAGCAAATTATAACAACTTTGTATTTAGATTGTTACAGAACAATTTAAGACAAATAAATAAATCAGAATTGTAACAATTAACTATAACAAAAAAACTATAAACATTTTTAGAAGTGGCTCTTTTTTCGTTTTTTAGTGTATTAAATTTATACATAAATTACCTACTCTTTTAATAATAAATTACCTCTTTTATAAAAATTATAAAATAATTTAGTCATATTTTAATTATATTCTTATTTATGGTAATTATATTTTAAGAAGGAAATAATTAAAAATATATTATWACAATATTTTTATTAGCAATTWGGCATCAGTTATTTATTCAGGTATAAATGTGGGGAGGGTTCTTTCAACTACAGTTATTATTAACAAATATGCGTATTATTCTTTTTCCGGTAGCTCAAGGATTTTGGATTGATTATTATCCTCGTTWCCATTGACGTTCTGATATATATTGGTTAGTTGCTGTACTAATTGGTAGAAGGGTTGATAATTGCAAAGGTTTATTAATTTTTGTTGCCTTGATGAATTTCGTGAGGCGAAGGTGATCGATATTGTCATCAGATTTTGCAGCATTACCTACCTATATATTACAAAAAATATGTGTATTCCATTATGGAACAATGTTTATACAGGACAGTTTTCTTGTTGAAATACTTGAGTCGTTCCAAGTCGGGTAGTTTCTTTTCTTAATAGTTTTTTCTTTTTTTTAAAGCGCAGTAGTAGCGTCACTAAATATATTATAATTTATATAAAAGACGCTAGTATTATTAAACGAGTAGGCGTTTCACTTATTTATAAATACCATATACTAAATAATTAATAAAAAAATATTTACCAAATGTTTAAGTTTAAAAGCCATACTATGAACAATAAAAAAACTGATTTTTGCTTCCTTTGACCTTGAATATCTTAAGACGCGGACACAATTTTCAGCCAACATTTAAAATGTCAAAGGTTTATAGAAGTTTATAGCTTCTTATTGTTATCTTTCATTACGAAATTGACCCCTGATGATTTGCCTGGGATAAATCAAACGCATTTCACCTAATTACTACCACAATTATTATACAATTAATTAATATAGGTACCATAATTCAAAGAAGTTGTGGTTTTTTTCTGTAAATGAAAAGCATGATAAAGGCAAAAGTCGCACAAAGCCTGCGAGAATTGTGGATCGTACCAGTCCGTGTTATAAATAATTGGGGCATTTCAGTTAAATGCAAGTAGACAGTCTGCCTATTTTAAACTTGCGCTGGTAAACTGCGTAGAATTTCTGCAAATGCTATAAACGCTAAATACATTTGCCAAAATCGATAGAAATATAGTCGCTTAACTATCTCACATTATAGCTAAATATATACATATAGGTAGTAATGAATATATTCAAGTGAAACACTGAAATTTCTCCGCTAGAAAAGTAAATATACTTACACAAGAATAGGCGACTTAAGCTTTATTGTTTACTAATACGTAGCAGTGAGTGATGAAGTGGTTCCACAGCTTGTTTTTCCGTTTGGCACAATATTATTAGACTGCGGCTTTAATTAGTTGCTTAAGAAACATACGTAATAAAACCACAAAGATTTTTATTTGTACCCAAATTACTGATCAGTTTTTGGAAATAAAATAAAAACGTTTTCTTCCTTGGAGCTTTTTAAAGCAAGCCACTGGTAATCTTACTTTTGATTATTTACTTAAAAATACATATTTTAATACACAGCGTTTTCTTTATTATACACCTGTTGGACGTCTGTAGTAATGCACAAAACATAAGAATAAGTATTTAATTTTACAAATATACGTGGTAGATAATGTATACCATATAGGCACCGAATGGGCCATTGAAAACAAGCCACTCGAGTTATTCACACTTTGACTCCATAGTCCATCAAATCTCTTTACAATAAGTATTTCGTTTTATAATTTGGTGCAAAAGTTAGCGAGAAATACCATTTCAAAAATTGTATTTTACTTATTAATTAATTAAATGCTTGAAAACACACATGAAACAACACAATCCCTAATCAAAACGTTCTCGGAAAATTTGCAGCTATTATCTGGCATAATTTAATGGAACTTGTCTATAGTACGTTGGGGGTGACAAACTAAAGCAGCTTTTTGGGATGAAGGCTTTAGTCGCCGAAAAATTGCTCAAAGAATTAACCAGTCTCGTAAAGTTGTCGCTGATTATTTGAGAAACTCTGAACAGTATGGCATAAACAAGAAAGGTGGTCCTAAAAAAAAATCGCCCAGAGCTGCAAGAAGAATTATTGTTACAGCGAGTAACACTTTAACAGGTCGAAAAAGAATTGCCCAACAGTGAGTTGATGTTTCAAAATGGACTATAGGTAGGGTTCTGAAGAAAAGTGAACAGCACATCTTGATGGTCCAGATGGTTTTAATTGTTATTGGCGAGATTTGAGGAGAGAACCTGAGTATCTTTCAAAACGAAACTTTGGAGGTGGTACGTTAATGGTATGGGGTGCCTTTACAAAAGCAGGAGTTTTAACAATGGCTTACCCGTCAACACGAATGAACAGTCGAGAGCACATTCAAGTTCTTGAGACAAATTCAATGCCCTTTTTAAATAACCATTACGAGCGAGATTCTATTTTCCAACAAGATAATTCGAGCATTAATGTCAGTAGGGAGTCGATGGCTTGGTTTGCCAACCAAAATGTCGAATTGTTAGAGTGCCCTCTTGTTCACCTGGCATGAACCCAATTGAAAGCATTGGAGGTATCTTAGTTCGGCGAGTATATGCGCATAAGCAACAGTATGTCACCATGAATAAACTCAAAAATTAATTAGAAGAGGTTTGAGCCAATTTGGAACCAAGGATATTAAATAATTTGGTTGGAAGGATGTTTTTGAGCTAACTAGGAAGAATGGAGGCCAAACCCATTATTAATTTACGAATGTTTTGTTAAAATTTGTTCAATTCTGTGTGAAACTTAAATGGCGATATAGTTGTGCACCAGTCAAATTTAAAAAAAAATTCTTTATTAAAATACAAGAACTGTTAATAAATGACTCTGAATAGTCTATTTATGCTCCCCAGTTTAGCATATGTGAAGCTGGATAACAAGAGAAGCGAGGAAGATCATGAAGAAAATTGAGGGAGGCGGTGTTGGATGGAAGACTGCAGGACCAAGAACATCGAGAACTGGAAGAATAAAGCACAGAACGGAATACTATGGAAGAAAAGAGTAAAAATCCAGAACTGTACAAAGGCTATTACATATGAATCTGGCAAAGAACTGGGTTAGATGGCGTAAACGTTACTCTTTTAAATGAGCTTATAAGAAAAAGGCAAACGGTGTCAAGTCCATTAAGGAATTTCTTCCAATCCATCGATTCAGGAACGTTTCATTTAAAAGCTAACTCATGGATAACGCATAATGTGGAGGAGCTCCACCTTGTTGAAAACCTAACAAATTCATAATGTACCTAAGTAGGGATCGTCGGTTTCTATAATTTTGCTAAATGTTGGATAACAAAATTTTGTAAAAAAATCAAGTACGTTTCTCTAGTTAGAGTATAGCTAGAAAAAAACGTCTAGCATCCCCAAAAATGTCTGTCCAAATATTTGTTAATTTTTCTTCACGGTTTAGTGCGCCGCTATTCATGGAACAGCCTCGGACCAACCACAGTTGTTATTGTAACGATTTAGAATAACATTTATTTATGTAAAGAGATTTTAATAAACATTAATTAATTCTTAACTACTCTTTTCAGAAAATGTCTTAGTTATCTTTTACTTTTAAGTCATTAACGTGGTACTTCCTGCTTTTATAATCATAATGAAACGAATATCCAGCTAACATCTATGTAACGATTGTGGGGTTGGAGGGTAAAACAGGTGCAGAATAGAAAAAACAGATTAAGTTTTGTATTTAGAAGGCATCTTGTTCCGTAAAGTTATGCAACGGAGCTAGCGATGTTTGCTGAATGAAGTACCACTGTTCGTGTCATTTGCAGAAGTGCAGACAAACTACGGTAAAAGATGAGCCTCATGACCAGTAAATGTTTCTCCTTAACATATTGTTACGATGTGAACAAACCAATGCCTACGAATTAGGCAATCAGATCGACAAATGGCGACAAATGAAGCGTAACCTTCGAGCATGATCAATGGGTTGAATGTTCTTGAACGTGTTTCCGGCCATTCAGGTTTACCTGTTGGTATAAAAGGGACTGTGAATGCGTCTGAMSTGAAAGGCGTTACAGCAAGCGAACMAGGCGATTTAAAGTATTTTCACTGCCAAGGTTTTGATTTAAMGTATTTCGGTACTGGCGTTTAAATAAAAGAACTTAAGTTAGAAGCTGTACGTTGGATCACTTCCGCGGTATTGAAGTATCATTTAGCAATAAGTTAAATTTTAGCTGGACTTATTCCTATGTAGCTAGTGTGCATTTCCTTAGAATCTTATGCAAAAGTTTCTGGATTTCGTTTTACTGAGTTAGATATACATGGGCGATGAACATATTTTAAAAAAGTAGGTATCTATGTATGTACGAAATATAATTACATTTGCAAGTGTAAGTGCACTAACAATCAATACTTACAAATTCTGTGGTATGCTGAAGTTTGTTCTAATTTTAATTTTGAGTAAATTCATACAAGTTGAGTTCAAAGTTAACTAAATTTGATGAGCAGTTATGTTGGCTACCCCGGACATTTGAAGTGACTGAAATTTGAAGGTCTCCATAAAATATTCGATACACGTCAATTTTTGCTGGATACTGTATAGCGCGAATATAAATGTATTTTAATAATAGTAACTGTGATACTTACGCGAAATTTGAACAAAATCAAGCTGGTACGGTTTGTTTATTCAAATAAAAAAATGTATTATATCTACTCGTATAATATTAGTGTAGGTAGGTCACCAAGACGAGACGGACTCTGTAGCTCCTTTTTAATATTAAACATTTAGAAATATGTACGTTTCATATATAAGCTCTCTGCAATATAAAATTATTTTGTATTATACATGCGTAGTATCCCATTTTCTCTGGGCAGTCACAAACTTATATATATTTTTTAAATAGAAAGCCCTGTATTATTTTCCATTTATGAATTTCTTGCCAAAAATAAAGCTCACTTTGTTAATAACACATGAATTTCTATTTTGTACCGTTTCTATCACATTTGAAGTTATCTCTAGCTATTGTACCAAACATTTTGATTCGCTGGAATGGTTTCCTAAGAGTTTAAATTTCGCAATTTTCTTTGACGGATAACTCATTTTTTTAATGAAATGGTATATTTATTTCCACGTCACTAACGTTTAATAATAATACTTTTCTGTTGATATAAGGTTGCAGGTAACGGTTTTTCAAATTTTTTTTTACGATTTTTAATAAATATCACGTTAGCTTTGCTTGTTGATTGTCAGTTGTTTTTTCTTGTTTGTGTAAGACGTTCTATTGCGCAGAAGACGCCCCTGGATCAACTGAGCCATCTTTTAGCAATGAGGTAACAAATAAATATCCTTAAAGCTGTGTTCTTTTTAAGTAATTATTCATTGGCGAGATTGCGGAAGTCATTGTTTCATCAGTGGAACGGAAGAAATTATACATCAGTTTTAGTTGAGTGATAGTTAACAGTTAACGACGTTTCGGTAATAGATTTTTACTGCCATTATCAAGTTGAATGTTTATTTAATGAAAATAGGGCATCGCTGATGGAAAATCGTGGTGTTTTTTGCTTTTTGGGAATGTGTATGTGTACTGCCGGAACCATGACCTGCTCTAACAGTTCTCATAGCGCGTGATGGTTATGGCTCATAATTATCTTTGTATATCTCTAGCCATCATAATGGCTTCTACATCAAGTAATAATGACGAAAATTTGATGAAATTATAATATCAAGCGGTATAAGAGATACCTTTTAAAAACAAACCTATGTTTAAGGGCAAATATCTCAGTAGGCGGGCGTCATTTAAAGAAATACTATACGATGAAATGATGTTATTTTTACAAAAACTTCCGAGATTGCCTTCAAGTTCTGGCACACCCTGTAGGACTTACGTTGGAGAATTGCTCAAACGAATTTTATTAGATTTTAGGAAGTTGCTACGATTGGTTGCAAATGGTTGGTAACATTTGCTTTCAAAACAGTTTTATTTTTCATTCTAGGATATTTTTCAAAAAGTATCATAAAGTGAATCGAAAAATGAGCGATGTTTTATATACAAGAAAAGTCGCAGAAATACCTGATCTGATGTCATCGTTGTTTAAAAAGAAAGTATCATTCCTGAAAGAAGTTAGTACCCGTTAAGGCAGCTAGGTGGCTTTGTCATCATGTCAGTGTAATGCTGACATGACAGATGGCATTGCCATCCTAAATTCTTACTTACATCATATCATTGCTTTGGTATATAAGCAAAACCAGTTCTATGCCGTGCTGTCCAGTGCTGTCTACACTAGACCTAAACTGCACTGATGAACTGTAATGACAGCGAAATAGATCTATCTGCAGTTGGTTGAGGTGTAGACAGCACAGCATAGACATGCATTTTAATGTATGTCGGTTCTTGCCCACTAGCAAAAATTGCCGTGGGGGCCTGCTGTCAAATTGAAGTATGCAGTTGCATGCCAATTTGTCAGGCTACAGGTCACTTCCTTCAGGAAGTTAGTAACCGTTAAGGCAGCTAGGTGGCTTTGTCATCATGTCAGTGTAATGCTGACAGATGGCATTGCCATCCTAAATTCTTACTTACCTCATATCATTGCTTTGGTATATAAGCAAAACCACTTCTATGCCGTGCTGTCTACACTAGACCTAAACTGCACTGATGAGCTGTAATGACAGCGAAATAGATCTATCTGCAGTTGGTTGAGGTGTAGACAGCACAGCATAGACATGCATGTTAATTCTTATAATTTATAAGGCTTAAGTTTGAATGAAGTTTGATGACGCTACGTTGTTTAGTATTTGTTTGAGAGCCATTAATAATGAACGTTCTCGGCGAATTTGTAAACATGAAAAAACTGGTCATCATTATGTTATACAATACTGTCATAGGAAAGTCCAACCAATATCGAAGCGTAGCTAGATTCTACTGTGGGGGAGTCTACTTCTTCCCTTACAAGACGTACAGTGCAGTGGTCGACCAAATGAGGTGAGAAGGCGAAAATCCACAAAATGGTATTAGATAGCCGTCGACTGAAAGTGCGCGATCTAGCAGGCATGGATTGTATTTCAACAACTGCTGTACATCGCATGTTTACTGAAAATTTGGACACGAGAAAGTTGTGGGCAAGATGAGTGCCGCGATTACTGACAACAAACAATCAAAACAATGGACTAAATGAGGAGAATCGGCTCAAAGACAGTGTCTTCTGCTGGTAGGAACATAGGAAAAACAATTAATTATGTGAAGTTATTGCACCATTATTTTGACGAATACAACAAAAAATTAGGCAAAAAGGAAACTCTTGTTTCATCAAGACAATGCACTAGTTTACACATATGTTATCGCCATATCCAAAAATCAATCAGTTAAAGTTCGAATTGCTTCTTCATCCAGCCTGGTCACCAGATTTAGCCCTCCACTACGCCCGCTTTAGGGGTGAGTAACCAGGACTTTTTACCCGAGGCGACAAAATTTAGGGGCAGAATTCTGGCTATGAGTGTGAAAAAGTAGATGTGTGGTTTTCCTTCACAAAAAATTTCAATACGTATGCCAATTGAATTGTTTTTAAAAGCATTTAGAAATGTAAAAAACTGTATGGCCAGCTTTTTATGGCTGTACTAGGCGCAAACTGTTTCTTATTGGAACTCTTCAAAAAAACAGTCAAGTGACCGCATTGAGGACGGATTTACCGCAGTTACTAGGCGAGATAGAAAATGGAATTTACATCTTACTAGAGTAAATCCTGGAGTTAAGCCAGATCTATGCATAGGTATATAAAGCGGAAGATTCAATCTTCAGTCAAGGATGAAATTAATTTACACATCGAAGTCTCCAAGTTAAATTCAGAGCGCCCGAATGTTTATAGTACTTTTTAAATAACAGCATATTTGTTATATAGGTATATAAGAACTAACGAATGCTGAATTTTCGCCATAAGAAGTAGGCGTCAGAGAGCTTTTTGATTCGGAAAAAATATCAAAATCACATAACTTTTCCCAATCAGCCAACGTTGCGGCGGATTGCTTAGAGCATTTGTATTAAAATGTAAGAGGTGGTTGATGAAAGAGTATAATAACATTGTATTGACTAAAACATGGCTTAATGACGATTATTTAAGTTCGGAGTGTTTTGATGAAATATAGAATATGTATCGGAAGGATCTACCAGTGAAACCCAGTGACGAATCTAAAGAGGGTGGCGTGCCAATCGCTTGTGTCTTTAGTGTATTTTGATTTTGTTTTAAACGAAGAGTTATGGGTGCGTGTTCAATGCGGCAGCATGTTTTTCATCATTGAGTATTACTATTTCACCCTAATTCACTATTTCGACCTACGTGAATAATATTAAAGGCAGTTAGAAGAGTAGACTTATTGTGATACTGTTTGTACCATAGGGGACTATTATCTTCCTGGTGGCTCTTCGATTATGAAAATGATTGTTGTTATTTAATGCATTATGTAACTTATGTTATAGACCAATTGTTCCGCCTTTGTGTAACTGTTGCAAGCTACATTTTGCAAGGCGCCGGCGATAGTACTGAAGGCTGCAGATCAATCTCACCCCACAGCTCTGAAATGTGAGTTTTCTGCAACCTTAAAGTTGATAATTCCACAAAACACTATACAATATGTTAAGAACACCCCCACGCGTTTTGTCATATTAAAATGTATCAAATAATTAAAAAATCGACAGATTAATAGTATACGTCAAAGCAATAGTTGTGTTCACTCTCCTGAGAGGCGGCAAACTGATTTAATCGATAATTTGCATAAGCGCCCAGGATGCACGGATCATTTATAGAAACCCTGTATAAATGTACCAGCTTAACAATTAGTGCTTTTTGATTACCTTGGTTTTAAACATGCACCGTATCCTATAGTGAATGAACATATACAAGCCGTATACTGGCAGTTTCTTGACCCGCTTTATAATAAGGTTAAGGTCAGATGTGTAATAAATAAAAAAAATAAACATTCTAGCTGTAATAGCAAAATGGTTTGATAACGCAACAAAATCTCTTATAATAGGCATAAACGTTTCAAAAGTGCTATAGAAGTAACGACAATGTTTTGTTTCGAGAGCTAAGAAAATGACGGAAAGCCAGCACTCAAACCTACAGAAAACAGTATATTTATGGAAATGAAAACTTATTTTAGTTTACCAGAAACTATATTTTATGGTAATCTAACGGAGAGTAGTGCTCTTAAGATATCTAATCTTTTCGCTATTATTTTCAAAGCAGCAGCGTTTGCACAACCGCGTCAATTACAAAGCTGAATCTCTGAATACCTGTTTCTTGTCGACACCTTATTATCAGAAAACAGAAAAGGTATGTCTACAGGCACTAATTGATATTCACAAATTTTGTATAAGTATAACTCCTTGGAATTACGAAATAGCGTTGAAAGTATTTACACTAATATTACAAAATGTTTTGGTACAGTTAATATGGATCGACTATTTCGCAAGCTTGAATCATGGATTTGAATTCTAGAGAAAATAAAAAATATGTGATTTAATCACTGAATGTATAGGTATAGGTCTTTTTGTCTGAGGCGAGGTAACCGCTAGAGCGAACGCTTCCGCTTCCGAATTTAAAAAAAAATGACTTGGTGGAGAAGATTTGCCTTTAATGAGCAAGTGGAGTGTGTGCAGTAGTTGACGGCTATTTTGAGGAGTATTGAAGGCATTCAACTTCCCTGAGAAAAATGCATCGAACTAAAAGAAGACAAATTCTTTGTTATATAGGCAGCGTATTCCTGGGACTACCCTCGTAAATGCGTTGCTTTAGATGACAAACGGCGAATGTTCCTTAAAAATAATCTCGAATTTTGCCTACAAGAAAGTTACCTGTTTTGTTTCCATCGGCGTCGCTGTCGGGGTCAGTGGCATTGAGAAGTTCTCCAGCTGTACTAACTTTAAACCCGTTGGCAATGTCTGTTTTSCACGTCCATGAACAGGGTGATTRGAAATTGCATTCTATTTCCGATGCGACATGGCTGGAAGTTTCCTTTTTGTTCGTCGTCATCAGCTGGCGCATCTTGTCGGTGCTGATGTCCTGCTGGTTGTGCTGCTGGGTGTTGATTCCCCCAAATCGGGAGTCGGAAAGGACGTGTGCTGTTTCGTTGCCTGGATGCTTGGGTTCCAGCCTGGGATCGTTGAGCATTTGTTCCTTCTTCTTTTCGGCTTCGACTCTTTTACGCAGATCGGCGATCTTGCCACCTGCCTTCTGGGCGTAGCGCCTGGTTCGTATACCTTCCGCAAAATAATATTCTAAACTTTCACTGGAGTTACTTTTACTTGTATTGCTACTTGGACGTTTATGCATCACTTTCGTTTTAAAGTTACTGTTCGCCTTTTTATTAGCACCTTTTTTGAATTCGGAACTGCCGCTAAAAGTACGGTTTGTGTTTCTGGAATAGTCACTGTTACCATCTTTGTCTTCTTCACTGGCGACTTTATCATAATACATTAAAAGCAACACTATCAACACTAACTTGTACGTCGACGCCATTTTACTTATTTATGCGGTTTCTGGTATTTGTTTAGGAATTTCAAATGCCGAAATTAACCACTCCATGGCAGTTTATTATCCTTTTCCATTTCACCAGTAGTATAAACTCCCACCTGCAAAATAAACCTGATGGGTTACTATTATTGACAGATATTTTTATTGGAAGCAAAGCTACTAACGTTAGGATATAGAAATGCGGCAGCATAAAATACGCAAAATCAAAATTTTAGAGCTGACGGTAACCACTTCTATTTTATACAGAAGTACAACTTATATACTACATATGCTTCATAGAGAAGTTAGCTTTCGCCCTCTTTTTACAGTCTAGCTAGACAAAATGAATATAAAGCCAGTAATCAAAATATGGAGATGTTTAAAAAGACCGGACTCACCTGGTATTTGGGCATTTCGTGCTTTTTCTAATCAGGTGTCCCGTGCAACTGTTTTATTTTCGTTACGCCATAAGACAGAAGTCATCTTAAAACCACGTAAATATACTATTAAACGCGTATTTCGGTCGCGTCACGAAAACGACTGTCTAGCTCCGGTGGCACCTTGCACTGCGTCCGTATCTTTAATTTAAAATTGCAGTCATTAGTGCGAGAGATGTAAAAATATCTTGGTACAACCCATGTCGACGTCTGTGTGTTGGGCCAAAATTTGTAACAGAGGTGCACGGCGATTTCCTTGCGCTAGAGTGAGACATATACAGGGTATCGATTTTTGCCGGCAGTCGGGTTCGGAGCAGCATGAATGAGAACAGGAGATGAGACGACGTCAGCGACATCTCCAGGGATGCTGCGGAAATCATTTTAATTTTAGACCGAATCTGTCTCGATGCTTAAAAGATATATCACTTCAATTTTTAATAAACAGCAATATTCCCTTATGTTGGGGAAAATGGTTTAATATATTTAATTTCGCTACTAAATAATAGGTATTATTATTATATTATTACAATCGTATATGCGCTTTCCTACTTGCACAATTTAAAAGGCTTCAGTGCACTCAACAGGAAATGAGTGAACACTCCAAAGACGTCAGTTGCTAAATTAAGTAGCTTGGAAAAATAGAACTCAAGATGAAATTCGCAAGTGCGCAAATTATACAAAACCGCAGTGTTTATTTTGGAGAAGAAGTATAAATATACCTCTTAAGCAAATAAAACATTTTTGGGAAGCTTGGAAATGCCGTGTGCTTTTACAAGTATCAATAAGTATCAAACACATTATAAATAAAACATTTAAAAAATTTAGGTATATTTTTTCTATTTCGTGTAAACTGAAAACAAAACAAGCGAGCCGAAATTTAAAATAAGTTATTTTAGCAACAAATTACTGATGTTTATCCTTGATTGTGCTCGTCATTATTCATTAACAGTCAACTGATATAACAATTAATCACATACGCAAGTCTTTTGGCTCGTGCAGCGTGTTTATATTTGCATATTCCTTACGTAAAAGTACGTAGCAATAGCAGGTTAATAATTAACTACATACTTCCAAAGGTTACTTTTCTAAAGCCTTCTTTACAAATTATGATTTATGAGAATGATGTACAGTTATTAATGTTAATGAAACGATCTGTAGCTATAAGTCGCATTCAGCACGCTAAATTTCAGCATTATTTACGACAAAGTGTGTAGCTCCTAATGTTCATATAGTTGTAGATACGTGTAGTGTCTAGTGACCAAAAATTGCACAATATTTATCTAGTCTGTAATAATTTTTCAACCCAGTATTCAAATGCAGACGTTTCATGAATTTTTATATCACAACAGTTAAAAAAATTTGCTGTTATTTTATGTAGGTACCTATTTTATAAAATATGTTTACAGAATCAAAGAGTTTCATTATTACTTGTTTAACTTTTTGCATATCCAATGACTTCTAAAATTCGCGAGCATTTGAAAACGAAGTTGCTTTTCCACATACGCTATTATGATGGAGTGCTTTAAACTCAGTTGTCCTAAGACGTTTCTTTACTACCTAGTTAACTAGTGGTATTTACTATAGTAAAATATTTATAAAATGTACCTATATCTAGAATTCCTGTTTACTAAAATATATTATACCTATTAGAATCAGCAGAACTTCATAATTTTGTATACCGGAAATTCACATTTTAATTACCTAGGTACCTATCTTATTTCTGCGAAAAATGAAAACAATTTTTGAGCCACAAACAGAACCACACAGTCTTTATTTTTTTCTAAAAACTACGAAAACTACTATTAGGTACAATAAATATAAATTGAAAAATAACTACCTATAAGTTGAACTTTTAACCAAAAATACAGTAATTTTATAAATAAATAAAACTTATTTCATTTGATTTAGCTTTATCAAGCTTTGGCTTACTGTTATTTAATTATAAAAAAACACAAGATGCAGGTATACAGCAGATTATGTTAGCATATCTAATCGTTTTTCACTTCCCATTGTTGTGTTGTTGTATTTAATATTATAAAAGTTTTACAGATACATTTGGAGATTGCATTGCTTAAATCGTTAGGAACTGGGTTGGAACTGTTAATTATTATATAAGCAAATATGTTCAAATACACTGCCGTTGCAAAAATTTCGAGTGCAATACGCAATAGCAAAACATAGATCTGCACATCTCCAAATAAAGAAGTATACACCAGTATGGGCTCGTTGCACAAACGTGTTTAATACGCGGTCGTTGCCTAGCAACGTCATGAATCCGGTGTTCTAATTGGTGTTGCTATAGCAACGACCGCGGATTAAACTCGGATCAAACTTGATCCATGTTTCTGCAAACTGGCCTTTCGGTCGTTGCCTAGCAACGTCGTGAATCCGGTGTTCTGATTGATGTTGCTATAGCAACGACCGCGGATTAAACTCGGATCAAATTTGATCCATGTTGGGGTAACCGGGCGTGTGAGAAAAGACAATCCAGTATTTAAAGAAAATTGTTTCCTAAAATTTTTATCGTTTTGATTTGAAGCATTGTCACAGTAACTTTTGTTTGAAATAACCTGATGAATTGTATTTCTTATGCTTCACTTATTGAATAACATATAACATAATGTAAGTTACATGCCTTGTATGTTAGCAAGTCGTTTATTGGTGGATTTAGCTTAAAAATCGTTCTGGAAGAGAAYGTAGTGTTTATTKAGAAATTTTATACCATGTGGCAATGCTGCACTATTTGTTATTGATTTCGTCTGATACCGTCAAATGTGAAAACGTGATTCGTCAAGCGTCATGCGTCAACGTCAATGTGGACTGTTATTACTCAAAGGCGTGGGAAGTCCCAAAAATTTGACTTTTGAGTAATAAAAAAATACCGTGCAATTTATACCAAGTATCCACCCTAGTCACTCAGTTCCTCAACCTACAACGAGCATAATAATTTGAGCACATAACCCGCTTTACGTTCCCCGCTACGACTTCATTTTGAAAATTTTACTGCAAATTTATGTGAAACATTAAATTATTTTGATAGGGGCTTAGTATTCTAGCTGAATTAGTGCGAGCCTGCCATTTGCTATGACTGAGAGAGGCCGTTTTGGACCACTAATAGGTTCAATTGATGAGGGAACATCTAGCACGCGATTTTTGGTAATGATCAAGTTTTAAACGACATTTACTACTTTTACGATTTCCAGGTGTTTGCAGCTCAAACTGCTGAAGTTTTAACTTATCATCAGGTTGATATACCTCATATTAATCTGCACGAAGGATGGGTTGAACAAGATCCAGAGTTTATTCTTCAGGCAGTATTAGAAACCATAAATGTAACGTGTGATAACTTAAAGAAGCTTGGGATTAGCCCTGAAGATATTGTTACTATTGGTATTACTAACCAGCGAGAAACTACCGTCGTATGGGATTCAGAGACTGGTAAATCCCTTCACAATGCAATAGGTGGGTATCAGGAAACTATTACTAGACTTTTAGAGAAAAATTTTGCTTCGTAATGCTTCTTTAATCAACATGGTTTTTAGTTTGGCTAGATATGCGAACTGCTTCAACTGTGGACAAGATACTGGCCAAACGGAAACGTGATAAAAACTTTTTAAAGCAACAGTGTGGCCTACCGATAAGTCCTTACTTCAGTGCTGTGAAATTACGATGGTTAATGGATAATGTACCTGCAGTATCCAAAGCAATTGAGCAAGGTCGTTGCTTATTTGGAACTATAGATAGTTGGTTAATATGGGTATAAACTCTGTATTATTGTTATTTGTCCCACAATTTTCGTATATCTCTTATTAGAATCTGACTGGAGGTTTAAGTGGTGGAGTTCATATTACGGATGTTACAAATGCCTCTCGAACAATGCTGATGAATATACAAACTTTGAAATGGGATCCAAGTCTTTGTAAAGTGTTTAATATTCCTATGGAAGTGTTGCCTGAGATTAGAAGTTCTTCTGAGATCTATGGACATATGACTCAAAGTGCGTTAAAAGGCGTACCAATTTCTGGAGTAAGTAGAAAATTTTTTGTAACAATTGTGTTTGCCAATCATGAATATTTTAATTCTTAATGTAAAGCTGTCAACATGTATATGATTATAGATGCTTTAAAGCCCTGTATCTTTGTTGAAGTACCATCAAAAAAATCAAAGCTGATATTGAGTTAACACCTCTAGGGTAAGGAGAGTTCATTTGAAATCTTCATTTCTTAACATCTTAAATTATAAAATTAGTGACGAAAGATATTTTTGTGGTAAAAAATAAATAAAAGACCTGTCTCTTTTGTGTACTGCTCGTTTAGTTTGAATAAGATAGCTATGGACAATAACGATAAATGTTTTCAGCGGTAATAACAAGACGGTCTAGTTAAAAATGTAATTTTTAACATAAAACTTTGTATAATTATTTATAAAAAATAGTATAAATAGGGAACAAAAAATGCACTGTAATAACATATCACTTAAAGCCAATTAGAAACTAACAAAACATTTTGAGCACATTAAATAACACCAGTGAACATTGATGCAAATAGTTTCATAACAAAGTCTTCTTTCGCTAGATAGCAGTTTTCAGGCACTTGGGTAAATATTAAATCATTGCCGTTTATTTTAATCTGCCTTTTTTTACCAGTTTAACTCAAATTTTTCACAGTTTCCTTTTTAACCCACCATGCCCTAATTTTTCTAAAGCTAAGTGATAAATTAATAAATAAATATTTATGCAATATATAAATGATATAACGATAATGGCAGAATATGGATCCACGAAAACTTTACGTGAGACTTATTAACAGTTTTCGATCTCCTTTCATGGATAACAATGGTCTTTATTATTATTTTTCAATTGTGGGTGCTTTCCATACTTGTGATATTTAGTCAGTTAGTACTTACATTATTACATAGTAAACTTTGCAGTACATATGCTGCTTTGACCTCTATTTTGAAAAGGGCTTTGATAGCACAGTTGGTTAGCACGCTTGACTAGTGTTCAAAAGGTCTCAGGTTCAAATTCCGGCAAAGCTGGCAATACTTTTTCAGTATATTATATACGCCTGTTAACCCATTAACTATATCCTATGTTTATTAAAAATGAATTCAGGCAGGCAATAATTAACTTACATTATTGTATAAAAATGTATGTCATTATGCAAGAACTAGAAACACTGTAGCTGAAAAAAAAAGCTACTACCCCTAAAATTGATTTGCTGCTTTTTTAGTGTCTTGGAGATCAGCAAGCTGCCTTAGTTGGTCAGATGTGTTTTCATACTGGCCAAGCGAAGTGTACTTATGGTACAGGCTGTTTCCTTCTTTATAATACGGGTACATCGGTAAGATAAGTTGAAACATTGTTAAAATGATACTTAAGGTGTCAATTGTAGCTGGTGCAATCCAATCATGGTCTCTTGACAACAGTGGGTTATAAAATGGGACCAGACAAAACAACAGTATATGCTTTAGAAGGTTCAGTAGCTATAGCAGGTGAGCTATGGAAGAACTGACGTACCTACATAATCAGTTGATTTTGAAATTTGAAACCCACAGGAGTTGCACTCAAATGGTTGAGAGATAATTTGGATTTGCTGAAAGATGTTAGTAAGTCTGCTGAAATAGCGGAATCAGCTGGAGAAGTTGGTGAGGTGTATTTTGTGCCAGCATTTTCTGGCCTGTATGCTCCTTACTGGAGACAGGATGCCAGGAGGTAAGACAACGTGATTGGTTATTTAAGAAACTATATTTTTATTTACAGTGTTATTTGTGGATTGACAGAAGAAACCAAACCAGCTCATTTTATCAAAGCTGCCTTAGAGGCAGTGGCATTCCAAACCAGAGATATATTGGAAGCGATGGCTTTGGATTGTGGCCTTAAACAATCAAAACTATTAGTAGATGGAGGAATGACGGCAAACAACTACCTCATGCAAATACAGGCTGACTATTGTTCCATTCCAGTAGGTGAGAATAGTTATATTCTGGAAATTCTGACTTTGCTGTTATAATTGTTACAATTTCAGTTAGACCACTAATGGCTGAAACAACTGCACTAGGTGCAGCCATCGCTGCGGGAAATGCCAAAGGCATAGGTGTCTGGGACTTGGACAATGTTCAACCTGTTCCTAGTGATACCTTTAATCCTACAATGACAGATGATGGTGAGTAGTTCTCATATTGTAAATTACAAGTGTCAGTTCGGACTTTATTTGTCTTTCGATTATAAATCAAGATTTTATTTATGACCGTGGTACCATTATGTTTTTAAATAATTTTATTTTTTGTTCACTAGAAAGAGATGTAAGATATGAAAGATGGAAAATGGCCATATCCAGAAGTTTGGACTGGACTAATGATGATGATAGTGATCAACGTAAGTATCTTTTTGCATTTATCTTTATTAGCACAATCATTGGCGGCTGGTGAGCGAGGGGTGTGGGGTACCTTTCCCTGTGTCATATTTATCAAACACAAAAAAAATAATTTTATTATATGCAGGGTGTCCCACATTATTTGGGCAACCTCTTTGAATCTGAAAACTGATGTAAAAATAACAGTATTTTAGAGTATAACTTTTTTTTGAAATAACTTCCGCCTACTGAGATATTTACTGTTAAACATGTGGGAGAAATAGTTTTTGAAAAATATCTCTTATGCCGGTTGATATAATTTCATCTAATTTTTATTATTATTCGAAGTGGAAGACGTTAAAATGATGTGCATATTTTTTAATAAATATTTTAGGGAGGGCGGAAGGCGTTCAACCCTTAACTCTAAAACTGTTAAGTATTTTTTCAAAAATATATGTTTTTTTAATCTTTGAGGCTTATAAACAATGTCCATGGTTTAGTGTAAGCTAAATTGACTGTAAAATTTAAATGTATGTAGATTTATGCTTCTTTTGTAGCCGATGTTTCGAGGATGAGGTTGCATTAATTGCCTTTGAACACTGAAAAAAAATTGTAGTAAATTTAACTGCAATTGTAATAATCTTTACCACAAAATATAGTGCAAATACGACTAGATACAAACTGTAGAAAATTATACTATATTTTTGTAGATTAACTATTGTAGCTGTATTTACTAAAAATGTAGAAATCACTTTTTACCATTTTATAGTGTACGTTTTTAGAGAATGCAGTACAGTTCAATACAAATTTTGTAGGATTTACTAGGCAGGGTATCACAATTTTTTCTACAAGATGTAGTGTACTTTATTAGTGTGTTGTTTATTGTAACATATTATAATAGTCAAATTTAATATTCCAGTATGCTAAATTTTACTATGTTAAATCTTTTTCTTTACTATAAATTAGTGTTATAATTTACTAAAAATATAGTGGATATAGTGCAAAAATAAATGAAACCAATGCAGCATTATTATGATTTTATTCATTAGACAAACAAGGTTACATTTTTGTACCTGTAAATTAAACATTTTACGTAATCGTCCATGTTGCAGTACACAACAATTAGGGGCTGTTTAATAAGGAAAATCCAATATAATAAATAAAACACAATAACCACTAACACTTCCACACAACTAAAACAAGAACATGAGTGGACGAGGCTTACGTGATGGTGGATGGCGTGATGTCACGATGTGATGATCTGCGCGCGCGCTGCCGCCGAGCGACTATAAGTACCAACTTAACAATAGTGCCAACCCTTAGCTACTAATTTTCTCACTAAAGTTGTACCACAGATCAAATTTGTGAGATTATTATTCATCTGTCGTTATACGTTATACCGTAAACCCTAATTTCCAAACAATTACAGTATTGAATGCATTTTAGTCTAGAAAACATAGGTAGACTTTGTAATATAGGTATAAATTAATAAAACTTCCAATGCTCGACATAGTTTTGAAAAAAGCTATACTTTAAATTATTGATATTACCTATGGATGTTGTTTGCATTTATCATTGTTTGTAGAGTAACAAATGTTGTATATAATAATGCGATTTATAGCATGCAATATGTGTTGATGCATTTTATTCGTTTTTAATAATGATATCATCTATAATTAGTGTAATGTTTGTTTTTTAGTAATTTAACTAATAATGCCTGAGAATGTTCTAAGCGTGTAAAAAATATGCTTCAGTGAGTAATCTACAAAAAAAACTTATAAATAATTACTAAATGATTTTTGTTATATATTTTTTACAATGATATTATTTTTTAAAGTATTGATTTAAGCAGGTTAATCAAATTTGAAAAAGTAACTCGCTCCAGAACGGGTCTCTGAGTCTATATATATGGGCTTTAATTAGAATAGCTCTAAAATGCATGGTATAATGTAAACACCAGAGATTCGTTCGGTTCTGGTTCGAGTCCCGACCGTAGCGAGTTACTATTTCTAATTTAATTAGTATGCTAACCTAATAACCCAATACTTTATAATCATTATCAACGGGAATTATAAAATACTTTAATATTATTTTGTTAAACTTTACTTAATGTGTAGAACATTCTGCCACAATGGTTATACTACAAAAACCAGAGACCTATTTCAAGAGGTTTATGTAAGATTTCCTACAATATTAGTAATGAGTAACACAAAGCTGTGCACTACAATCACGTAGCAATTTTTTACAAGTAACTTTTTTCAGTGAAGAAAAAGGCATTATTATACTCACATAAATAATTAAGATACTCTCCGTTCAAGCGGCTAAAATTAACCCTTTCCGAGAAAGTTGCAGTTGAATCTTAAGGTTTGCATTTTCACTTCTTTTGTTTTTATCAAATTGGCCATGATAAATAATAAAACTGCTAGTTTTCACTGTTACCAACATTATTTGTTGCAAAAATTCTGAATTAATAATTATGGAATATTCATATAAATGAGTATGCTGACATGCATTTAATGATTTCCTGTAACTGAAACTCGCTTATTGTAACAATTATGAATTTTATTTTAAAATGTTAAAATATTTATATAATTATTTATCACAGCCAATTTGATAAAAACAAAATGATATTATTTAAGCAGTGAAAATGTGAACCCTAACATTCAACTGTAATTTTCTCGGAAAGAGTCAATTTTAACCACATGAACAGAGTTTTTTTTATACAAGGCCCAAAGGTAAAACCCATTTTAAAGTTAAGGGTTAAAATGTGAGGCGTTGGTCACCTCCCGGGCCCCCAAAAACATTTATTAAAAAATGTGTTTATCATTTTAACATCTTCCATTCAAATAATGGTAGCCAAAATTTGATGAATGTATATCAACCGGTTTAAGAGATATTTTTGAAAAACTGTTTTCCTTCCCCCCATGTTTAAAAGTGAATATCTGAGTAGGCGGGCATTATTTCAAAAAAAGTTATACTGTAAAATAGTGTTATTTTTACACCATTTTTCAGATTTCGAGAAGTTGCCCACATAATGCGGGACCTTGTATATTAACAGTAACATATGTACTAAAGAAAAATATCATCACATGCAMTCAACTTAATTTAAAATCTGAATTGCATCAAAAAATGATGAAATAGGTGAATTTGTGCTTATGCATTCCCAACCGGTTGTTTGTGTTGGTTGCCATGAGAACCAGCTATAGCAGCAGTCAAAGATCAGATGGCGAATATGTGCATTTCTTATTGCTTGAAGGATTTGGTACTCTAGTATGTCCGCCAACTTGTATTAGGTTTGTGGTGGACCCTTGTATTGTTTCATGGCTTTTGTAGATAATATTTTGTTTATTTGTTATTTAGTACACAAGTGAATTTAAAAACTTAATGTTTAGCCATTTAAGCATAGTAGAAACTTAAAAAAATATAGTGGCTGTCCAACTCTGGAATTCAATATCGTMCAAGTGCTGCAGCAATATAGGAATAAAAAAGCTTTTATGCAAGAAACGTTACATTAAAACTCCTTGGATTTGTAGTTGCAAGAACAAAACTCGTTTCTGTTTTGTTTTGCATGTGGGTTTTTTGGGGGCGATGAAAACTGGATGAAAAGTGGATGAAATAAATGATTTGAGGCACCTCTCTGCAAATATAAGATAACTTGAAAGTCATGCAAACCATCAYAATAATGTTTGTCYGTCTACAATCAATGTAAAAWCCGGCCAAGTCCTAAATCAACCTTTGTGAGATAACAAGATAACATTCCGGATTTTGCATTCAGTTTAAACCACTTGAAATTTTTGGTTTAAATATACATATGTGATTGGTATAATAGGGGATAGCTAAAAATACATAACAAATATATTTTTGGAACTGATACAATTTATAGCACTTAATTGCTAGATTCAAAAGGCGTTTAAAAACTATCTAGAGTGAATTATTGCATTATACGCTCCAGGTTTGTCAAGAACATATTCTAAAAGAAATGGGACAATCCGGGTATATGACACTTATGGCTGACGACACTACAAACTTGTCAAGCCAAACTAAAATGTAATTATTGTATTACTTTATGAATTGAATGAAAAAATATTTGAGCAGTTTTTGAGATTTCCTAAATCTGAAGAGTGGACATACACAAGTTTTGTCTAATTGCATTGTAAAATGTATTTTAGAAGATTGACGTTAGTATAAATATGCACATTTTATATATTGTTAAGCTCAATAAACAAATAAAATACTAGAACAAGCAGTTTCAGGCATTAGTAGTGTGTGGATATTTTTGCAAATTTAAATGTCATATCACCTTTTTTCTGTCACCGGACATGATGGTAGCTCTTCAATATATGTCTGACAAGCGCTTTCCAATAACTACCTAAGCAAGATGGAACACAGTTTTGGAAATTTAAAAAAATACAATTCAGAAACAATGATTCAAGCAGCTGAAATTTATTAAATGGCTAGAAGATAACACATTTTTATTATGGTTGTGGTTTTTTTTTGTCATGCCCCATGTTGATCTTTTATTTATTTAATTAAAACATCGGTTTTCATTGAAGAATCAGTTAGGCACCCCAAAATTATTTTTAAATGAAACTACCATGATTACAAAAAAAATTACCATTGGATGATATTAAATAACTTTTTGAAGCATATTATGCTGTGATAAATAAAAAACTCTTGAAAATGGAACTAAGTGTATTTTACTTCTTAAATGAAATAAGAGAGCCATCTGAAATTTGTAGTATTTCCCTTTATTATTATTACATTAGTGGAAAAGCCATTGCTAATCAAACACTGACATAAAAATTATCAATATGTGACATTTCGATTATACCTTTAATCTTTGTCGAAGAACAGGATCTCCAAAGCTCAGTTAGTGTTCGATTAGCAACAGAATTTTTCTGGTAACGTAATAATTTAATATTATGGATGCCGAAACCATTTACACTCATATTAAACTTTATCAGAACTTTTGGTTGGGAAATTGATTTCGGAGAAATTGTTAAAGTTTAAAAATTTTAATTACTATTCCAGTGATGACAGCTGAAACAGAATGTTTTTTAACACTAAAGTTGACTAAAACTTTTAAGAATTTTCTGGTGTTTACTATCTTTTGCGCCATTGCCCCGAGTAAGCAAAGCACGAGCCGCCACTGATCAGAATACAACGTTTATTGCTTTTAAATATTTTGGTGTTTGGGTGGTGTAGGCTTACCGGTCATAGCTCAGTTTGACGAAGAGTATGGTAAGTTCAGGATAACAAAAATGTACTTGGATTGTGAATGTCTATTAGATTTTTAAATAATGCACATATAACTTGATTAAGTTTAGTTCTGCTTTTCAGGCACTGCTTGCATGTGTATTTTAACATTTTACTTCTTAATATTGTTAAACATTTAGTCTAATAATATGCCTTAGAATGTTGTGAAGCATGTTCAAGTTTGTAAATTTATTTAATTAAACACAGTTTTTAAACTTTTACTTGTTAATTGTGTTTTAGAGTCTTCGGAGAGCACTGCATTGGCGGCTTTACCAGTTAGCCTGTTTGTGTTGTTATCAGCTGGTATACTAGTATATGCAGAAATACGGGCGCAACATCACTTGCAATTATGGTAGAACACATCATGGTTATATCATGTTATATTGTATTGTAAATTAATGCTATACATGTTGTTTATAACTAATTATGAATTGGTATCAAGTAGGTTGTGATTGAGTACAATTATGTTTGTATTATTGTTGTTGATTTTATATTATTTACTTTATTTTGGATTGTGTTTATGAGTAATACATTTTTTATAAAACCATGTCTGTTTTATTGAGCGAAATATTTGTGCCATTACAATGGTATTGTAATTTTATTTCAAAAAATGAGAATATAAATTTAGAAATGCCATATCTATATATAAATAGTCTTTGTATTATTCATTTTCATAAAAAATGGTATATATTGCATACATTTATTGATTAATTAATAATAATAATTTTTTTCCAACAGGATATGCTCCTAATCACTGGAAATAGATAGAGAAGCCTAAAGCACACAGTAACAATAAATTAAATTTTAAATTCATACACCAGAAAAAATAAAATACTTTGAATCAGGAAATATTTAGCAAGGTTCTATATATTGAACCAGATAGAGAGGCATACGCATGATGCTGTATGGAGCGGGCCCAATTTATAGCCTGCTGTGTTACACAATCTTTGTATAGGGCCACTTGGCAGTACACACTGTATTGACTGTATCAACGAACGTCTAGATGCTCGTTGCTCAAATGAAGTGAATAGCGGTGGTTTATTTATTCTTTGAAAAAGTATGTAAACGATAAGTTTCTGTTGTTATTTGTGCATTCTGTAATTTTTTTTGTTATGAAGGCAATACGTATTTCACACAAGGCTTCAGAAGTAGTTACATAAATAAGACTGTTTGTGATTATAAGATGTGCTTCTGCTGTCAATCAATGAAACACACAAAAAGATCTAAAAATCAAGACTGCAACCTAGATTCATTCTTCTTCCTTGAACTTCATTTATTAGTATATCTGTTATTGTGTTTGCAGTACTGTTTGACTCACATTATAGACTAGCATCATAATAAACAAATTTCAAAAGTATTTCTGCTTCATTTTCTCTGCAAAAAAAAATCCAGAATATGTTTGCCTTAATATTTTCTATCTTAAAGGTCTGTAATGATTGGATTAGGATGATTTCTAATCGTCCCCTGGATTTCAAAACAGTTAGGGTGTCCTTTTAGCCCTCAGTATTTCAAGGGTGATGGATGGCGATCAAATTTACTGGAGAGGGCACCTGTATAACATATTTCATTACAACAGCTGTTTCAGAAACATTTGTGTGATAAATATACTCTATACATGTGTCTGTTTCCGGGGCAACACATACTCAAATTGCTATCTAATCATTGTCAAATTTATCGAACTCTCGAGTGGTATTCAAAAGATTATTTTTTGATGTAACAAGCAGAAACAGAGCATTTTTACATATATTTTCATTGATCTTCTTATCGATTTCATCGAGTGAAGATGTATTAAATCTTATTCCACTCATTTTTAGTAAGTTTGATGACAGCCAACAATTTTTTTTGCCATGCAAAACCTACCTTAAATTATTCCAGCGAAAATTCCAGTGAAAGTTACCTCTATATGTTTAGATTGTTCAAAATGACATAATTGACCGAAATTGAATTTTGTGATTGGTTTTTAGAAATGTCAAACAATAATCTTTAATTTCCTAAACCCCTGAATCAGCACGTCAAAATCTACCTCCCTGATTTATCTCAAGTGTTTTATAGATTTTGCAAAAATGGCCATTTTTTCTGACCAAAAACAATGAATGAAATTTTTGTCGATTTTCACAGTCTCCAAAAAACATGAAATAAGTCGTGCAGATAGATCTCGATGTGCTGATTCAGAAAGTGTAAATGACTTGGGATCCCAACATATGTACCTTCGTAGAATTTGGAAAAATCCGCACCCTTTTAAGAAGTTGTAGAGCAGAATTAGAATGATGATGCTTTCTAGTAGCGATAGAGCTGTGGTGTACCACAATGATTTCTTTATGATGAACGGCTTATTTAATTGTTGCTGAAGTTGCTTGTCAAATTGGCTTAGCTTTGCTTGTGTGTATTTCAATTAATTGAAATCCACGCTTGTTAATTTGATGGGGTCTAGGTGTATTTCGTTTGATGCAGCAATCATCTTCATTGATGTTAATGAATGGAATATCATTTGTGAGATTTGATGTGAACATTATTGAATGAGCTTCTAGCATGATGTTCTCGGTGTAGGCCTTGTAATTTTCTTCGCCTTGTAGAATCCCGATTTTGGAAATGGTGATTTTTTCAGCTTGATTGTTCTTGCATATGAGGGTAAGCGATTGTTGGTTGGAAATAGTAAATAACCATCGGTTGTTTCGTAGAGGATGCCATAGTTCCGTTGTTGCCATTAGATTTCTGATTTTGCAAGTTTTCGGAATAGATTTTGTTGTTTTTCTGAAGAGCTTGATTTCACAGTCTTTGGCTTCATTTATCTTTGTGATTGGTATACCAATAAGTATAGTTTACTTCATAGACTTTTAAATCTTCCATTAAACAAAGCAGATTTTGGCAATATTCTTATCATTCAACTTGTAAGTTTATTTGACAACAAAGTTTTGAAGCTGTAAGTTTTGTGTATAAATATATTCTAATTCTACTATCAGCATATGAAATACATCATGCGTAAATACATATTTTTTTTTTAACGAAAGGGCCCACTTCAGTCTCAAATCCCCGAAAATTTTCAATAACTGGACGTGTGCAATGTAAGTACAGCTTTTTTGAATACCAAGGTGGCTATGGAAAACACCGTACTGTACTCAATTCAGTACCAATTTGCATTATTCAGTACGTCAGTACTACTTTGTATAAGATTCCCCCTTTTTTCAGTACGAACTCGTCCCGTCGGCGAAGATCATTTTTTCTGCCAGTAGATAAATATTAATATTGCTTATTAATTTGTTTTTATGTCATAGACCTATACACCTCTACAGGTTAGTTGCAATTGCAAAATTATATTCAATAATTACTAAAAAAAAGTAATTGTACATTTGAATTAGGTGCCAATTAATGCATATTGCTACAGCTTAATAACAATTAATGATAAACTTTTATATACGATACAAAAAAAAGTTTATTTTTTAAAACCATAAAAATTTCACAACATACCATTAGATGACCATCATCCCAATTATTACAGTTTTCGTACTTTCCTAGTTTGATCAAGCATATATAAATCCCCATACTTATTGCATTTCATATATTCTTTTACGCATATTTGTGTTTTTATATCATTTATGCATTAATATTTTATAACTTAGCCTTATTTATAATAATTATATTCAATAAACAGAAAAACTGCTGCTGTATTAAATTTCGCGCCAATTCAGTACGTTTTCTGCTAAATTCAGTACGTTTTCAACAGGGATTTCAGTACGAAATCCAAAGTGGTTGCGGCAGCACTGATTGGTCAGTCGCCCAGGAAAGCCCGGAGTGCGTGTGCAGCTTCCCAAATTTTCACAAAATTTGGGTGGAAAATTCGGACCGCGGTGGTGAAACAGACCGTTTCGTAGTGATTTAGTGACGTGGTGCTTCGACTAGTCCAGTTTTGGCCACCTTATTGGGTTCGCACGGGAAGAGATACCGGTGAGTTTAGTTATTACTTTTTATCGCGTAGGAATCGCGTTGAAACACCTTGTTCGTTGCATTTATGTGATTGTAGTTTCGAAATTTGTTTAAATAGGGTGGTTTAATTATGTTTTGTACGATAAATGCTTCGTCCAGTTCAAAAGACGGGTAAAAAACTTGCATGGATGCGGAGGTAAAAACGCTACGATGCGGTGCTGGTTTTTTCATACGCCAGAGGTCGTCAAACAGTTAAATAATCTAAAACTGTTTGTTTTACTTATACTTATTGTAGTTAGCTTTGCTCACATAGGTAAATACTTTCAATATTTTCGTTATGTTGGAATTCCAAAATCTAAATACCAGCACAGAGGTTTTAAAACATAATTCAGTTTTTTTATCTGTACCACCATAATAAACAAGAACTACGTAGGAGGTTTCTACATTGAAATTTTTTGTCATTATTTAATTCATTTATTTACGTATAAATGTATTCAATGTGACACTGATCTGGCCTATTTATGTCTGTAAATCACTGTTGCCGTCTACTTAAAGTAGCTTCTTCTACAAAAATACTTTTAAAGCAAGTTTTAATGGCACTAATTTTAATGACTTCATACTTATTTGACCATTTGTCGTCTTCCACAAAACCTGCAAAGTACTAGATTTATAAAGGAAGAATTTGACCACGTCTATATATTTTAGATTTTGTGACACTTGCATCTGATGCGTCCTAAATACAATTCACCTTTTACCATAACCTGCAGGTAAACAAGAATTATATTCTAGTTAATTCAGTAGCATTTTTTGCAAATTTCCAAGAATAACAAATTTAAATTGAATTTGGTATGATTACATTGCTAGTCTTCCTGTATAAAGGGGTMTTTGTCGTGATTTAAAGTAATTTTWGATACAGGAAAAGTCTGAGAATTACATRATAAAAGCATAGATGTTTTGGAAAATTTTGCGAAATACATATTCGTTAAAAAGTAGTAGCTAATTACTATAGGGACCATCATTGCCTTGACATTCTTCTATGTTTTTTTTTTATTTGTTATAGAGAAAAATTYCAAAACCAAACTCCATTTTATATGTGAAACACTACGACCCAAAAATATTTTAACTTCTATAGAGCGTTCCATCTACTGTTTTGCTTAAATTAAGTAACCTAACTAATATCTCGCAAAGTAAAATTGGCAGCGACGTGCGGTATAAACAGGAACATCTTTCTAGTTAAGGTTTGATAGTAAATTAGGTCTTGCTAATTTGACATAAAGTGCATAAATAAAAGCCAAACCATTCTTTAACAGTCATAAAAAATACTTAGTTGCAATTACCTGTGAATCAAAGTGAAATCTGCACAATATAAATTAGTGGATATGGTATTTACTATGGAAGAATGCCAGAAATAATGTTTTTTGTCTGTTCTCTTGCACAAACAAAAATATACTGTTCGAGGTCCTCTAAGTACTCGTGCAAAAATTTTTGGCTGTGTTTGGGCAATCTAGAAGGGTACACTGAAAAGTACTTATTACAAAAAGCATTTAGAATAGAAAAAACTATAGTATAAAGAGTGTGGTTGAAAATGCACACGTCAGCACCAGTTAAATTATTAGTGCAATTGGTTCTACTATCTTCAGCATATCAAATACATCATGCGTAAAATACAACTCTTTTTTAACCAGAGGAAAGCCCGGTGTGCGCGTGCAACTTCCCAAATTTTCACAAAAATTGGGTGGAAATATCGAACTGCGGTGTGAAACAGACCGTTTCGTAGTGATTTAGTGACGTGGTGCTTCGAGTAATCCAGTTTTGGCCACCTTATTGGGTTCGCACGGGAAGAGATACCGGTGAGTTTAGTTATTACTTTTTATCGCGTAGGAATCGCGTTGAAACACCTTGTATAGGTAAATTACGCATTTGTTCGTTGCGTTTATGTGAGTGCAGCTTCGAAGTTCGTTTACATAGGATTGTTTAATTAAGTTTTGTACGATAAATGCTTCGTCCAGTTCAAAACACTGTAAAAAACTTGCATGCTACGATGCGTTGCTAGTTTTTTCATACGCTAGCGGCCGTCAAACGGTTTTGGAGGCGTTTTCCACCGAATACCAAACTTTTTAATTTTTCTTGGGTGATTTTCGTCAAGTACTATTTATTTCATTGTTGTAGTAAATAAAGTTGAAGCTGAACTGGTTTAGATATTTGTATTTTGTTCGTCAAATATTTATATAAAAATAAATATATATTTATTTGTGAAAGCGTATCTTCAGCAATACATCATGTGGTTTGAAGATTAATTTTAGATATGGGAAAAGTCAGGCAATTTTTACGAAATGCACCTTCGTTAAAAATTGGTGTATAACAACCATATCGCAGCCTCAAAAAGATTAAAGTATAATTATTGGAATATGTGAACGATTGTATGCTAAGTTGATTAAGAACATGATGTGATTAATATATAACAAACATAATTATTGAATAATAAGAATAAATATGAATATATAAAGTATACGCTTCGTATTCACTGTGCTCTGCTTTTGATTCACTTTCACTTCACTAAGATTGTTCAATTTTCACCTTGTGCTGAAGTCGTTTGGATCGTCTGAGGGATGATGAATTGGAAATTTTGTCCTCTTCTGTTGTGAAAGCGATGGCTTGTAGAGGGTAGTTTAACTCTTAATGTTCTACGTTGTAGTGTACTCGTACCTGAGGCTCTGACGTTTTCGTTGAACATTGGTTAAATATTTGAAAACATGGTTACAGTTAAATAATAATTCTGCAATGCTTGGTTGGTATAGATTGGAAAGCATATCTAAGCTTTTTTCATCGTCATCGTTGTTACCAATACGTGGTTTGAAAACTGAGGATTTCTGACTGAACTTACTTTATTCAAAACACGTGTATCAAATACACTAGGTCTAAGCACAACTAGTTCACAACACTAATTCAATAAATCACTATACTGCACACTCTTGCACTAAAAACAGGTGCTTCATTAAGCCTTTCCCTTGTTGGATAACCGGTATTCGAATTCAGAACTGCCCGCGCTCTCTCTGTCGGGCTATTTATACCCTCATCGAAAATTTCAGAAGCGACACCTTCCAGACGCTATCGAAACTTCAAACCAAGCAGTCTTAAACCAGCCGGTGCGTTACAAACACCTGTGATGGCCCAACGTTTTGAAAATTGGCTACCGAAGGCATCGACTGGTCATGGACCTTCGGCGTGGAAGATACTGCTATGAATTGGGTTGTTTTCGTTGTAAAAAGCGACAGCTGAGGCTAGTGCGCGTTTTCGAAATACGAAATAATTTTGCGTTATGGTACTCGGTAACTAATTATAGGCGATAACAGCTTACAATTTGTTGGCAAATCAATGCAAATCCTCGCCCATTTTGGAATCAAACAGTGCCTTAACTTTAATTATTCTCCATATTCAAACACGGAAGAAAGACGTAATTGCGACCTTAAAACTCCGTTAGCAATACTGGTACTTGATAATTGCACCCAATGAAAAGAAACCATACAAAGTAGGTGATAAAGTGTTGGTAGAAGTACACGCTCTAAGCAATAGTGACCAACAGACACTTCAAAATTTGCCCAGCGTCGCGATGGATCCTGTGAGAGCAAGGAGTTTAGATAGTAGATAAGGTGGCTTCGTAACTAGGATGACGTCACTAGATGCCTACCGTACGAGCTGCCTTAGTTATTAACGGTTCTGTTGTTTGTATAATAACGCTTGTTGGTCGATTTTCTGTCTAGAAATCGTTTAAATTTGTTAGATTATTGTTTAGAGCGTACTATTAACGTACCAAATATTGGATAACTTTTCGCTGCCAATAAATGGGCGTTCAATTAAAACGTTGAGACCTTGCCTTATTTCAGATGCTAGGGATGATATGTAGCGCAGCCATTTGCAAAAATAGCTTTTCTCAAGTGCAGAAAATCACTTTCCTTTCTTTCTTTCTTTCTAAAGGATACATTACTTGAGGAAAAATGAATAAGAAGATCCCATAAAAAAGATTCTAACCTAAATAAGCCTAATCGCATAAACTGCATGAATATGCCGCAAGCATTTCAAATCATCTTGACGTGAAGAAGACATTCATGCCAAAGTTACAGGGACAGAGCCCATTCATCACAACATTCGTTCACTATGTTCTCTTAATTGTTGTGAACACTGCCTACATTAAAATAACGTATTATTTTGCTATGATTTACGCTCACTACAGTAAGGGTCAGGTATCACTGGGCATCTCGTGACGTCATACGCGCACAGCGGCAAGTAGGCTGTGCAATTTATGAGGGAACCTGTTAAATTTACTATCCCTTTGTCCTGTTATATTATTATGTAGATACAGAATAAGCCATGAAGAATGTGGGATAAACTAAGTTGTAGTGTACTTGATCTTTAGTCAAACAATTCAATAATTTCCAGTAATTTATTTAGAACTGTAAATGTAATCTCAAAAAACCCCCATTGGATTAAGGCGCGGTTTAAGTTGTTTTCTTATGCGGGATGTCTATAAGTACTCCGATAGCTCTTATAATTTATACCAATCCATATTAAAAGCATGTTAATCCACGAGGAAGCAATTAACGCCCTTCCATGCGCAGGAGTGGCCGATTTATCGTGTCCCCCTTGATAGAAAAGGTGTCAGGAGCACTCCACTAATACGTCAAACCACTTCATTTTTGAACGGCGGGGTATAATATTAATTACCATAAACATCCCCTTTGCAGCCCGAGTTTCGCTGGCAGGATATTTTCGCGAAGAGTAGTACAGGGATGCGTCTGTTGCCATGGCGACTGTTGTGTTCAAGTAGGGGGTGTGCCGATTGGAAGGGCTCCCCCGAAAACACCACGAACAGATAAGGCTCGGAGTAACCGCATCGAGTATGTTCATAAATCAGAGTAACAAGATATTTATTGCACTGCACACATGGGAAAATGTGTAAATGGGCTTAGTGACAGCCGTTGTAAAAGCTTTGAAGTGTTTGAGCCTTTGCCGCTTACTTGCAGTATAATTTTATTGAGCGCAATTACTTGGCTCGATTTGCATGAGGAAAAGTAACGTAAAACTAAAAGCAATTAATAGTTGCATTATCTGCTATTATCTTAGCGACGATTGCAAAGCAACCTCGTGTGAAGGCGATGATAAGTTGTAAAATATCCGCTCTCGAATTCATAGCATTTCTGATCCGATTTCCCAGTTTGCTGCAGCTTCTAAATCAAAAATTATCCTTTGCGTTGCCCGCTGCGTTTAAGATTCAGATAAAACTATTTCTGTTTACATTTCATTTGCAGTTCATTTCTATGTATTAATGTGAACTCAGTTGGCTCCGATTTTTATTTCTCTGAGAAAGGCAGCGTCTGTAACTACAACAGATATATGTTATAACAAGAATGAAAACTCTTGGTATTGAGGGACGATTCTTTTGTAAATTGTTATCTCAAGTATTCATTTCTGGTTTAGGGAGCTTGAGTTTGTGCCTGTGCATATTCGATTCTATGTTATTCTCTGATTCGATTTTAAACCCGTGATTGAAGTTAGATATACTACATATTAGCTTTGTAAGCAACACAAACGTATGAAGAGGCAGCAGTGTTGTTTTCTAGTGCACCATTTAKACTTAAAGTAATACAAGTAATTCAACTCTAACAAAAAAGACAAGGTTGCAGTAATCAAAACTTTATTACACCCTGCACAAACCTAGGTGAACTAAAACCACCGCACAAGTGAGTTGCAAATCTACGATATGTAGGTACAACATTCACCTTCAATGAAAATGCATCAAGAAGTATTTTGGGTACGCAAACCAATTTTTATAGTTTCGTCCGCAAACGACCACAGAATGGAGTAAAGGGTATTATGAATAACTAACTCAACTCATTCCTCTGAATTTACAATTTAAAATTTATTGAAAAAGTGATTTCGCAAATTTTTTAACCCCGTATATCGAGTATATGTAATATAAATTATATTAAGTTGATATTTAAGAAAAAACGCCAATATCATAAATATTGAAATACACATATTCTAATTTGCAACATATTTTACTTCATTTATGAAGAAAAGGCGTTATTGTCCACACTTTTGTTCGTCTGATGCATGTTTACACTTATAACTCGAGAACGGTTTAACGGACCGGTTCGTTGATGGCTCGTTGGTTAGGTCTTGGCCTAGCGATGACCAACATTTACTTTTTCTTGCATTTTACGAAAAATGTTTAGATGTTATCCCTTCAAAGACCGACAGTAACGGCCCATCATGGCTGGACCCCATAGTCCTTTGTAGTGCATTTCCATGGTTCTTATATCCTGAAGGAATTGTTCATCCTATCCATCGTTGATTGTAACTAGCAACCTAAAAAGCTTTCAAATACCGAATTTCAAAATTATACATTCTTCCGCCATATTGGATCTATCATTTTGACTTTTGAAAATCTGATTTCATAATCACAGTCGAAACCGTAGGTATGTTGAATAATATTGAAATTCCAGTTTTTTTTACAAAATCAATCCATTTGAAACAATAGAATACTGAATAAGGAACGAGTTTAATATTTTATACAATCCATTTTAGGTTTGCTTTAAAATGCATTCCATTTAAAAGACCCGCCATAAAATTTACTACCTGCCAATATAAAATGCCCTACTGGGCCCACTCAAAAGTAGACGTATTAGGGTTTTATGAATATTTTTTCTATTAGAAATATATTAGTATTGTAAAAGCAATAGGCTGAATTGTGTTACAAAGATCGAGCCGGCCAGTGTAATTATGACAGGTACACTTATTGCTACTGAAATTCTACATAACGTAACGTGACGCGACGTTACGCCCTATATAAAAAATGTATAAAATCATTAAGTATAGACACTTCAGTAGGGATGTTGACTGTATTCAAATAAGAACATAATTTGAATGTAAAGTGGTTGTTTCTATGACGTAAATACTGAAAATCACAATATTTTTCCTTATTTTTACGTAATTTTATTAATATTTTATACATAAAATGTAATTAAATCACTCTCAAGTCACGTGACAACGAACACCAATAAGAGTGCATGACGTCACTTGTTCCTATGCATTAGAGTTGGGCAGTCCGGGATCCGCGGACTCGATCCATCGGACCCGTTCCAATGGGTCCGACACGAAGTGAAACGATGTGTAACAAATTACATGTTCGGCGCCGATTCTTCAGTGGAACCATTGCAGTGGATCCGAAAGGCGTAGACTTATGTACTTGGGCTTTAGTATTAAGCATGCAATACTTTATGACTGCATCCTACTGCAATTTCATTTGTTCACATTTCTTTACTTACTTTAATCATATTACACACAACTATAAAAAGATCCCAGTTTAGATGAATCTGAATTGATATGAAATGCCAATTAGGTATATTTATGAAAACTACATTTTTTTAAAAATTTTTAATATGCAGGTAAGTAAACAAACAATATAAAATTACTGAAAAGCATTTTTTTAATGTAGTTGTATGCACTTAAATATAAATATTATATATGTAAAAAGATTTAATGCTTGTGTCTATACAAAACGAAACATTTTTAGGCAAGTTACATTTTTATTTAAAGATTAAACACTTTGACAAAATTAAGTATTCATTCGAAAAAGGCAATCGAATAAACTAAACCACGCAAGTAAATCTCACGGCTTAAAATCGGAGTCAGTCGGTTCCAGTATACACGGTTCACATCGCGAACACGGACACATGGCTTGGCTCCGCCGTTGGTAAAGACCAGCAGGCTAAATATTTCCATTTGGATCCGCATCCGCTGGCCGCGTATGTAACTACGGTAGCTAACGAAACTGGATTCTGAGCCGGACCGATTCAGCCACTGATCTCTAAATAAATAATATTTAGAGAACAGTGGATTCAGCGGGTGGATTCGGATCCAACGGCTCGACTTGCTAATCCGGATTCATGGAACGGGTCCGAACGGACTGACACATCTCTACTATACATCGTTTACGCTGTCAATAGGCTTCATTGTTTGGATAAAATAATTTTGTAATAATTAATAAATTCTTCGATGTTTGATTTGAAAAAGTTTGAAAGGTACTTTTATATCATGGAAACTGGATTTATTAAGGCAAGTAGTTGAAATTTTGCCGAAAATTGACCGTTTTACAGTGGCCACATTCTTCGCAACAAATAGTAACTTCTGTTCTGCTGAATTCAGAAATGTGAAGATCTCCATGTAAGTAATATACCGATATTTGTTAGTTCTGTAACCAAATTATATATTTCAGTAATAATACACTTTTGATTGCGTCGCTATAAGCGCTGGATCCCTGCGGGCAAACTGAAGCCACATTTTACTGCCATTTGCCGAACGTGGAACATCAAGAAATAGCTTGTTAGGTGTTCTGATTGTAGTAGATGCACACTGAGACACTGCACAACACTTATAAAACTTAGAATTCGTATTATACAGCAATAAATGCGAAAAACTTTAAATCGCCTTATTATTTTAACCGTGTTTGAGAGCAGGTCACAGCTGTCACGGTGGCGTTTTGAAGTGAAATTTGAAACGGAATTTAAAGACATGATTTTTAAAGCTTTTAAACGGTTTAAAAAGATAATAATTAATATTCGGGGCTATATAGGGTACTTATATATAATTTAGAACACTTTCCCAAAAATAGTCAACATCCCTATTATGGTACTTGTAATCAGGAACAGCTTGATTGTTTCATTTTATCAGAGTTTAATTCTATCTGGTACCTAGATATGCAGAAGTAATAGGTAATTGCAAATATCTCTAAAAGTACTATAGATAGACCCAAATATATCTTAATATAGTAAAATGGTTGCCGAATTTGGCACTTAGTAGTACGAAAATATAGTGCGCACCAGGAAAGAAGGCAAACGTAGTGGGGATAAAATTGTCGCTTGACATTTAAACCATTGGTGTGCCCTATTCATAATCGCAACTTCAGGTTAGCGCGGTGAACATATTTATTAACTTGGTCCATCCATACGGTTCGCTCCGGTCAAATTGTGGACGACGCTACATTCCTAAGGTACGACTTTTTTCCTGGTGCGCATTATATATCATTTAATTTAAAATAAAAATCAAGTTATTGTGATTGAATGTATCACAACTGAAGTATCTGAATTTGATGACTTTATGCATTTATTCTTTCCATTTCTTTATTACAGCTGTCTTACGTCTCAAGCTTAATCGAACAGTGAAAGTTCCATAGCCTATTTTTCTTAATTCCCGTGATATAATTTTTTTCGAATATGCCGTAAACGCCAAAAACGTTAAATAGCTCCGAAATGGCGTGTGATAGACCACATGTCATGTTAACAAGACGCCTTTGACTTTGCAGAGGTATCCAAACATGTAATAATAGTTAGGGTGTGACAAAAAAAACAAGTTGAATAGCTACTAGGGAAAATGGGACAATCTGTATAAGTAAATAATTTTCTGCTTACATGCAGGTTAAATTGGTAAAATTTTATTTTTATAAATAACAAAGGTGTGCGCTGTGTTGTCTACACTAGAAACAATCCGAGGACAGCTGTTTCGATCTATTAGACGTTTCGTTGGGGCGGCGCTCATCGGCTTGCCGGTGGATGTCGCTCCTTGAGATTGTTTGGCTTTGCCTACTGATATTTTATTTTTATCTTTATAGTTAATACTAATGGAGCTACACTTCGTTCCATTAGTATTAGGTGTATTAGGCGAGACACCCTGTATTGGTGGTCAGCATTTTCCAAAGCAGGTAATTAAATAACTGCATTCTTAATGCAAAAGTTTTGTGAAGATATTTATAAAACTCTTTCTGCTGTCTTTTTGCAACAGCAGTTTACTACTTTTATCCTTCGATAAGGAAGGGACTTTCCCAACAATATACAATACCTATCTCATTATGTCCTTTTAAAGTTTAGCAAACCCCAATCTTCTCATTTCTTTTTGAGCCGTGGCGCATCAAGGAGCATACGAGGGGGACAATTCAATCACAAGTAATGGGGATGGACGCGCATCCATAGATACAGTTACGATGCCTCCGAAACGTGGCGGTCAACAAACTTACGAGCGCGCGTAACGAATCCTGCCCGCATCCAGCACATTTTTTGGCCTATTATCACCGTACCCAATTCCTTCCTCTGTTAAAAGGGGCGATCCTTTATCAGCACAAAATCAAGGTCCTTTCCGGAATCAGCCGAACGTCATTTTCCGCTACCCATGCGGACGCGCATGCTGCCGGCGGTGGTGCCGGATGTGGGATGCAAAAATCGGAATTTTTTTAACTGTATTTGGGAGTACATCAGGTGATGATTTTGAATGCTTACTTTGAAGGATTTTTTATATAATGAAGTATGTTAGAGTAAGTATTAATATTTATTGTAAGCACTAGTCACGCGCACGCAGAAGGTAAAATCACTCAAAATGTTGCTACCGAAAAATTAACCGACTCCGGTGGTTTTCTACAATTCCTTCACCCTCCATTCAGCCCGTTTTAGACTCCCTAAAGAACAGGGACACTGACAACCACGGAATCGGGGTGAGTTGTTGCTGTTCATCTAAAAAAAGTTTAAAATAGTCCACATAAAGAAAATTCTGAACCAGTGCTAATAAAAATTACTCCACACAGTAAGTATTAAATATAAAGTTTTATTTGCGCTTTTCCACAAAAAATAAATAATTTAAAGACACCGACCTGTAGATAGAAATACTATTCTTATATCGTCACCAACCTTACAGAGCAAGCAAATTTTTCATGGGTTTTCAGCTCACAAGTGGCGTAACGGCGTAACTCAATTTGCTACATGTTTCCGGTGACTACACTAGGCACCAGAAGCGAATCTCAAAGAGTCTAATTTGACAGACGTATCTAGAGTTACGCTTGTTTGTGAAAATGTTCTTTGTGATTGCTGCATATTATTATGTAGACGTATCTTAATGATAGATGAGTTGGTGCCTGCAAATTCCTATTTCCCTGCAGTTTGCAGCTGAGTAGGTATTAGAAATTGCACGGTACAGTGCTGAACTGAACTGTAATTGTAAGCAGTGGGTGTACGCGTATTGTGGAAGGACGGTACGCATATTGCAGTGTCTTTTAAAGAATTTTTATCCACGAATGCCTTCAGAGGAGAGCTAGAAAAAAAGTGCTTATAGACACTGAATGCAATATACCATATTATAATTGTGACACTTAAGGAAAAGAAACAGGCGCCCGACACTAACAGCGGGGAAAATTTTTATGTTTTAGACAAAATGGAGGCATTTAATTCCTGCCACTGATTTATTATGATTTTATTCTATCGACACTTCTTGGCTAACAGTTATTGCAAAAACCGTAATGTAAAAAATCAAATCATTAATCCGAGCATAAATAAAAAATTGCAAAAATATCTAATAAAAACTGAGACTTTCAATCACAGATGCACTTGTGCAAGGAAACGAGAAAGAGGGCATTGTGAAAAAAATACCAACAATTAAAATAAACTTGAAAAAGCACTTAGAAATTTGCGACAGAAAAATGAAACTGTGAAGGGCATGCAAGCAGTTTCTTTTAGAAGTGTAAAACCAAGATGCAGTGGGGAAACATCTAAAAGCAAGAGCGGTTGTGTTAACAAATGAGAAATACTGCTACCACCTGTGATTATTTATGTTATCATTCTATATTCAAACTACTGTGCTGTTGCCGATATAAATCGCAGAAAGTTTCTAGCGTGTCATACTGAAGTTACAGCAACGAAACAGAAAATATCAAAAAGTGATGTATCACAAACAAAACACCATTTGTTATTATTTTTCAATGATGATTCAATGTTGACGTTTGTAAAGCATTTCTTTTAACACGCTTGTCATTTCCGAATAGATTGTGAGGTTTGCACTTCAAAAGGTGCTGTAGAAATTGATAAAAGAGGAGGTCGTAAGCGTAAATCTGCAACTATTATTACAAGAGACGAGCTGATGAGTTCTGAAGTAAACAAATACATTGATATAGGTTTCCAAAGACGTGATCACATTATTGTAAAAGTAGATCTAGCAGAGCGAGGATCCGGATGTACATAATCCAGATCTTGTTGCTGCTGGCGTATTTCTACTTAACATGGATATTTTAAAACATTTATCATTGCACACTCCTAAAAATGATCAATTCTCCTTGTGCGTTATACACAGGATGTCCAGCATTTTGTGAGCAACCTCTCGGAATCTAAAAACTGATGCAAAAATAACACTATTATACAGTATAACTTCTTCTGAAATAACGCCCGTATTATATTGACTCTCAAACATGGGGGAACAGAAACATTCTTCAAAAATATCTCATAGTTGATGTAATTTCATCAAATTTTTCCTATAATTATTTGAAGTGGAAGCCCTTAAAATGACGTGCACATTTTTTAATAAACGTTGTGAGGAGAGAGGCGCGAGGGGGCCAACCCCTCTCAACCCTTAACTTTAAAACGGTTAAGTAGTTTTAACTAAACTATGTTTTTTTTAATCTTTGGGCCTTGTAAACAAAAAAGGTACTCTATTCATGCGGTAAAATTTGACCCTTTCCGAGAAAATTGCAGTTGAATGTTAGGATTCACATTTTCACTACTTAATAATAAAGGTGTATTAGATGGCACTGTTTCATTGATATTTTGACAAAAATATAAAAAAAATCTGAAAGAATAATAATAATGGAATATTCAAATAAACGAGTGCGTTGGCATACTCATTTATACGAATATTTCATTATTATTATTATTATTATTATTATTATTATTGCATAATTATTGCAACAAATAAGGTAATATATTTTCAAAATGTTAATGTAACAGTGACATCAAATAGAGTTTTATTTTTTTCACGGCCAATTCGATAAAAAAATGATTTAAGCAGTGAAAATGTGAATTCTAACATTCAACTGGAATTTTTTCGGAAAAGGTCAATTTTAGTCGTATGAACAAAGAGTATCTTTTGTTTACAAGGCCTTAAGAATAAAAAATACATATTTTTGAAAAAATTCTTAACCGTTTTAAAGTTAAGAGTTAAAATGTGGGAGGTTTGCATCCACCCCAAAACATTTATTAAAAACGTAATAGGAACATAAGAGACAAAATTTGATGAAATTATATCAATCGGTCTAAGAGATATTTTTGGATAACTTTTTCTCTTTCCCATACGAAGAGTCAATATCTCAGTAGGGAAGCGTTTTTTGAAAAAAAAGTTATACTATAAAATAGAGTTATTTTTGCACCAGCATTCAGAGTCCAAGAGGTTGTCCACATAATGCAGGACACGCTGCATAAATATACACTTCTAATGGGAAGGAGAAACTGAACGAAAAATGTAAAAAACACTGCGAAGAGAAATTTGCTGTTAGGTGTTTAAAATATTTTTAAAAGTATATCGTAGGGAAATAGTATTTTCTGTCACAAACGGTCGTGCCCATTTTATCACTATGTCAGATGGGGTTTCAGAAAAAAAATCTTAATTTATTGTACCTATACAGTAACTACTACTTCGCTCTCCTGTAAAATCAGGAAAAAAACTGAATTTGTGTTTAAAATCAAAACAATGATTAAAAATTACTGACGTTTTTCCATTTATAACGCCCCTTTTGTGTTCTTTCAATATATTGTTCAGATGTCTACAAGTCTGGCCATAACGGTTAATACTATAAGTTATAATAGTAAAATCAACGACGATAAACTCTTCAACTACATTTTTTGATACCCAGTACATCAGTAAACAAATAAAAACTGGACTATTATTTTCGCCGGAGTAATTGAAAAAAGTTGTAGCTAGCAGGTTGGCCAAAAAGAAAAGTGATAAATTCAGAATAATCAGATATAATAAACTAGAAGACATGAAGCATTAAAAATCGCTAGAACCATGACATTTTGTAGATTTGACGCCAGCGCCGCGACGCCGAGAAGACTTCACCGCTTCTTGCGACGCGTCAGTCGACGGACGTCCTTTGAGTGTGTTGGAGTGTCGCGTAGCGTCGTTTTGAGTCCGACGAACGGGCCGTGAAGACGAACAATGGTATACTACATTGTGATTGTTTGGTTGGGCGAAAGAAAGGATGAATCTGACGGTCTTTTCATGTCGTGTCTGTTGAATGCATGCCACCTGGGTTGCCGCTGGTGAATGGAGAGTGTGCAGTGGTTGAGGGAGATTATTGTATGGGGGAACGTCGAGTTTTCTTTTTTTTTGTTCGAGTGTGTTGCATTCGGAATAAAGCTGGAGAATGGGTGAATGTATTTAAAGGCTGATTGAGGGATGCTTGCGTTTTGGATGTATCAAGCGGTTGGTTTGCGGATCAGATAGATCATTTTGTTTTGTTATTTTTTTGTGGAAGTACCTACTTTAAGTGAAGGTTCAAGAAATAAATCTCGAGCGCTGCGTAATTCTTGTTTACTACTTTCTCGCGAGATACAGATAAATTTGATCTTGCATTCTCGCGGGATTTCCCTCCGATGGTGAAGTAATATTAGATACTTAACGTACTTTTTATATCACTATATCAGGAGTAAAAATGTTAGACAGTTGGTTCAACGCAGCTTCAAATTATAAATAATTGTAAAAGTAAGCCCATAGTTGATATTCACGTGTGGTGGTGGTGGTAAGATAATCGGACCAATTGCTAAAGCTACTTGTTAACTATGAAAATGCTTAAAAGTGAGGTAGATTATTGGTAAATTTTAAAGTCAATCTTGATACATGGTTGGTTCCAATCTAACATAATCTTAAAATCGAGAATAAAAACGGGCCCTGTGTATTTTAAATTCATCAAGAATGAAAAGTGCTAAGAATATTTAAGAATATTATAAAATTGCATAAGCTGCTTGCATTTCAAAGCAAAAATAAAAATTTGCTTATTGCTGCTTCCGTAGTTGATAATGCCTTAGTTTATGGACTATAACAAATTTTATTAAAAGTATAGTCTTAGACATGTTTTAATGGAATTAAATTTTCCGAGCTCAGTTAACGAGGGCTGCTAAATGCCTTTCAGGATGATGATCACGTAATTTTTTTTTTTTTGAACGGCGAATACTAAGAAGCACAGTGCGTAGGTTTTTGAAGTTGATTAATTTATCTTTTATAACAATTACTTATACAAACATTTTTGTCTAGCTTTTTTTAGAGTTTAATGTCTTTTGTACTAAGTTTGCTACTACCTATCGTAACGGATCTGTTTGGAATGCGGTAAAATACGGCTTCGGTTACATTTATTTTAGACCGCGGTCTTGTGGAACATCTGAGCCTTAAAAAAAAAACTCTTCTTCACGCTTTCTACAGCGTCCATCACTTGTGGGTTGGAAGAAAACTTTTGTCTTTTCAAATTCTTTTCGGTTTGGAAAACAGACAGTACGTTCATGCAGCAATGTAAAGTGAATATGGTGCATCTTCTACCAGCTAGAGCCCCAAATCTAAATGTGCGATTTACGTGCAGCGGCATTGTCGTGTAAGAACAAGTCGTCTTTGACGATCATTCCGCGTATCTTTTCCCCCAAACAAAAAAGCAAGGCCAGTTCTTAACGATAGTATAAACAAGGCATGCATCATGGAGTTTATTGATAATACCGCGCGGAAACTTCCTTACTTTGTAACTCTTTTAGGTTTAGGTACTTTATGACGACTTTTTCATTTGTGGCTTCCATGCTTTTTTATATGGTTTAACATTGTGACGTGAAATTTTTTAATGACACTTCTGATAAGTCAAAATGTATTTCTACTTTAAAAAATCAATGCTAAGTATTTATCAATACACCCTCATTTGTTTCGAGGTTAAACAAACCAGTTATTAAAATTTTTGTATTGCCAGATAAGATGTTCATGTGACGATTGATTATTGCTGTTACTTTGAAATAAACTACATTGTAAGTATAAGACATTAATTTTTTTCAGAAAAAATCTTTTACTTCAGCCTTTAAAAGATATTCTTAAAACTGTTTTAAAATGAGCTGTTGAATAAACGATCTAGCACACTTACCAGATGTAAGGTTTCCTTTCCCCAGCGTACAGAAATCTTATTAAACATCTCTCGTAAGACAGTTAAATGGACTTCATTGGCCATATAACAGATTCTGAAGTAATTAATTAATTATCATTTTTTACCCTACATCAATTTCATCTTTAAAGGTACTGCAAAAAAGTAGCAGCTTTACAAGCTTAACTTGTTACCCTGTAACATAGTATAAACAACAAACATACGAGTGTAGAGGTTATGAAAGCAGTACCAGACTAGATTTAGCTTTATTAAAATTACTGTTGTTACCAGCAAACTTCACTACTCGATCAGTTTTCATTTTTAATTAAATGGGCATGAAGCTGTAATACCTATACAATACTTGATACAATGCAAGATGTGGCTCAAGCACACTTAAAAAGCTTTAGCTGACCAGCGATCATAGCCACCCTAATTTGATCCGCCCTAAAATACTCAGATCCATCTGTTCATTGTTGGCCGTATTTATGAACTGGAGTAACCCCATCGATAGTGTGACATGCTTTACAACACGTGTGAACAACACAACACATTGAATATGACCAATTGATCTAAATCGTTTTCCAGGTTCTATATGTTCTATACCGTGTATACCTTTCTAACTATTTTGAATAACATGTTACGATTGAATAACTTACCATTAAAAATACTCCCTCATTCGATTATATGTGTCAAAAATGTTTTTTTTAGAGGGAATATCTATCGAGAGGCTTTTTTTGTGCCACCTATTTTTAGATTTTTCGAGGAAATAAACTGCGCTAGTAAGGAACTTAGTAGACTTTTCACATAAAGAGAAGAATATAGTTACAATATATCAAAGTTTTATATTACCTATATATTAATATAAATGATTACCAGACCTAATTAACTGGGTTTTTTCAAGCAAATACAGGTTCCGTCCCATAAATATAGAACATTTTTCAGGAAAAATACTTTTATTGAAATTTTTTGTACAAAACATCAATATTCTTCAAAATAACATCCTCCCGCATCGATGTACTTTTGGAGGCGGGTTTTCCATGCTCAGAAGACGTCGACGGGAAGGCCCTCAAGCGCCCTTMTCGAAGCCTCTTGGATGTTTTTCACGGAGCCCCAAMGCTTGCCTTTGGTGCGGGGAAACAAAAAGAACGGGGTGATGTCAGGACTGTAGGCAGGCTGGAGGACACCACCGAGACACCTGCTTTGGCCAGGTAGTCGCCGACAATGAAGGCCGTGTGTTCTGGGGCATTGTCGTGGTGAAACTGCCAAGTCTCTTTCATGTCTGGCCGCACGCGGTTGACCGTCTACTGGAGCCTTTTGAGCACTTCCACATTGAGTTGAGGATCTGGGCTATCAACCGCACTCCCTGACGACAAACCCCGTGAAGTAGCTGATGCACACGGTGCATTTTTTTGTCGGTTCAGGACGTTGAAGGCTAACCAGAGTGGGCTTCGTCGGCGACGTCTTTCCTGCCGTCCCTGAACATGTTGTGGCACTTCCGAACCGATGATTCGGACAAGGCTTTGTTCTTGAAGGCCTGTTGAATCAGCTGGTTGGTTTCTCCAGTGTTTTACCGAGTTGAACACAAAATTTTGCTGCGTACCTCTGATCCAACGAATCCGCCATTGTGGCATTTAGACGCGGTGCCGTGAAGAGCTTTACGTAAACGCACGTCCTGACGCTCCAGGTGCTCTGAGCCCACAAAAACCGGTTGCGGTCTCGCGGTGTGTTATTAGCTAGATCGCCCCACTACTTTTATTTGCTAGGCGGAGCGCCTCCAACCGTTTGGTTAGCCTCCCAAAAAAAGTGTTCGATATTATATGGGACAGACCTTGTATATTTCAGAAAAAGTATTGCCCGCTTTGACCGAGTACTGAACCCGTGACGACCTACCACTTTGACTTGGAATTTGAATAGGGCTTTGATGGTGTAGCGGTTAGCATATTTGGCTAGCAATCAAAAGGTCCCGGGTTCAATTCCCGGTCAAACCTGACAATACGTTTTCTGAAATATATTTGCCTGAAAAACCTAATTAAACACATCTTTTAACCATTAATATAGTTACGTTCAAAATCCATGTCTATGCTATGCCGTCTACATCACAACCAATTATATACGCTTCCGTTCCGCTTTTATTAGTGCTCCTTAGCGCAGTTACGGTTTAGTTTTTCCTAGATTCATGAATGAATGAATGAATGAATGAATGAATGAATGAATGAATGAATGAATGTATGAATGTATTTGGTACGCACTAACCGTGATGCTATTTTATTTCTGTTAGTTTAGTTATAATAAATCCGGGAGGTTATAAGTCAAAGGTTTGGGTTTGGACTTACACAGACCTATATAGCTCAATGCATTTTCACACTGCTCCCCCTAATTTTAAAAATGACCTTGTTTTATTTCGCTATGCTTTTAAAATGAAAACTGCTATTGGCATTTATTTGCTCTTTTAAATAATTCAAATCCTGTTTGAACACAGACCTATCATTCCAAAACAATAATTATTCATTGTGGCACTCTGATAGAATAAAAATGCAATTACGCTTTTAAAAGGCCCAACCGTAATGTCAACAAAATGACCCGTAATTCATTATTTGCTCGTGTATTAACACCGACCGCTAAAAATATCATTACGCTTAATGTAGGTAGCAAAATGCAGGACAAAGGGACAAAAGTGTAAATGCCTGACTGTAATGTCATGCAAAATATTCATACCTGGATATTGTAATTACCATTATGCTGCACGTAACCGTGGACCAGTGGAAATAAAAGCCATTATTTTTATAACTCGTATATCTATTTGCTTTTACGTGTTTTACTAATTCATTAATTACCTTATATTTTTAATAACGAAAAGTATTGTTTAGAAGACGTAGAAATCGTGATTTTCCGCTGGTTTGTTTTTTCATTAGTACATGTTTGGAAAGCGAGATATTTTAAACAAAACGTTTTTCTGGCTGCTATTATAGTCGCTATTGGAACGAAAAACTGCTATGCGGTAATGAAAATCGAACGTAATTCAAAAATAAAAGCCAGAGTCCCCTAAAGGGACGTGATTTGCAGTTTAATTGATTTTTATATGAACGAACTGGCGCGTGGAATTCTAAAAAAACGCAGCACAGTGCTTTAAAGGACAACCGTTAAAATACAAATACTGTTATTCTACTCTTCACTTCGCCGAGTACCTAATCTGAATTGTATCAATAGTGATTAAATAATGAGTCCGAGTAATTCATAAAGTAATGGAGCAAAGTTAGTTGTAATGACCAACTAAAAATAATGCAATTGTCATAAATAATTTGCAGGTTCACCAAGCGAGTAGCCTCATAATCAACCCATAAGCATCTGTACATAATCTAGATCATACGTTTCACTGGGTCAATCGATTTCAATTATACAAACAAAAAAGGTAATTGTTTAATATTAATTATCCATAATGATCGAGTACTCGATGTAAATTATTGATAGAGATATGAACTAATCACAATGTGTTTATTCAAATGACTTTGTGACTATGGAATAATGAACCAAAAACGGCAATTTTGGCTTGTAAGGATAAAAACAATCAAACGTAATATCTAATATTATCTGAATAAAATCTAACTTTTGTTAAAAAAGCTGGTTTCTACAGTATATGTAGGTACTGAATTAAAATATATTGAAGTTACAAGTATGTCGTTCCTTTCTGGTAAAACTTTTTTTATTTTTAAATTAAATTGTTTTGATCATTTTTGACTAAATCATATAGGAATATGAAAACTTTACTAATAATAATAATAATAATAAGACAGTTTCTCATATTGGCTTTTGATTACATAAAATTTTCTTTAAAACATCTTGGCAATTAACTGCAATTATGTAAATATAATAATAATAATAATTTTCTTCTTCGAAATAAAAAAGCTAATTTTAGGTGTATTCATTACTATGAAATCGTCTATAGTGTCTCAAACATTTTTTGCGGCATATTCTGATGTTATTTTTAAAATACATTAAGTACATATTTAGTGTCTGTGTGGCCAAACTATTTAACTTTTTATTAAATATTACCAAATTACAGCTATTATTACTCACAGTACCTACGACAAATCAAATCGCACAAAATAGTTATCGAAGAATGACACTTTTTGCAATAACAATATCTTCACTTTTGCTTCTTTATTTTAAATGGAACACCCTGTATGTTGTTAAAGCATAGCATGTGTTTCCGCATTCCCTTTTTCATTGATTTCATCATTATATCTGCGTCTAAATCATGCCGTTTTTGTGATATATTTTGATTTTGTGCTAAATCCTCATTTATATAATTTTTCCGATTTTTCTGATTGAGGGCTATAGAATTTTTACATATAAGTAATTTTTTATTATTAAAGCAAGAACAAATCAACAAATAAAGTATTCAATTTTTAACAAGAAGATATCTTATTTTAAATTTAACTACAAAAATGAAGAAACGCAAAGCACGAATTTATTCGGTTTTCAGAAGATTCGTTACATTTTATATTACTTATTTATCCACTTCGACGGAATGGTCTTTCTATAAGCGCTTTCATATATTCCTCTGGGGTGAGCAGTGCAAGAAGAATCTTTGGAAGACCAAATCAGTACAGGTTTTCGGTTACATTGCATATACTACAGGGTTTCTATAAATGATTCATGCAACACAGGCTGCGTTCACTTCTGAATTCACTATAGTATTAAGGTCGCAGATCAAGTTACACTCACTAAATTGATGGCTTTACAATTTATGGTCCTATTTTACTTTCAAAAGTAAGAAATAACAATAATTTTTGGTATAGTAGGCTTGCGGTAACGTCTACAGTCTACACCCTTGCACCGTGGAAGCTTTATGCAGTGCAGCTAACGTTACTAACACTTAGTTTGTGAATTTTAGCATTGCGGCGTGCTAAAAACATCTTTCAGTCCATCATAGTACAGTTATTTAACAGACTTACTGTAGCGACAACCTCACAATTATGATACATAAGATTAAATTCATACGAAACCGTGTCACCCGTGTCCGAATTGTGAGCTTTCTGCAACCTTAATGTTGATTATCCCACAAAGCAGTACAGAATATGTTGAAAATGCACACTCTCAGGCGTTTTCTCGTATTAAAATACATTAAATAATTCAACAATCGACAGATGACAAATATACATCAAAGCAATAGTTGTGTTCATGTAATATATTCTTATTACGCAAATTAGGAAGCACAGGCACTCTTCAATAATACGCACCAAGCTCTTAACAACACGTTTATTCCGCTGTACAAATCCAAGTGTCGACCTTAATGCCGTACACTGCACAAAAACCATATATACAAAAAACACTCTTTTTGTATATGCTATTAATTCCGCTTATGTTACAGTTCACTTTCGTGAGAGGTGGCAATCTGATTTAATCGATAATTCCCATAAGCGCCTTGGATGTATGAATTATTTATAGAAACCCTGTACTTAAGCAGTGTTTTCGTGTGTGTTTTTTTTGCAGTCAAGTTTTGTTCAAAATTTACTTAATTTTTGCTCATTTCTTTGGTTGCTTTTTATGATATGAAAAATAAATAGTTATATATCAAAATCACATATTGTATCTAATGTCCCGAATGCTGGAAAAATTTTATAAATGATGATGATTTTGCACGAAAATAAAATTATCTTCAAACAGTTTTTTTTAGATATATTATGTGGGAAGAAAATGCTGAAACTTTGAATTGTTTAAAAATATAGAGGTTGTTTTAAATAAAACAAGAAAATTATGCGTACTCTAAAGGTTCATATTACCAGTAGTGACACCCTATATAATATAGAAGTGAAAAATAGTTATGGTAAGGGCGAGGGTAAAGGCTATATTATACTGTATAGTTAAAAGTGGAATATGTAATTTTAAATAGACATATGTAATTGGATAATTTTCATCTAAAGTTAAATAAATACATATATAAATACAAAATAAGTATTTTAAGTGGGGCTTGTGTACATGATAAAAAATAGAGTTCTATTAAAAAAGTATTCTGGGCTAAAAGTATTGACCACCTTGTATATATTAATATTAAAATTATGCTTATTTTCGCATGCTTCAAAATTTTTATTGCATTAGAGGTACAATCAACGTGCAATAAAGAACGTGTGAATGTATGAATGTGAGTCTCTGAATGTGTTTTGCTGGACCTGCCGCTGTATTATCAATTTGTTCTGCAGCGCAAATAAACTCACCGAGGACTTCCGCGAAGAAAATGCTTTGAAGTGAACGAACGACCCAGTGCGTGGGGAACAACGTTAGTGAATGTGTTCATGTTTGGCAAAAGTGGCGAACCGACATGAAAGTTTCAACGTCATGGTCATGAAACCCCTGTTCAGTAAATCACCATGGATAAATTTTGTGATAGCCGTCCTCTTCTTCGTTTTATCAGGTAAGAAAATTCGTTTAACTCGATTCTCTCCAACTACAAGATTCGTTGGGGTGTGTAAGGAGATTTGGCGGCCGAAACAAAATAAACGGAAGCGGCGAAATGGCTGGTAATGATGCGATAGATGAAGCGCGACGAAGAAAAATGCATGTACGGCAGTGTCGGCACCAGACATGAGGGATTTCAATCGATAGTTGTGGAAGGTGGGATTTGAATTTCTCGTTTTGAAACTAAGCTGGGGTGGGCCGGCGCGGGTAGATCTCTGTTGGCGAGGGACTAACAATGAGCGAACCGGCAATGCAATTACTTTAATTAATATGACACGGAACAAAAGTGGGCATTAAAATTAAATTGCCGAAAGGCAGGGCGGTGTGAAAAATTCACACGAAGCAATTAGGATAATCTTTTTTGAGAACTCATTTGGCAAACTCTGCGCACCTCCTTATATTTCCTGAATCGCTGTGACTATATTAACATTTCATTACCCTATCAGCAAGTACTTGCTATATTGTTTCTTTAATGAAGTAGTAAATTTAACATGCACTTAGCTACACTCATTTGACAAGTGAACAGGGAGTTTATAGAATAGACACATAAGTAATTTACGAATGGGTTCCTGGATAAATCTAGAATGACTTATAATTGCCTTCGTACTCTAAAAAAGGCGTATAAACTATTAGTTTCTTTTTTGTAGCCATGTGAATTTTAATACGAGGAAATGCCTGGAAGTGTGTATTTTCAACATATTCTGTAGTTTTGTGGGATAATTAACTTTAAGGTTGCAGAAAGCTCACATTTCGGAGCTGTGGGGTGACATTGATATGCAACCTTCAGTACTATCGCCGCTTGCTATCGCCGTGCATAATGTAGCTCGGCAGCAGTTACAAAAAAGTGGCACAAAGAATTCAGAAATCAACGTCGCCCGTGTGGCATAAATCATTTGTAGAAACCCTGTACAATACAAATAAAGGCATATTATAGGAAGTTACGCTATTCGACAAACATTGATACCCAGATATCTAAAATGCTCTACATACATTTTAGATAATAAATCTCGGTAGACCGATAATAATACTGTAATGCAAGAAAAGATGTATCGAATGCACGAGTATGTGTTCTACATACGTCTGATTAAAGCAACTGCAGAACGTATCGTACGCATTTGAGCAAAACGTGTTCCTTATGCAAGTGCTCAGAGGATGTTGCTACTTTTCACTGGTCAATGCCAAGTACGTTTTGCTTTACATGGTTAAACGGTTTTATTATGAATTGGTAAGTATATAATGTTGACTGTTGTAGGCTTGACGGTGTTTAACAAGACCTGCCAGATATTGACGATATTCTGCAATATTAAAAGTTTTTCCCAAATAAAAACAGTGATTTCACACGACTTTCTTTCTGTGCATTCAGTAAGTAGCATGTCTTTCTTACAGTCCATCATACTACAATTATTTAACAGGCTTACTGTAGCCACAACCTCACAAATACGATACATAATCCAAAAGTTATACGAAACCGTGTCACCCCACAGCTCCGAAGTGTGAGCTTTCTGCAACCTTAAAATTATTTATCCCACAAAACGCTACAGAATATGTTGAAAATACACATTCCCAGGCGTTTTCTCATACTAAAATATAACAAATAATTAAAAAATTATGATGATGACAAGTATACGTCAAAGCAATAGTTGTGTACGGTAGTCGGTCGAAATTTAATCAATATTTTCCATTAGATTGTGCAGAGCACGCCGACTTGAAATTGATAAAGATAAACCTTGAGTCTATGGCTGACAATCGAGACACTCTTGTGTAGTTCATAACGAAATTAGTGTGTATATTCACTGCAAGTGCATTCTCCAGTCTCGGAAAACGTTAGACAACAGAACTACTTTGTGCATTACATGCAATAACGTCAGACAGATGTATCGCGTTGCTGCCAGTTATATTAAATTTTCAAAATTGGAAGTACGATAAAGTAAGTTTACTTTCATGAGTGCATGAAATATAATCTCTTTCACAAAGTTATACGTAGAGCGAAGATCAAGTTCTTTTACTACTTCTTGGCAAAATGAATGTAACCTCGAGAGTGCGTTTAATTATGCAACTGGAAACCATACTGTAACAGATAAAAAAATGTAATTTATATAAGGTTCTGGGACATCGCTTACCACTTACACGGTTTAATAAGTATAAGTGATTTTTTAATGCTGTAGTTTCTGTTTTAATAGTCAGACACTATATTGATAAACTGTAATTGTAACATGAAATTTATTTCAATATTTTGTAATGGCTGCAGCTTTGCTATTTATGTTATTCAAGGTCTTCCACTGTTTAAGTTTGCTGCAGGTGAATGTTCCTGGAAAACTTACTTTGTGTATATGGTGGTGTATAATTATAACTTATTTATCTCCAGAGATATGCTATAGCCAAATTTCATTTACTAATTATATTGCATAATATAACAGAAGGAAATATTAGCTTAGCCTGTGAGGATAATGTCTCATCCATTAAATTATATGTACAAGTGAATTATTTTTAGGCATTTTCGAATTATTTTGCTGCTTATTGTATTTTCTCGATTCTCAGTGTGGTATTCGAGTAACTCTAATTCAAGCGACAACAACGTCGTTTGGAAATATCAGCATTATGCGGTATGTACCGTGGTTAGCAACAAAAGTAATTGCAATTAAGAAACACTTGTTTAAGCGTACACTTAAATGTAGTATGGTTAGAGCACTAAGTACTCCTTTGTTAACCAAAAGCGAAGCTTATCCGCGCCGAAACGTATGACTCATGCAGTTAATTACATCTTCCAATTCCAACATGTGGAAACTTTGATGACCAATTCCAGTCATTCCCTTTTCAATTATCTATTTGGCAAGGACATTTTCTGTTTCCCCATTTTAAGGTTTGCGCCGTTTGGTTCAAATATGTTGCATGTTTGTTTAAACATGGCGTTTGAACTAGAAAATTTGCAATGACCGATGTCAGTCTAATAAGAAATAAAACATCTCATTTTGTCCTATGAACAGCATTGTTTTCGCTTTAGGTAGGCAATTAGGTTTCTTGGATTCGTCGGATTATAATATTTTCGAGTAAAACAAGCTCATACATTCTTATTACATCTTCTATAATTACATGACTTATAACAGGTTAATTTCATATATCACTAGCAACATTTTACTCTGAATTGTCTATAACTAAAGACTGACTCTATAAAATACGTCATTTTAAAATAATTACAGTTACAGTAATCAATTTGTTATTCAATATACCCGATTGGCAGTTTTTGATATGTAAACATCTATAGCTGGGGTAGAGTAAAATAAAAATTTGGTACTACGGAACATCAATACATTGGAAAGAACATTGCCCGATCGATACACTGCCAGTCGACAAGGCACTACGATGAATTAAGACATTACAAAGAACAGCGGGATTTTAATAAGCATGTGTTTGTCCTTTGCGTTAGTTTGCTTTACATTACTATACTTTCTTTCTTGCATTTTTTGTTTATAAGAAAAAAATATCTATGAATAAAAAGGGTTACATTTTGTGATGCAGTTGCTTTCTTTTATTCTCCTGTTACATTCAAACAGACACGGTGATGTTTAAATACAATAATCACGAATCCAAACATTAATTTTTATTTAATTACTACTACTTACCTTAGTACCAATAGTTGTTAAAAATTACCAAAAATATATTTTAGTATGACAGATGATTAGCTTTCGACTATTCAAATAGCGACSCTACTTTTTTAGAATAGAGAAATAACTGCAGTTTTTGTAAAAAAGTTAATTTCTAACTTGAKCGGCTAGTTAGAAATGGAACCACCACTGGTCTATTTTTGTGTAAATTACGATAATTTCCTTTGGCTACTATTTTTGAAATGAAATTCTTAACAATTGGAAATACAGACGAAAGTTTATTAAGTTTGTAGCCGATATTGTTTAATAATTTATTCAATAGAATTTTCTGGAAGCGGTTAGATTTACAAACACGGTCTTGCTGACTGATAAGGTGTCTTTATGTTTTATATACCGTTGGCGCTATATAAATTAGTACGTATTAATTTACTCAGTGGTATTAAATAATATTCAGCAAGTGGTTATCCCAAGGAGGTTACAACGGTGAATATAAAGGTTCCTTCTWTTCTCTCTATTTTATTGAATAAAATTATTTGCGGTCGTCTAGCGTCAATATTAAGGTAATATTTCTTGGGGAAATTCGACCTGGTGGTAAAAATCAACGAATACTCTTTATTTTTGCCGAGCTTTCGACTGCTTTATTGCAGTTTGCGCCAGGACAGAATTTTGTGTACAATACAATGACAAAAAAAATATAAGGTGACATATAACAGGTACGTCGTAGTCAAATTTACAAACCACTTATATTTTAATTTTGAATTTTGATTTCTGTCGATAACAAGTATATTACTTAAATTTTGTGTATCCGATTTTTATTAATAATGTTATTAGTTTTATTAATTTGGTATAACTCCAAAATGAGTATTCTGCTATTTTTCTAAAATTTTGACACTATCTCAATTTATGTTATGATTGTTGTTAAATGCATGTTCTGCCAGATCACATCTTGTACGTTTTGTGTTTATATCACTCTTATGCAGTGCCAATTTACTAGATAGCCAATATACTTGTCTTCACATGTATCGCATTCTAAACAATAAACAACCCCCGATTGAAATTTTAATGGAATTTTGGATTTTAATTTTGTAAACAAACTGATTAAGAAATGTGTTGATGACATAATTATAGTGTTACCTGAAAATTCTATATATCTCAATTTACAAAACTAATAAAACCTAAATTTAAGTAGTTATTGCCGATTTCTTTTAAAATCTTTCAAAATTGATATTACACATAGGAATCAAAATTAAAATATAATTATATAATAGAACTGCCTAGTTGAAACTCAAATTTGTAAGTAACATGTTGTTCCCTTTTTTGTAAACTTAATGTAATTATTGGATTGTTGTTGTAGAAAGCCCTGACGAAGACTGAATAAGGCAGTCGAAAGCTCGGCAAAAATAAAGAGTATTCGTTGATTTTTACCGCCAGATCGAATTTTTCCAAGAAATCTTACCTTTCTATTTTATATCAATAATTTTAAGGATTTCCATGTCACTCGCCAAAAGTTTATTTTTGTGGGAAATAATCTTTAACTTAAACTATCTTTAGATTGCAGGGACGGTGGTATTTGTAATAAATTATTATATCTGTTAAGATATTGATTATGATGGTTAGTGCTGATGTGTTATCGCAACTAATGACTGCAGATAATTTAACATTCTATTGTATATTTCCGTTGCTCCAACCGTATCTCTCGACAATTATTTTACGGGCCTAACCAAAAAATGTTTATTTTAATCAAATTATTGGCCATTTATTATGGGGGATTGAGACTTTTCAAAAACAAATACATTGCACTTTATCAAATTTAATTCTAGAAAGAAGTATTTTGTTCAAGTACTGTAAAAAGGGAATTGCTACCCAAGCATAAATATAAAAGCTTGTTTAGACAAAAAAGTTATCTATGTACATATAAAGGAACTTAGTATCACTACCTCTTGTACTTGTAGCAAGTTCAAGACAACATAATTCATAAATTTTCGCGAAGCACTCAAACTATTATTTCTTATTTTGAGTAAACCCGATATAAATGCGGTGCTTTGCCTTCATAAACCAAGAGATGGCTGTAGTACGACAGATGGTTATTCTGAACGAAGCCAACGATAAAACTTTTCGTGACACGGCCCTGACAATTTCCTCTCTGTTTATTTTTCCGTTTTACCTCCAGAGCCAAACATCCGCTAAAATGTACTCTGTCTAACAGCCGTGAAAAGTAAATTTATAAGGAAGAGAATTTAACGTGGCTCAGGTAACGTTGTGTTCCTGCGGGGTATTTTCCCGGAATTTATTTCTCTGCGTAAGTTGTGTCTAGGGTATTAAAAGTACCGCTCGCGTTTTATTAATATGTCTTGGCGCTGCCACAATGGTAAATATTTTCTCGGGACGGTTGATACCTCCGGTAGGCCGGAAAGTCATTTTATGGCGACTTAAAGCTTTTATGAAATCGATAAGCGTCTGTTTCTCCTTCTTCCGTTAGCAGGCTATTAAAAATAAAGATGTGGTACGTACGTATTTGTATGCCAAAACGTAAGGAGACAATTAGAAAGGAACATGTTTTGATGCATTTGTATTTATTTTGTGTTTAGCTTTTGTTTTACAACTGGCGAGGTGGACATTGAGGACCGGACGCATTCATGAAACCTTAACGCACTGCGATAACTGTGATAAGTAGCCACCATGCCGCTGGTACTCGTACTATCAATTTAACGGCGCGTTCAAATTTTAGGTTAGATCCTTAACTATATAATATGGTTATGAGTAAACGTAACATCCAGTTTGTACGGTACATGTTTCATACTCAAACACTACAACGATCATCTTTTGGAAATCTGCAGACAGATGACGAGTTCACGAGTTCGTCAATCATTAACGTTATATTTACCGCAGAAGCGAACCTTGGTCAAAATTTTAGTACAAGGACCAGCAGCTAGAGGCGCAAAGTGGCTCAAATCTATCACAAATAATTTACATGTATTTTGGTATCTAAGCGACATCCAGTTAATTAGAGATCAGTGCCTTAACGTCAACCAAAAGTGATCTTAGGATAAGGAATAGATTACGCAGAAAATAAATGTTAGGGTTAGTTCAAAATGTTTTGCGTAGAGGCATATAGGTTGGGGATCTTTTAGAGTTTATAGCAAATAGGTAGTGTAAAATTACAATATGCGGTCAAAACGACCTGTTATAAATTGTCAGGAAATAGGTCTTTTTGTAAATTGGGTAAATAAATTAAAAAAAAACAATGTATGATTCTTCATGGGTCTTGTAAAGGTTCTATCCTTATGGGCACGCCACTGCACCTACATTATATATATTGGTTGATTGAATGTGAAAATGAATATTTATGTCTCATTCCATTTCCTAATGGAACCAGATTCGGTTACGCACGCAAGAAAGCCGCGGACTATCTAGGAATTACTTTTTTTGTTCCACTAAAAGTTTTGTGTTCCAATTCATTTCTATGAATATAAAATTATGGTAATAATTTATTTTTTATTGGTTTTTTAATATGCTATCTTATACAAGGGGTACTCTTATAAATGTTATCCGTATTAAGTTTCCCAAACCTAAAATTAATCTTTAGGATATGAAATCACGATTATAAAGAACATATCCAGCCCCTTTAGAACCAAAATTGATATAACATGCAAGAATTATTTATCTCAAACAGAAAGGTCTCAAACCGATTAAACTGATTAAAAACTAATCGGTTGTGAAACCAGTTCATAACTAACTGATTACAACCGGTTTAAAATAAGCAGTTATGAAGCTAGTTAAAAATTAACCAGTTATGAATACGGTTAAAAATTTGTTATAATACCAATTATTTTTAAACTGCGACAAAAACGGATGACAATTACTTAACTGTCACCAAATTTATTAATGGTTATAATCAAATATAGTTAATAATTATGTAAGGAAATTAACCATTAAGAAATCTTTTATCCACGAGAAAAAAATGGGTAGCACTGGGGGGGGGGAAGGGGGCAGCTATTAATTTTCGAAAGTTGCTTAACGTTTTATACACGACCGGTTAATCATGAGATGAACAACTCTGGTTTTGGAAATATCAGATTTAACAGATTTATTTTGATCAAGAATTTTGATTTTGAGCTGAAAACTAGAGAGTTTTATATGTAGTCGTTTCTAGGATATGCATTTGTTTATTTCTTAACAGTACCGACATTATTTGCAAAAATGACGCAAAAAATAAGTTATACTGAGAATCTCTTCATTCCGACTGAAATCCAGCATGTTAATGGATTAACATAAAACCGATTAACCGGTAAACTGGAATTGGTTAACCGGTGAATTTACCCCGTTTAACCGGTTAAAATTAATCGGTTAACCCGTTAAGGTAAACCGATTAACCGACGGTTTGATAATTTTTATAAAAGGCGGTTTTTTTCATAACCGGTTAAATTTGTTGTAACCGCCAAACTACACTTGAATATTTTCTCTCCCCAAATTTTAGGAAATTGTTTTCATATGTATATTATATATGTCCAAAGAGGCAACATTTTTCCAATGGATACAGGAATATATTCGCCATTTAACATGGTTTTATATCATCTACATCCTACACTGACAATCAAGACATTTGAAAAACTTAAATTGATTGAGTTCTCACAGTTTCTCATACAACTGCTTCATTGTTGTCTCTTGAGCAAACAGAAGAGGCTCGCTATGCTTCTTCTACTTATATCTTATTTTCATTTACGTCTGGTTTCCTTCAGAGTTCAAATTTTAAAACATTTGTATTCATTACTTACACTTACCCGACTGTTTTAAGTGTTTTAAGTTAATGTTTTTCTGTTAACATAAACGGCATCCTATATTATCTAGTAACATGGTGTAATGTACCTAATTGTTTAAAGCTTTAAGTACCAAATATTATATTTCAGCAGAATGTATAGGTACACTCCATCTGATTAGAAAAGAATACAGGAGCGTCATCATTTGCATGCGCGATTGGCACGTCATAACCAGTGTCGTCATCGTTAATAGGGGTCAGTTAATAGGTTGCAGTACAATGCGCAGCACACAGTAAAATAGGATATATTGTGCAGACAAAACACTAATAATAAAGAAACCATGCTGTATAAACCAGTGGCGGGTCGGCAGGGTCGGCACTGCCGACCCAAAATTTTTATTTATTTTTATGTATATTTTGTTTTATTATGTTCAGATATCTTGAAACAGTTGGAGCGTATTTTTTTACATTACTTAATTAATTAGCCAAAATCACATTTTTACGGGTTATCCCGAAAAATTTACGCTACTCGGCAACCATGGCTGGGCCGTGTATGTGTTTGTCATCCAAGCCTGTGATCCAAGCGCTGGGTCGTCGGCAGACCGCATCGTATAAGGAAGCAATAGCATCGTTTTCCTATGAGCTGAACAAAGACGCAACCCTGCGCGCATATTGAATCCTGAGGCGAATATCGAGACTCTGCAATGCTTGGGTCCGGCAGACAGCATAAAACGTTAAAACGGACCTCATCATTTATTTCAATTATTTTATGTTTTTTTAAATCAACCAATTATAGTTCTGTTTTCTACTGAGTATTACAAATTATCTGATTGACACCCTTTACATCCTTACAGTTTTTTTATAATCATAATTTAATTTTACGTATATATATTTTTATTGAAGATAATAAAGGAGGCCCGGCATTCATAATCGTCGGATTCCGAAAATTAATTTTGACATGTACATTGAACAACAATTATATATATAGTGCAATACTGAAATCACGAAAAACTACCCGAATGTTCTACGAAATTTTTCATTTTCCCAAGATTATTGTAAGAGCTGTCCTCTTAAATAAACAATTTTAAGCAGATACCTTCAAACATTTAACAGAATTAATTAAATACATGTTATAAATTTAGTCAATCTGAAATCATTGAAGAATTTCACACAAAAAGAAAATAACAAAATAAGTAAGGGCCGATACCCATATAATCGATTAATGCTGTCTGCCGGACTTCCCAATACATCTTCGGATTGGGCTCGACATATATCGGTTTCTCCTCTCCGGTGCAGTACAGGTGCACGCTTAACGTTGAAATTATGAAGCTAGTTGCCAGATTAGGCTATTTGTTACCAAATGAACTATCTTTTTAACTTGCGGTGATATGAAAATTTACAGAAGTAGTAAGTATTAAACAACAACAACTACGAGTATATACAAAATTATTTACTAATTTATAAATAAATAATATTGACCACTAGAGTGGACCAAAGTTTTTACTGCCGACCCAATAGAATTTGTCACGAGCCGCCACTGGTATAAACAGTAAATACGAAACGCGCTAATAAAAACACGCACTCTGACCGTCTACTCCAAACGAAACGCGAACGTTGAATTAGACGATTGCGAGCACGCCACTGATTGGTATCGTTATCTGGCAACGGTTGGTGTCGCGTGCGAAAAATGGTTTGTGCGCATGACGTCATTGATGATGCCCTGTATTCTTCTCTATTCAGATAAAGTGTATACTTTTATCATTTGCCAATATTACATGTGCCAATGGTGCATTCTGAACAAGATGGACAGATGTAAAGAACTTTCCTGTAAAAATTATAGTGTACATTGTCAAGTTAAACATGAAGCAATGAAGCTGCCCAAATTTTGGAATTCATCAAAATTCCATTTACTTTATCTAGATCCAGATAAGGTAACCATACTTATTAATGTTAGCTTCAAGATATCCGTTTCAATTAATTGGATAAACAGAAAAAATGGCTCAAGACTGCTTAGAGCTACCATAAGTTTGATTTCTTTAAAAGCTTGTGCAATTTTAATATACTGTGATGAGAGGTGGCATCTTTATGTCACGAAATCTAGCTGAAAATATTGGTAGTGGTAGTGGTAGTAGTCTGTGAAAGAAAAAGATTTACAAGGAACTTATACTTCTTTTATAATTAATCAAAAGTAACGTAAAAGCTGTATAAAATCCATTGTTATATTATTTGTAAGCGTTCTTTTAATGAAGAAAGAAACGTATATTTATGTAAAGGATGTTCTACAAGATGAAAGTCACTAATTACTATTTTGAAACAGCTATTTCTATTTTATAACTACACGTCGTTTTCAAATGGTTTGGATTTTGAAAAGTATTCAACAACATTACAAGCTTGTTTTTTCGGATCACCCAGGTTTCTGCCACTCAAAATATAGTTTAACTTGTAACAAATTGTTTGTACTTACGTTTGCGTGTTTACGTTTTATTATGCAATTAAGTGAAAATACTACAATTAAAACGTGGTGACGGTGTAGTACGAATCTCTGTTGTGCGACGTCTTAAAAAATAACAATACATTTGTTTGAATTAACATATATAAATATTAATTAAACTGTATCGAACACAGTACAGAAAATCGTTTCACATTGTTGGAAGCTTTAGCTTTTAGTGAGAACAGAAGTAAACTTCCAGTTCGAATTTTAGCCATTGCTGGAAACTTTCTTATTGGAACTTATATAGAATTGCCAAAGGAGATGTTCTTTGATAAAACTTTTTAACACTGTCTAGGTTGTATAAGCTTATACCTCGTAGCAGATTTAATATTTAAGGCTCTCAATGTTTCGATTACGTTTGTTCTTTCAATTGCGTTTTGTATAATTAACCTATTTCTTTTGTTTGAAAGTTTCCATAGGTTAATTACTACTGAATGAGATGTAAGTAACAACGATAGAATTCAATGTTTTACTATAATCAAAAGCACTTGATAATGGCTGAAAACAAAGTCTTCAGGTTAAGGAAAGGTTATTTTCAGAATTCAAAACAAGGTCAAAATAAAAGGTCTACTATCAGCAAACCTTACTTTTGGAAAAGGTCTAAAACAAGTCCACCTCTTGTCCCAAATTTTGTTCAATGTTGTACTGAAGAAAGTGGTTAGACATACGTTAGAGATAGAAATAGTGTTTCAGAAAATGCACCAATTAATGGCTTTTGCCCTTGATGTGGTGAAGTTATTTGGACGCTTTGGGTATAAATAAATGGGAAGAAAAGCCCTAGATAAGGTGGAATAGAGAAACAGTTATAATGTAATTGTAAGGATTGGAGAGCTGATATATGTCAATAACAACACTTAAATATTTGAAAGAAGAATCCATTTTCATTGAGTAAAGAATGCTCTTACAACACATTTATCTGTTACATGAAATTTCTTTATTGGAGCTTGTCCAATTATCTAATTATCGCATTGAAGTGTCACATTCTTAATGTTTTTCTTATTTTCTTTATTATCGATTAAATTGCGACAATATCTTAGAATCTGACTTTACAGAACACAAAAAAAATATGCTAAGATATATAAGTTTAAGCCGTTTGTGATGTTTTTTTTTGTTATATGAGGTTTGTTAGCTTATATATACCTTACATACCTTATACCTGTTATAATTAAATTAAACAAACAAAACAAAAGCCAAATCTGAAGTTTTTGAAAATGCCTGAACGTAGTTTATCTAATCTTATGTAATAAAGAATTGGGACATCATATTATTCTTTCGTAGCAAAAGTTATAGAAGTTGAAATGTTTTAGCTTTTAACCTTTTCCCGATTTACTTTAGCCATTTTATAAGCTTAAGTGTCAATATTTTAAAATTATCTAGACTACGCCCTAGCATCAAAATAATGTTAAAAAAGCATTCTATTTAAATGCACATTTACCGAAAACTATTGACTTTTAGGCATTTTAATAAGATAATCTCCTCTATTAAGGCACTGCTATTCAGCAATGAAAATAAATTTGCTTTTAAAATGATGCAGTTAAATATGCAAAACTGGCCCATAATGACTATCTTAGCAGTCGTATTTGATTCGGGGTTAGTTGGCCGTGGTGTTGACAATTTCTCTTTCTTGAGGTTTGCTTTCCACGGATATAGTTATGCGCTCGTCGAGAACTCAGCTCTGAAAATGCTCATCACAGCAGTGAACGAAACGCCAGCGAAGAAGAAATCGTCATTGCCACGGCGAAATAACTCGGTATCAGCTGGCTACAGACTGCGAKGGTGAAAGCTTTAATTACTATACTACAGTAAGTTATTTAATCACTATTTACTTCGTGCTAAAGAACGCAAGTGAAACCCAAACTGGTTCGAATTGTTCTAAAAGTTTAAATAAATGAAAAAAAAACTAGTGGTGTATGTCTTCAGCATAGTTTGTAATAATAGTACGTATTCAGTAACTTTTCAGAACTGCAGAACAGGTGAAAAGTTTTTGGAAGCAATCCGCAAATGGGAGCGGTGGTTAAATCAGTAGTGACCTGAAAAACCCCTGGAATATAAAAGGTTATCTGATTCAAAGAGCGTCGGCATAAAAATCTAATATGGCAATAAAAATGCATTAAGTCCTCCTATACGAGGAGAGCGCCGTATCGGTATCGTTCCGTATACGTTTTCATGAATTTCTATCTCACGGTGTAATTTATTTCATATGGGCGGGCGCTTTTTTTCACCGGCATATTCAAAATTTAAATCCCGCCAAATTCTCCGTGAAAATTATCCTTTCCCGTCATCTTATCCCTTCCGTGGCCCTCCCTAAATATGTATGAGGGACATTATGTAGGGGATTTCCAGAAGACACCGTGTTCTACTACAGTTGATCCCTTCATGACAGCAACACGGGTTTTATTTAAGTAAACTTGCAGGGAGTTACATCCATTTAATGCATTTTCAAACAGGGTGAAACTTTAAAGTTGCCGGTGAACGGAAAAATTCTGAACTTTTGGCCGCTCAATACTTAGCGCTTCGTCTAGGAAAACAAGTCCGCCTGGTTAAAACACACAGTTTGTTTGTTTCTGAAATGAATTAAACATGAGTTCGAATTAGTGCTTTTATAAAATATCAAGTTTGAGTCTTGAAAATCGGCCAAAGATAGGATCTCCTTTAATATTCAGTTAAAGCTTTGGATTGTTACCATGTTACTTCTATTTCAAATAAGGGAGTAAATGCTTATTCCGTGTTAGTTAAAGTGAAGAACAAAACATTTAAAACATTTCACTGATTGTGAAACATCTCTAAATCAATTATTTAAGTAGACGTTACATCTATGGACAGAAAAGGTTTTCTTACGTTGTGCGTCACTTCAAACAACGTGATTTTAAGTTCAAGCGAGCTAGTATGAAGAAAGAAGTGATGAGGAAGGAAAATTACTGGAATAATAATGGAAGAATACAATATTAATTATAAGATAATGCGAGTGTTAATCATTGATGCAGTAGATTTTATTAATTGACGACAAAGGAAGCGGGAAATCATCTCACAGGCTTTAAATGTATACATTTTTTAGTTACTATTAAATCTTCATTCTTCAGACATCGTACTCACTAAAATAACAGAAATTCTTTAATAAGTTGTTCGAATTATAAGATTTTAATATCATTGTTTACAAGTTTGTAATGAGCTAGAGTAGTGTTACATGAAATTATTTTAACTTTAGAAATAGTTTATAGTGTAATTAGTGTTTAGATTGCTACCATTTGAATAGGCACATTTTAACAATCTCATTTCGACATATTCGTTATTTTTCTATTGACAACATTTCACTGATTATTAAAGAAACGCCTGTATTTTGGAGAATGGACGCTAACCGTGCCAGAACTTTAGGTAAACAGTTTCTTAATTTCGCTGTTAGGAAATGCAGTCCTGTATGTATAAAAAATCGATAATTTTTGTTTGATTATTTACCAATATGGTACTCCATCAAATTGAAGTTCCAAATTTATACAGTGCCATACTCTAGGTTAAGAAAGCTGTATTCAGCTAACAACGGCTTATTTTGAAGTAGTGTTTTTAATTCAATTGTACGTAATATAAAACTTAGTGGAAATATTCCACAGTAGAGGGCGTTATTTAAAAAAAAAATACCGTTATGTGTTCAAAAATTATTAGTGTTCAAGTTGTACAACCGTTTTTCATTTAATATTGCGGGTACATCTACTAATTACTATTTTAATAATTATTAATCAAATGTTATCAACAAATAAATAGACATTAAAGGTATAGTGTTCATCAATAATGACTTTGGTGTCATTTACGATGACCGCGAAAATAAATAATTTTCGGGTATGATATAAAATGTTTAAGGGTAATCATCAACGGTACAGTTATTGTAAATTGATTTGACTCAATTATTACATGTTTTATTAAAATTTGTTGCCAGTAAATCTGTAAGCCATTGATATTTTGAAGTATACTTCTACTATTCGAAACGTTTATCTTTTATTGTGGAAATAAGGTTAACTGTGACAGCAAAAGAATAAATGGCAATACCCTGCAGTTTCTAAAATACCATAGCTATTATTAAAATTGAGTAGAGAAAAATCGCTTTCTAATAATTGTGGTTTTTGGTGTTCTGTATTTTATATGTAGGTATTTGGATAATTTGCTGGGGCGCACTTTACAATACGTTATCCCAGCAGTCAAAAGCAATACTAAACTGGTAAGTGGAGGAATTAGAAATTAGTGGTTAAAATAAAATCGTTCGTATCTCAAACAAAACCCATGTAGGCGTTAACATAAATTACCCTTTTAGCAAGTATCTCTATTAATGAACTCATAGCTTCACACCGGTGTGAAAACAGCAGCCTAAATTTCCGAATGTAGCCGAACGTATCACAGAAGTAGTAAAAATAGAGCGCTTTTCGGTCAGACCCATCATCAWAATTAAMGAAAAATATATTAGGTATACAGATTCAGGCGAAATGCTGAATAACTAATACTAGCTATAAATAAAGCCAAATAAACAAATATTATTTATATAACGGGCATTAGAGWTTMTGCCACGCTAAAACCCCTCATAAAACAGCACTGACTATTTAAATATGGATCCGTACATACAAATCTAATTAAACTTTCAGAAAAAAGACAAGCACTATTACAGCAACTAATTTCGCATAAAAAGAATTTTTGCAAAGCATGCCTTGGTTGCGAAAAAAATTAATCTTGCTTTTTGGAAATGCACAGCGGTAATTATAAACATGGACGCGCACATACGAATCCAATAAAACTTTGAGGAAGGAACAAGCACTGTTAATGAAACTAATTGCGCATAAAAAGATTTTTTGCAAAGCACGCCTTGGTCGCGAAAAAAATTAATTTTGGTTTTTGGAAATAAACAGGGTTGAATATTAAACATGGACGCGCACATACGAATCCAATGAAACTTTGAGAAAAGAACAACCACTATTAGAGAAACTATTTGCGCATAAAAAGATTTTTTGCAAAGCATGCCTTGGTCTCGAAAAAAATTAATTTTGGTTTTTGGAAATAAACTGGGTTGAATATTAAACATGGACGCGCACATACGAATCCAATGAAACTTTGAGAAAAGAACAACCACTATTAGAGAAACTAATTGCACATAAAAAGATTTTTTGCAAAGCATGCCTTGGTTTCGAAAAAAATTAATTTTGGTGTTTGGAAAAACACAGGGTTGAATATTAAACATGGACGCGCACATACGAATCCAATAAAACTTTGAGAAAAGAACAACCACTATTAGAGAAACTAATTGCACTTAAAAAGATTTTTTGCAAAGCATGCCTTGGTCTCGAAGAAAATTAATTTTGGTTTTTGGAGATATACAGGGTCGAATATTAAACATGGACGCGCACATACGAATCCAATGAAACTTTGAGAAAAGAACCACCACTATTAGAGAAACTAATTGCACATAAAAAGATTTTTTGCAAAGCATGCCTTGGTCTCGAAAAAAATTAATTTTGGTTTTTGGAGATATACAGGGTTGAATATTAAACATGGACGCGCACATACGAATCCAATGAAACTTTGAGAAAAGAACAACCACTATTAGAGAAACTAATTGCACATAAAAAGATTTTTTGCAAAGCATGCCTTGGTCTCGAAAAAAATTAATTTTTGGTTTTTGGAGATATACAGGGTTGAATATTAAACATGGACGCGCACATACGAATCCAATGAAACTTTGAGAAAAGAACAACCACTATTAGAGAAACTAAATGCACATAAAAAGATTTTTTGCAAAGCATGCCTTGGTCTCGAAAAAAATTAATTTTGGTTTTTGGAGAATATACAGGGTTGAATATTAAACATGGACGCGCACATACGAATCCAATGAAACTTTGAGAAAAGAACAACCACAATTAGAGAAACTAATTGCACATAAGAAGATTTTTTGCAAAGCATGCCTTGGTCTCGAAAAAATTAATTTTGGTTTTTGGAGATACACAGGGTTGAATATTAAACATGGACGCGCACATACGAATCCAATGAAACTTTGAGAAAAGAACAACCACTATTAGAGAAACTAATTGCACATAAAAGATTTTTTGCAAAGCATGCCTTGGTCTCGAAAAAAATTAATTTTGGTTTTTGGAGATATACAGGGTTGAATATTAAACATGGACGCGCACATACGAATCCAATGAAACTTTGAGAAAAGAACAACCACTATTAGAGAAACTAATTGCACATAAAAAGATTTTTTGCAAAGCATGCCTTGGTTCGAAAAAAATTAATTTTGGTTTTTGGAAATACACAGGGTTGAATATTAAACATGGACGCGCACATACGAATCCAATAAAACTTTGAGAAAAGAACAACCACTATTAGAGAAACTAATTGCACGTAAAAAGGTTTTTTGCAAAGCATGCCTTGGTCTCGAAAAAAATTAATTTTGGTTTTTGGAGATATACAGGGTTGAATATTAAACATGGACGCGCACATACGAATCCAATGAAACTTTGAGAAAAGAACAACCACTATTAGAGAAACTAATTGCACATAAAAAGATTTTTTGCAAAGCATGCCTTGGTTTCGAAAAAAATTAATTTTGGTTTTTGGAAAAACACAGAGTTGAATATTAAACATGGACGCGCACATACGAATCCAATAAAACTTTGAGAAAAGAACAACCACTATTAGAGAAACTAATTGCACTTAAAAAGATTTTTTGCAAAGCATGCCTTGGTCTCGAAGAAAATTAATTTGGTTTTTGGAGATATACAGGGTCGAATATTAAACATGGACGCGCACATACGAATCCAATGAAACTTTGAGAAAAGAACCACCACTATTAGAGAAACTAATTGCACATAAAAAGATTTTTTGCAAAGCATGCCTTGGTCTCGAAAAAAATTAATTTTGGTTTTTGGAAATACACAGGGTTGAATATTAAACATGGACGCGCACATACGAATCCAATGAAACTTTGAGAAAAGAACAACCACTATTAGAGAAAACTAATTGCACATAAAAGATTTTTTGCAAAGCATGCCTTGGTCTCGAAAAAAATTAATTTTGGTTTTTGGGAAATATACAGGGTTGAATATTAAACATGGACGCGCACATACGAATCCAATGAAACTTTGAGAAAAGAACAACCACTATTAGAGAAACTAATTGCACATAAAAGATTTTTTGCAAAGCATGCCTTGGTCTCGAAAAAAATTAATTTTGGTTTTTGGAAATATACAGGGTTGAATATTAAACATGGACGCGCACATACGAATCCAATGAAACTTTGAGAAAAGAACAACCACTATTAGAGAAACTAATTGCACATAAAAGATTTTTTGCAAAGCATGCCTTGGTCTCGAAAAAAATTAATTTTGGTTTTTGGAAATAACAGGGTTGAATATTAAACATGGACGCGCACATACGAATCCAATGAAACTTTGAGAAAAGAACAACCACTATTAGAGAAACTAATTGCACTAAAAAGATTTTTTGCAAAGCATGCCTTGGTTCGAAAAAAATTAATTTTGGTTTTTGGAAAATACAGGTTGAATATTAAACATGGACGCGCACATACGAATGA